>RQOL01000468.1:0-77249 GCA_013076295.1 Sanderia malayensis | reverse complement strand
TTATGTATGTATCGTATGTTGGTATGTATGTTATGTATGTTTTTTTGTATGTATCGTATGTAGGTATGTATGTTATGTATGTTTTTATGTATGTATCGTATGTAGGTATGTATGTTATGTATGTTTTTATGTATGTATCGTATGTAGGTATGTATTTTATGTATGTTTTTATGAATGTATCGTATGTTGGTATGTATGTTATGTATGTTTTTATGTATGTATCGTATGTAGGTATGTATGTTATGTATGTTTTTATGTGTGTATCGTATGTAGGTATGTATTTTATGTATGTTTTTATGTATGTATCGTATGTAGGTATGTATGTTATGTATGTTTTTATGTATGTATCGTATGCTGGTATGTATGTAGGTATGTATGTATGGTATGTATGTATTTAACCGTAGTGTATGTATGTAGATCGGGTATGTATGTAGTTAATTGGTCCAGAATAGGTTTCTAATTGTTAAATTACTTTCTCAGTGGCAATCAATAAAACATATATTTTTCAGCAGTTTCTTAAGTTTGATGGTGATAAGTACTATCAGGATTCTTAATTTTTCCTGAGAGGTCAGTTTCTAATAGACAGTTTCTTATAAAGAAACTGTCCACATGTTAAAAGAGGTTTATTTTAGAATATCTATTCTAGCTTAACAGGTTCATAAACATGAGCATAGATAAGCCATGCCTGATGAATTTTCTCACAGAAGCAGCATTCATACTCATAAATTCCATTGTGGACCATTTGATGGCTAAAACCAGGACTGGTTATGGCCTTCAAAAAGTAATGTTTTTCTTCTCTTCTTCTCTTCAGTTTTCCCTTTGAAAATTCCACGAGGATCTGACTCGAAATGGAAAATATGATGCTTTGGATATTCATCAGACACTGTGGGACTGGAGAATCTGCCGGATGTAAGCCAGGTGCGTATAAACCAAACTGTAAAAGAAAGAAATAAATGTCAAAAATGAAAAACTTCTTCTTTTTACATAGTTAACTTCAATATCATTCCTTTAATACAATCAGCAAATTAAGAATATGTGATAAAGAGAAACCAGTATATGCGTCCAACCATGGAATGTTATCATTTAAAAATCACTCATTGGCAATAGGCTACCCAGTTCTATGAGTGTAGAGAACAAAATACATACATTTATCTTCATGTCTTAGAGGCCAAAAACCATGTCTTTCTTCAAGGCATGTAATAGGGCAGGGTCCAATTGGTTTATCTAACAAAGATTCCAAATTGAACAATTGGTAGATGTCAGTTTTTTCTTTACACTATGCACACTACACTGAGTTTGTTTTAATTAAACAAGACAGGAAGTCAATGAACATCATTACCTTGTAGGTCAGAAAAGGTACCAATATCTGGCTTTTCAAAATAAACTTTCTCCCCTGGCATAACTACAGAATGATCTGCAGGATGGTTAGGAGTATGGTATGTAACATTTACTGCTGGATACATGCTGAAACAGAATATGCATTGGTTAGATAACCTATATGAAAGTGCTTACAAATAGTTTTTATTAAGAGTGATTGTCACCAACAGGGCCGTAGCTATAGGAAAGTGTGGAGGTTAGAGACCACCAGGCAGACAAAGTGTTGGCAAATCTCTGAAAAGTGATGTTTTCTCAGCACATTTTTGAAATTGGTTTAAATTTTAAATCTTCCCCCCCCCCACAAATAAAAAATCAATGCTTCCTGTGGTTGCACATCATGCCCATTTCATCAGCAAAATCACTTTTGACAACCCTCATTTTGTCAATACTAGCTATGGCCCTGGTAATCAAATGTTGTCATAACCTGCTGTACTCTTTTCTGGAAAGATTATGTTGGTCCCTTAGATGCTTTGGAAGATTTCTGAACGGATGGCCAAAGTTTTTACATCCTTTCACATAACAGGATTCTATTTTCCTATACTTCATATAGCTTTTCTTGTATGCTTTTTCAAGAAATTCTGCTTCGGTTGCCTTCGGGAGCAACTGGTGGTGTTGGAATGTCATGGAGGGATGCTGTTTCCTGATATGCCTCCGAATGTCTTTCATGTATCTTCCAAAACTCCTGCAATTTTTAACTGTGGACACCTTTTGCATTATCACGTTTCCATAGCTGGTAAGCATGAAACATAGACTACATGCACAGACAAGCATAAATGATAAAGATAAGAGCAGGTTTACAATGTTGGGCCCACGATGAAGCTAATTTAATATTGAATATATTTCATTAGCCAAGCCACACCACGCACATGCCATGCAAGGAAATTCAAAATCTGACCTAATTTCGTGCTGCACCTCCACCTCCAGCCATACCAGGCAATAAATTTCTCTACCCATTCACACGAGACAAGTAATATGCATTTAACAATTAAGAAATAGACAACAGAGTGTTTTGAAATGAAAAAATTTCCTCTGATCTTCGACTTTTGATGTGACGACATCTCTGGCTAGTAGGTATTTTTGCAATGTAGTATTGGTATTTGGCAATGCTTCATTTTTATGGGGTGCCATTACCGCCAAAATTCAGCCTATTGATTTTTTTAAAATGGAGCGCCCTATTCTGAAAATTGTGCATTGAATTTATAAAATGGTGCTCTGGTTTCTTTAAATTGTGGTCTTGGTTTTCTAAAATGGTGTTCAACTATTAAAATTGAGCCATAAATTTTGTAAATTGTGAGCACATATGGTTTCGTAAGTTGGTGACTTGAGTTTATAAAATGGTGCTCCACTTTTAAAATGGTGCTTCACTTTTAAAATGGTGCTCCTCTTTTAAAATGGAGCTGTTATCGTTCAGAGGTCTGGGCTCGAATGTAAATTTGAATCGGAGCCCCTGAGCCTTGAATCTGAATCTTGATAGCGCCTGCAGGAGCGGGAAACTTGCACTCAGAAAAGATGGCAAACAAGAAGGATGATGATAAAGGGCAAATCTCGGACTTAACAAGTGCGGCTTGTCTTTTAAATCGAGTTGCTTCGAGGCTTTCTTCTTCGAATAATAATGCTGGTCAGGGTGAATTTACTACTAGAGTTGAACCTGCAGCAAGCAACGTGCGCGGAGAACTCCGCACGTTGTTCCCTCACCATTTTGGGCCTGCGGCCACAAGAAAAAACAGCCATAAGAAGTTGTCTGTGTTCTTCACAATCTGGTGCGTCAGCCTGTTCTTTATCTGCCAGACAAACAAATTTTCTCATAATCTCTTTGCATTTTAGTGGAGGCTTCTTTCGCTTTCTTGAAAAACGTGGGACTTGAATTTGGCATCGATTATTGGATGTCGTGGCCGCAGGCCCAAAATGGTGAGTGAACAACGTGCGGAGTTCTCCGCGCACGTTGCTTGCTGCAGGTTCAACTCTAGTAGTAAATTCACCCTGACCAGCATTATTATTCGAAGAAGAAAGCCTCGAAGCAACTCGATTTAAAAGATGAGCCGCACTTGTTAAGTCCGAGATTTGCCCTTTATCATCATCCTTCATATTTGCCATCTTTTCTGAGTGCAAGTTTCCCCCTCCTGCAGGCGCTATCAAGATTCAGATTCAAGGCTCAGGGGCTCCGATTCAAATCTACATTCGAGCCCAGACCTCTGAGCGATAACAGCTCCATTTTAAAAGAGGAGCACCATTTTAAAAGTGATGCACCATTTTAAAAGTGGAGCACCATTTTATAAACTCAAGTCACTAACTTACGAAACCATATGTGCTCACAATTTACAAAATTTATGGCTCCATTTTAATAGTTGAGCACCATTTTAGAAAACCAAGACCACAATTTAAAGAAAGCAGAGCACCATTTTATAAATTCAATGCACAATTTTCAGAATAAGGCCCTGCATTTTAAAAAAAATCAATAAGCTGAATTTTGGCGGTAATGGCACCCCATACATTTTGAAAGTGAAAGTTACAGTCACCCACACAGGCCCATGCGCAATTACAGGGATTTGGCGGGAAGGACAAGCTCGAAAGTCAAAATTGAGGTAAAAAATGTTTTTTGACCATAAAAACCTCCAAGGGGCCCATACCCCTAAATATACAAATAGTTTATCTAAAGAACTGAAACATACACTGAGGCAGGCGCTCTTTTATGACATTGTTTTCATTACAGATCAATACAGATTACATACATCAAGCATAATTAACAAAGATTTTTTTACATAATCTCTTTTTCTATAGACCTGTTCTTCGGGCGAGACTTTCATCTCATTTTTACTTGCAAAACTTTTGACAACAGCTGACCTTTGACTATAGTTTGTGGTGCCAACACCAGTGACAGAATCTGCATTGTATTGTTGACAAGGTCCTGACTAGAGCATGGTTTCCCTTCATTTGTTGTTGTCAGTCGCTACTTCACATAAAAGACCGCAAACAACTATATGGAGGCAAAAACACCCTGACAACCATCAAGGACCCAGAAATCGATTAGGTGTTGACAGTCCTTGAGGGCTGCTGAGGTAGAAAATGTTCTATCTGAACGACCCTCAACGGCAATGTAGAAAATTTTTGTGCTAACGGCCCATAACAACTATGTAGAAACCAGGCTGAAGACTGGATCTCTACATGGTCCAAAGTTCCATATGCATCTCGAAAACGCACTAATATTTCAAAAAAAGAAAATTGTTGAAACATCTGAGTCAAAAAGGCGTATGACTGGTGGGGCAAAACCGAGATTTCAACGATCAATGGTGGGGCAGCCAATGGGGCCTGGTCGGGCAATTACCCCAACACTCAGTATGTTAAAAGATGCCCTGTACTGTATTATTATAAAATCAAATGTTAAAATTTAATTAAATATTTAAAAATAATAATTGTCCAGAATGAAAATGATGTTACACTTCTCCTTTTCAGGTAATGCAAGTTTCTTCTGTAAATTTTTGCGGAGACTAGATATGGCTTGTCATCAGCTGTAATTATAGACTTCTGCCATACTTTGCCAAGGGCCCCAACCTCATACGTGTTGGCTGATACCAAATTAGCCATGCTCCAGAGAACACCTGATGGGTCAGCTGCTTCCCGATCCGAAATAGCCAAAACCTCTCTTTATCACCCACTGTACAAACTGCAACAATATCACCTTTATGCAGCTTCTGCTTCTTTTTCCCTATAAATAAGAAAACAAAGTGTGAATGCTAAAACCAAAGCAGATGCAAATTTGGCAGGCATGTTTTGCTACTAATATAGTGTCAACAAAAATATTGTTGATCAAAATAAAGGGGGAATAACTAATGAATTTTTAATTTAAAAGCCTATACAAAGCAACACCTAACACTATACCTGTCTTGCAATTGGTATTCAATTCTCCATCCTGAACATTTTTTCTTTCAGTTAATGTCACAGCCGAAAAATCTAAAATTTTCAATGGGAATGCCAGTATTTAATCAATTAGACAGTTGAAAGCACTGAAAGCACTGCCTCACAGTTCATGTGATGTAGGATAAACTGTTACATGTCTCTGGTTCTAGATTTGGATCGATAATTTGGAAAGACAGCATACCATTTTCAGATGCTGTACTGGTAGTTGGCAAAATTTCAAAGAACTGGAAATTCCAAATAGTTGAGAAGAATCAAAATTTTCTATTTCCAAAATATGACAGATCTGATTAATTATGTCAATGCATTATAGAACACCCACAATTCAAATACTCTTTCCAAATACAAATAGATTTCTTGTATCCCCTCTAGCCCCATAGTCAGGGCACTGCACTGAGTAAACTCTCTATGTCAGGGGTCATTTAAATTTGCAATTTTCATACTTTCGTCCCATGTTGTATATGTGACATAAACAAGATTGTCATTGCTTTCAAGAAAATAAAATACATCCTTTTATTTCTTCCTTAGAGGACTTTGATATAAGCTACATTGAGGATGTTAGCTATAGTTCTTATTCTAAATGAACTGGGGCTAGCTCCTTATTCTTTGATTTTAATTTTTTAAGATATTGTCTAAAACATTTTGAACATATAGCACCCAAACACATTCTACTAAGCACATCAGGTTGGATTAATTCTAATTTCCCTATTATACTTTATGGATTTCTGATTCATGCAAGCAGAGAGGTGATAATTGGTGTTAAGGATTGCAGGATTTGCTATATCATTTTCTTTCCCTACATTCAACAGTGTATCCTACTTGTTGTAAAGCATTAACTGATTCTTAAGAAAAATTGAAAGCTGCTCCAACATGTCACATTTGTTATTGTTATACAAACTAAAACCACTCTTTTGTTCGGTTAACTAATACTCAAGCGTCTTTTCATGTTTTGTGCATACATTTCAATGCAAAATATTTAATTAGCAGTAGCATAATTTGCATAAATTGACATAGGTTATCATCTAACCAGATAACTATGAATTGTTGTGGCTGTGGGATTGAACCAGTGCTGACACTTGGAATTCCCATACTTCAGGGGAAAATAGAAGTGATCAAAAATCTGTAATCTACTCTATTGTTGCAGAAAATGATAAATTTACCAGATGAGGAATGAGAAATTTCCCATTTTGAGGTAAATGAGGGACTTGCTCATGGTTATGCCAATGTATGAAGTGTTTACATGCTGAAGTATAATAAAGCAGATCTAGAAACTGTTGAAAATGATACAAATTCTCAATGAAAACTGACTGAATTATTGCTTTTCATAAAGAATTTGTAATTTTTCATTATTTCTTCTGTTCTATATCTATTTTCAATCAAGAGATTTGTTGAAAGATAAGTGTTCTAGCTTTTTTCTCTCTGTTGATATGGTTATCATTTTGTGTTAGTTAAACAGATTGAAAAGCCCCCAACTTCACTCTTGCATAACATTTTAATGCAATTTCTAAAATTGATTAATTTTAATTGCAATAATTTTTTAGATTATCTGAAGGAATGGCATTGGGAATTTGTCTCTAATGTAGGGGAAAGGAGGTGAAAGGGTGAAATTTGCCTATACACCAAGGAAATTGATGTATAGGCAAATTGGGGGAAACACATGTGCAATACCAACTAGTCATGAGTGGCGGCACTGGATGGAACTGTCATTTTGTAGCCATTTTAATATACATTCTGCGATTTAAATTATTTCTCTAAATTGAAAGGAATTTTAAAATATTGGAAGTAAATTTCGGGAAATAACGCAAAGATTGTAAAAAAATTCCATTTTTAAATGTGGAAACACTGCCTTTGTCATATTGACCATCAAACTTTTATATTTTTCATTCGGTTATTTGCATACTTGTTGTTTTCTTTCTTCAACATAGGAGAGAATGTTATATCTTCTGACAATGAGAAAGGTAAATAGATATGAATCATTCCATGGATGTTATTCTTGGATTTTTAACAGTATTCTTCATAATAACTACCCAAACAATATTTGCAACAATTGCACCGAGAAATCTAGGCCTAGATTTTATTAATACATAGATGACAGAATTTATACTCTAAGTATTTTTGCTGATTATTTCTTTTTAGCTTTGCTAGATTCAAAAAGCCCGAAGCAAGTTCCAAAGAAGGTTGAGTGGTTTATTTTATTTATCACACCACTTGTGTTGTGCTATTGAGTTGAATGGCTTGACGCATCTCCTCGTCGACGTTTCACAGTGGATAAGGCCAAATGAAGTAGTTATATAAATAGTAATTTTGGAGGGCATGTGCAATTGCACTTTCTCCATATTTGACACTTGGTGCTAGATTTTCCAATTTGATAAAGTGACAATAATTGTCAAAAAAATTCAGGTACGGATAAAGTACTAATGCACATGTCCATTAAAATTACTAGTTATATTATTACATCACAATCCCTATCTTGGCTATGATTATAATTATAGTAGTATTACAATTTTAGTATGAGAGGCCAGTTTTTGAAATTTTTGAGTACTGATGGTTGGATTCTTTAACGGAATCGCAATCAATATATCCAGCATCTTTTAGCGGTTATGCAGAAGTTGTTAGCGTTTCTTCGTTTAAAAGTCAAATTATATTTTTCAGATTTGCCCCATCGAAAGTTGCAAAGCTGAAAATAGTATCAGATCCTTACATTGTAGCTCATGCAGCAATCCATTTCCAAAGAAAAAGTTTGTCCCAGCTGTCCCTAAGGGACAAATTAATATTACAAAGCAGTTTGAAATTGTTACAAGTAGGGTAAGTTGCTTACATAGAGTTGTTTTTTACATAGGCTCATTAGCCAGGGTATCACCATCATTTCTTCTATGGAAATTTGTTTGCTTATGCAAGTTCTGTGTAGATTGGGTCGGTCTTTTCCAGTGGTATATATCAATTTTGTTTTCAAACATCCTTTGTTTTGTGGAAAGAATGCTGTCGAAGCAATTTTTTTTACCTTAGATAGCGACGTTGAAAGAAAAGGGTGGATATGATGTTGTTGTACTTGTGGGAAAAAAGATGAAAAAGGGTATCAGCATCGAAAGCATGTGCACAGAGGGCTTTGGTGCTCATTTTGTTGGCGAAAACAAAAAAAACCGTCCCAATACGGGTACTGCTGTACTGAATCTCTTTAAGAGTGAATTACAACGTACATACTTTTGTTTGGTACTCATGAAGATTACTCTTATACATTTCCATACTTCTATATTTAATATTTCCTATCTAGTGATCTGCAAACACCTTTGTATCTGAGGAAGGTGATAGTTGCCGACGTTCTTACTGTTTCATAATTTCAATCTCAAATGTTTTCCGTAGAGTATTATCAAATGTCTAACCAAGATAAAGAAGTTGCGACAACCTTAGATGGCAACCCTGAAGCAAGTAATTTGGCCACAACTGACGTAGAGTCTCCTACCTCAGGAAATGAAGACACCTTGAATGTTGAAACAACAAATGATACTGCGATAGAACCATTTCCAATTAAAACAGCGAGAACCACCAGGATGGAATTAAAGTAATGAAACGTAAGTTGGTGTTTATTTGAATATTACTTTCAGGCTTCCAGGCATCCATCGGCCTCTACATGCTTTTTCAAATAAATATGCTGGAATTAAGAATAACAACTCCTCCAACGCTAGTAGGGTAGAAGGATACAATCTGAAAATGTATAAGATGCATATATTTTTGAAGCGCAACAAAAGTGTAAATGATTTAATTATTTTCCCAGGAAATAAGACTGTCAATGACATAAGCATCGGTGATTTTGTTCCCATCTTCACAAACTCGGAAGAGAAGTATTGCATATTTCATGTTGACGAAATAAGAAAAAGAGTCATAAAAGGCAGGTACTTGAACAAGGTTGGACCACTGCGATATTGCCTTGGTTTAGCAGATACAATCAAGCCAAAAAATGTAATTCAATTTGAAGATGATTTTTACAGAAGTTTTGCACTTGAGTTGAAAGACAATTTCATAGATTTTCCTGAGGTGTTTCACCAAGATCTTTTAGATTATATTTTAGTACTACAATCGTTAGTTTAAAAATGCATGCCACAGATGCAATGCTTTGTTCTATTGTCTACCATGTTAGTTTTGAACTTTTTTAATAATTCACCCTTCAGTCTTTGCTCTTACGTTTAAAATAATGGTCTGTATTTTAGGTATAACATACCATATAAGCTGTACAGTAAGCTCGATTTTAATGACAAATTGATCTGGGGGGCACTCAAGACTTATATATACGGGGACGTGAGTCTGAGAAGTTTACAGAGCCCTAAAATGTATAAAACATTTCACAGTGACCCAAAAATATCATTAAAATTTTCTTTGAGTAACCCAAAAATATCAACAAAAATTGCATGCATTATTTTGTTTACATGAAATTTGTAATCTTTGACCTAAAAATATCACTTTGTCTTTCCTAAAATTTCGAACCCAAAAATATCGGCTTTAACGAAAATAACTGACCCAAAAAATATCGGACTCATGTCCCCGTATATTAAAGTCTCGAGTGCCCCCCCCTGGGAAATAGATATTATTGACAAGATGTTAATTGTTGAATTGTTTTGTTTGTGATATTGCTTACTATATTATAATGAATAAACATATTTTGGGAAAAAGCGAATTAACATATTTAGGAAAAAAGACTGTGTTTCAGTTTGGAATGTGATTTGTGTCAATTTCTTCGCTCCTTTCTGCATTCTTGAATCACTGTAATTCACTTATTAAAAGCCTGTTTCATATTTGTTAAAATTATTCTTACAAAACACACTGAAACAGTAGGTCGCAATTTGTTTATCATTCAATTATATAGCAGCTCATTTTCATGAGTGGGTCCTTTGGATTAATTTAGAGAAGCGACCTGTAATATACCTAAGTGCCTAATCCCCGCAGGGAAATGCAATCGTGAAGCCACCAAGTGGTGTAGGTCAATGATTTTGTTTGCCAAATAATTTGTCAATCACTTTCATATTATAAAGTGTTCAAAAGCAAAAAGTGGATAATTTCCTGTCTTTTTATTTTATAATTAATAATATGATAAACTGGAGCAACTATTGAATTTGGCTTTGCCGTGCATTTCTCATTAATAGAAGATAAACATCAAATTGATCTCTGAAGGTCAGTTAGAAATACTAAATATGATAATTTTTTGTAGATTTCGGTCTTTTATATCTTTATAAAACAAAACAGTGAAACTTCTTGTTGTCTACTCTACCATCAAGGTGTTGGAAAAATGATGACAATTTCAAATTTGCCGCCAAAATAATCTTATGTTCTCAAGCTGGAAGGAGCCGAGGCCATTTCCTACACCCTATCAAGTTTTTCAAAGATACCGTAGGCAAGATTGGCCTCTGGAATCTCGGAAAAAGTAAAAATATTCACCAAAATCCGCAAAAGGTAGACAAGTTGTGTTTACAGATAAAAATAACGAAAATTTTGACATTTCTTTTGGAAAGGGCAGAAAATGCAACTATGACGTTATACACTATTTTTATCATTTCAAACTTATAAATTGTATGTTTTATCCTACTTGATATATTTAGAAAATTTGGTAGCTAGATATTGTCTGCTTTTGAAATTAACACTGATTGTCATCTCGCCACATGTGCAACATTATTTGGAAATGTGCATGGGCTGTTCAAGGGCAACATATCCTTGAGCCTAGAAATTACACTCTGTGTATATGGTCCTTTGTTATTGAAAATTGCATCGTGTGTAATTTATATAACTCAAATACCATGTGGTCTATACTGTATTTCATATTGACAATAGCAAATGTAGGCCATTGTAATTTGAGCCTAGAAATTACACTCTGTGTATGTGGTCCATTGTTATTGAAAATTGCATCGTGTGTAATTTATATAACTCAAATACCATGTGTTCTATACAATGATTCTACACTGTATTTTATATTGAAAATAGCAAATGTAGGCCATTCAACTTTCAGCAGTGGGCATAATTTGGTCTGTGACCAAGGCAACAATAATGACCAATTGACTGCCTTTGAAGTTAATCTGTGTGGTGGAGGAGGAGGGGCCACTCTGCATCTTGGTTTTCTTAAACTGCTCTCTTGGGAGGAAATCACATTTTTCTTGGGGGGTTTAAGCGCCGCCAATTTTTTTGTCATCTTTTCTCCTTCTTTTCTTCATCTTCCCTTCCCTCGTAATCACACCGCTCGCTTGTTTGTTATGAAATGGCGCCCACAAATTGTTTTTTACCTAATTTTCTTCTGATTTAACCGTTTGAGTTGTTGATTGCGGAGATTTGTTGAGGTATCTGGTGCTTACACTATATGGATCAGGAAGAAGATCTACCTTCGTCATCAAGAATAAAATCTGGTTCGTTACTACATTTAAGCGTGATATTTATTTTTTTGAAATGAAGTAGTGCAAAATGTTTGAGGAGACCAGGCCATTGGCCTATTGGTCTACTGTGTACCCTATTCAAATAAATGGCTTGTTGTTGCTAATATAATGTGGGTAAGAAAAAAGATGGCAGTTCGATAGATTCTCTCCTTGTCGACATTGACAACCTGACCCAGGAATGCCTTCAAGCCCAACCCAAGAAGAGGAACACTAAGGTTCCTGTCAAGCACGTGTTCAGGTTCCACTCTATTGATCAAAAAACTGGAAAGAGGAATGTTCACAGTTAAAGATACAAAAGTGTTGGAAAGCGGAAAAAGATTCCAGAACATCAAGAAGATAATAATGCATGTAAGATTGTCTGATTTTCTGTATCCCACAAACTAAAGGTTTTTGTTATTATTAGTTAGCTTGCTTGCCATTAAGTGACCCTGAAAATGGAATGCAATAGAATATATTAACGGAAGCCTTCATTTGACTTTGCACTTTGAGTTTTGATCTGGCAAATATGTATACCAGTATGCAAATATAATTTTAGTTTAATTTTGAAATATTAATTTTAGCCTCCAACTGTGGATATTTCCCCTTAATATACCAGAATCTGACGACGTACAGGATAATTTTAGTATTGATGGCAAAAAGGAAACAAATAATGACTTTGGAGAGTAATTGAGCAATATAAATAATATGAGTTTAAAATAACTTAATAATGAGGAAAGCAAGATTGGTGTCTCAACAAAGTGGTTTTTCCCCTTTTACTCTTATTTAAACTGTGAATGATTTTTTTTGTATTTTAAATGGTATTTTTGCCTTTTAGCATTAAATATTGCTCTTGAAAATTGTGACATTTTCATCAAAGAATTGAAGCAAACAACAACAAATACCAAAAGACAGACTTGGCAAGAAAGAACTGATGCTTCAATGACAAAATGGGAGAATATCCGCCCAGAGATTTTGACAACTTCCTTGAAGCTACAGCAAATTGAGCCAATGCATGTTTGTTCCATGTGTAGCAAAAGAAAAGCAAATATTATTTGCAGGCAGTGTAGAACAAATATCTTTCGAATATCTCTGTTCTTCTTGCGATGATGTTTGTCATTCTGCAAATCCAATGCATGACAGACATGCATTTTTAAAAAATGGTTTGCAAAAGCTTCTTCCTACTCAAGGGATTTCAGAAACTGGCCAAATTGTGGACATTGGTAAGATATATTGAAAGTTGCAAATCTTTTTAGCTAATACTGATATTAATAAACCAGTAGTATGCTGCGTTGTTAATCTCTTATAATTGTGAATAATTTTGTTCACATTTCCATCTACTTTTAGATCGTTTTCCTGACCTGAGTCTTCCGAAAATATGCACCAATTGTGGCCAGACACCAAACTGGAGAAAGATTCCAAACAAACAATCATGCATTATTGTAACCTACCTTGGTATGTCACACTATATGATTTTTATTGAATTTTATAGCTGTTTGAGGTGCTGGTAGTACAATTTCTTTTGATATAATTGATGACAATGTTGCTTCCTATTTTTAAGTGAATGTGTAACCTTAAAAAATTTGTATTTGTATGCATGTAAAGACTGTGTGCAAGTATGTTTGCAAAAACGAGAATTTAATCAATCAAATCGCATTATTTTTAAGGTTGGACATATTCAGATTGATGCATTTTCTAATGCCTTTAAAGAGTATAAATACATTCAATACGAACTTGACTTGCTAAGAAACGTACAAGCATTTGATTTTCCTCCGTGTAAGATCTCACAGCATGCAGCAATGTTTGATGGTAACATGAAGACATATAGATATAAATCTGCTGGAAGGTATGGTTTTTGGTAAGCACAATTTAAAGTTGTCCAATAATAATTTTTGAAATACAGGTGATGTTTTCTATCTACTATGAGATAATTATTTTATTATCACCTTTTTAGAAGACTACGTCAATCATATTACAAAGAGCTATTTATTTGTAATAATGAGAAGGTAGATTCAGTCATTCAAAAGATCTATAATGGTTCTAGGTCAAAGAGGTTAAATGTAAGTTTTTTTATGGCAATGTAAGATATGTTACCCAAGGAAATTTGTATTTTTCAATTGCCCAATATGTGATAAGTAGAATTATATCTCCAAGTAAGAATATTTGCATAGCCTACAAATATATCCCATGTGACAGCACCCACAATTTTTTACAGAAACTGTACTTTTTAAAAGCAGTTATGTATTTTGTGGAAAGTATTTACTTTGGCAAAAGGTTACTTTTTTAGGCACTTCTTTTTCTGAGTTTTTTCAATGTCTTCTAGGAGAATGATAAGAATCTATGTGGCTCTACACAATGGCTTGCTGCCCGAAATGTTCCTCAACAGAATGGTTCCCGAGATGAAACTGGGTTAGAGCTTGCTAGTTGTAGACATTGTGTTGCTTTGAAAGCAGTGAATATGTTCAGAGGAGAACTCTTTGGATATTCATATTACTTACAGAGACATTATACGTCAAACATAAAATTTTACTTTGGTGATGTTGCTTGTCGATATTGGAAATGGCTAAAAAGCATTGACCCAGAACTGTGCTGTCAACAAACACCTGCAATTGGAATTTTGCATGTTAAAGGCCATTGTGCATCATGTGAGGTATATATTGATGTTGTTTTCTCCTTTTGTCCAGATTTTTGTCCAAATATATTGATTGTTAAGTAACTCTGACTTTTGTAATGTAAACTTTGTTTGTAAATTTATGTTTAATTCTCAAATAATATGCTTTTTTAGGTACTTTATGGTGGTTTATGGAGAGATGGTTGTGGGTATACTGTTGGTGAAGAAGATGAACAGGTTTTCAGCTACTTTTCCAGGATAGGAGTTACCACAAAGCACATGAAGCCTGAATATTTTCATTTTGTTTTCTTTTGTTGCTTACATTAATTTGTTACATTTACATTTTCATTTCATTGTTACTGCTATATTTTTGTTCTTGTTTTTCACTTTCTTATTGTATTTATACAATATTACATTGTAGACAGAGAAGAAGCCTTGACAGAATTTGCTATATTTTGGAATAAAAGGAAGATCAATAACATGGCAGAGTCGCTATGTAAACGTTTACACCAAGTATGTGTTACAGGTTGGATAGAAATATTTTCATCTAAATGTTCAATTTCATTTGACATAGATGAGTGAGTTTTTGTCTGCATTCAAGAAACTAAAGTCAAATAAACCAGCAATCACATCAATTTGCATACCATATGATCTTTCCTATGTTTTGGGCATTACTAGTCCATAAATTTAAAGGAAATTTATTGAGAAGAACATGTTTGAGAACGAATATTTTTGAAAGAACGCAGTTTCAAATAATGTAAAGTTCTGACAATATTTGTGAGAAGATGTTGTATCTGACACATGGTGCTAGAAATGTGGTGAATAAATTTGACAATTGAACAATATGCGGACAGGAATTTAACTTTGTGCTTTGCTATTTATTTCTTGACAGATATCATGTTGTTGCAATAAATGTGGTACATTGTGGAGTTATGATAATTAAAATAATTATATAATTATTACCTCTTTAAAGTACATGTACAGTTTCTATGAGTGCAGTTTTTATTGTAGGTAAGATCTTAGGCACTAAAAGTAAAGGAAGAGATGGATCAAAAATTGTCAATGCTTGACAGCCCTGTTACTAACAGCGACCTTCAGGATTGGAAAAGGGATGCCATTAATCGTGCGCAAGGTATCACATATCTCCAGAAGCATGACTTAAACTATTTTAAACTGATCACATGGGTAGCTTTATATTTTGGTGAATATATAGAGAATATTACTTTAATATGAGTATCTTTTTTCAAGTTTCTGACCAGGTTGTCATCAACATGGATTTCGGAGGCTACCAGGAGTATTTACTCATTGCTATGACTTTGAAACATTTAGAAGAGGTTCCTCCAGTCGAGAAAGTTGCAATAGAATCGGGAAACTTTCATTTGTTCGCCATCAAGACAATCAAGCTGTGTTGCATAGCAAAGCCAGTACCAAAGCTAGTTGAGAGATTTGTAAAGTTAAACAATGATCTTCTTGCTGAATCTTTGCATTCAATAGAGGATGAAGTGGACGAACTGTCATTTAAGATCCTGTCCGTTTACCAGCAGAGAGTAGAAGCCTTTTTTTACTCAAATCTCCACATTTCTCACAACATTGGCAAACTGACAGGTATTGTGCTTTGCTGCAACCACAGATTTTAGATCCCAAGTTCTATTTAGGTACAGATAGACCATTTTTGTGCTATGCTGTATCACTGGAACATTGTCTTCGATTTTCTAAATAATTAAGTTCAAAATGTAGATGCTTGCAAGAAACAAAGAAAACTAAGATTGAAAGTGGCAAAGCAAAAGGATGAGTTGAAGGATGTTATACAATAATACAATTATAATGTTCAAGTTGGAGAGTTGTGGCAGAAGTTTCCTCCATGTGATTATGAGGCTGTTAATAGTGCAAGATTTCCTTGGGTAGATCAACACTCTACGATTGGTAAATAGCTGTTTTTAAATAAACCTTTTAATGCTCACTATTAAACGTGGATAATGTGGGTTCTTTTACTGTTTGTAACCACGAAGCTTACATTTTTAGATAAACCTGAATTGAAGTAAGTTATATTGGTATGCCATCTAATCTTGAAGAGATTGAGAGAAGAGGAAACGTTGTTGAAAGAGGAAATGAGGAACTACATTTCCTATTATTCCAACATGGTAATGCCGGTTTGTGTCAAGGTTGGGATTGTTATAGCCCTTTGGCCTGATATGATTTTTTTTGGCTGATATGTCTTCATCCTATAAAGCAACCAAACTGAGTTACATGCTTGGTTCTCTCGTTGATTTGATGTTTACACTTTATATTTCTGTAACCTTCATACTAATGCATGGATTCAATACAATAGATGCTGAACAGTCATGCATTTGTGACGGAAATATCTAATACTGAGGTAAAGAAGTTACGTTTTTATATTGTTTTTCACGCCCTCGTGTCTTATCTACCAATTTAAACGCATTTGTGACGTTGGTTATTGATATAAGGATACGAGAAGGTATTTGAATTCCTGACTAGAGTGCCATTTATGATACATATAGATCCACAATGCAGCGAATCTTTATCCAAAATGAACGTTTTATTTATTTTCGTTTTCTTTTTTACAAACAGGAAACTACACAAGGTCTCTGTGGGTTGTGCCGAAGGGGGAAAGTTTCGTTGCCCATCAAGGGCTGTTGATTGTTTTGGATCAAGTGGAGAAGGGATCTCGGTGGTTCGGCAAAGTTTTATCTTCTGAAGAGGTTGATTTATGCCTTGATGTAGAAGGCATTCATGATGACATTGACTTCGATAATGTTGACAGTGAAGATGATTCCACCCCATTAGACGAACAAGATGATATTGATGAAAATTCACTGACAGTAAAAGAGGATTTGCTAAAAACCCTGAACCGGAAATACAACATTGCTTATACTCAACAAGAGGGTAAATTCCCACTTGATATTTGCCAGTCGTTATTTGAAGGTCGCAATGGAAGCAATACTTGGATGTTCATTAATCTGTTGTTTGCGAACACATTTTGTCGTCTGTGCTTTGTTGCAGATGGTGCTTCTCAATTATCAGACAGTAAAGTTAGTCTGATTGAAAACAGTATCAGAAATGGCAATTTATTATACGACAGATTTGTTGAAGCATCTGGAACAAGTCAATTGCCAAACATAGATGATGCTTGTGAATTTATTATTCGTGAAGAAATTTTTGCTTGTGTTGAGTCGCTACATGACATTGAAGTTTCAGATGGTGATGATATTGGACAGTGCATCGACAAGCTACGAAATTCTTCAAAGTATATGTGTTGCATACTCATATACAATGAACGAAGTACTGTGTTTTTGGTAAATCCATATGGTGGACTTGTTTATTTTGATTCGCATCGTAATGGCGAACATGGGTGCATTATATGTTGGACAAAAACTCGACATTTCCGAGTAATAAAGCACTTGGTCCCGCTTATACGTAACTTTGAAACTATGTATGCAAATTTAGCAATTGTTTCATTTAGTTTTTAAATTATGACTTTGGACAGCTTTTTTTGACAGAAAACAATTTTATTAATATTGTGAAAAATTCATGTTTAAGTTTTTTTTATTTGCATAGTCATTTTGTGGGTTGAAGTTTAAAGTTAACATTAATTAATTTGAGGTTGGAGAGTGAACAAATTTTCTTAAATATTTTCATAATCAATTCTGTTTTATTATAAATTTTTTATTTACATTCTTATTTTTTGAAAATTTAACACATGTTGATAGTTCTTTATTGCCTGTTATCTATTTTTGGCTGGATTTATATTTTTCAACGAATAAAGCTATAAACTTTAGAATGTCTGGAACACGTCGTTTTATAGTTACTATAGCTACTAAAACCGTTATACGAAGCAACGTGAATTTTAATGACATACAGAAGTGCCTACGACTTGTGTACACCTACAATTACATAACGTACACCTACAGTTCTTATGACTATAGTTTTGGCGGTGGTCTAAAGAACTTACAAATTGCTTGACTAGAACACAAGAACAACAGTTGTGACATACAAGTTCTTATGACTATAGCTTCAGCGGTGGTCTAAAGAACTTACAAATTGCTTGACTAGAACACAAGAACAACAGTTGCGACATACAAGTTCTTATGACTATAGCTTCGGCGGTGGTCTAAAGAACTTACAAATTGCTTGACTAGAACACAAGAACAACAGTTGTGACATACAAGTTCTTATGACTATAGCTTCGGCGGTGGTCTAAAGAACTTACAAATTGCTTGACTAGAACACAAGAACAACAGTGGTGACATTTGTAGAGCAGCGCCGAAGCTGATTTTCGGCGCTGATATAAAGAGTTTATAATGCCGCAATTACTCGATTAAACTTTGCGGCCGCTTAGGTTGCGGCGCTTGATGAAGGGCAGCCCGAAGTTGATTTAAGATTTGTGAATGTTTCATGTAAGGATCTTCAACAGTCTGATCATTTTTTGATCAAGCATCACATTTTTAAATAGTTAATGCCGCGATAATCAAAAATTATTTGTTCTCAACTGTGGCATTTACTCTAGGGCGGCGCTCAATCGAGTATTTAGATTATACTTAATCGATACCCAGAACAACATTTTTAACACTGTATCCGCAAGAGACGTGCCTCATTCAATGAACAGGACATTTTCTATGGGCTTTATTTTATCTTTGTTTTCAAATATGAATCTGAAATGCAAAAGCCAATTTGAAATAAAAGATGATTAATGTCAACAAATCATATACGGCAATGGTACTGCACAATTTGACCCAGGACCATCAGTCCCCCAAAAAACGAAAGTGAACTATTAACCAAACACTTTATAAAAAACGATGATTTTATGAAAAATAAATTTGAAGGAATGTATTGCTGTATATTGCTACTAGGGTCATTTATTATATCGCCATTCGAGAATGATGATGAAAATCAATGTGTTGTTATACATTAAATCAACAAGGCCTTACACGTTTTATTTTCACAACAGCAATGATTGGCTAGAGTTAGGGCTGGCGTAAAGGTCGTAGTTGAGGTTGGAGTTAATGTTGCGGTAGATGATTGACATACTGTTTTTTATTTTGTTTTTCTTTAAATTGCTTATAATTTAGGTTCAAGGTTAAGGTTAGGGTGAGAGTGAGGGTAAGGGTTAGCGTTAGGGTTAGGGCTAGGGTTAGGGTTAGGGTTAGGGTTAGGGTTACTGCCAGAGTTACGTTTAGGCTTTTTATTTTCTGCAGTATAATTATTTGCATTGAATTTTATTTTGAAATGCTGCATAATTATTTGATAGATACATATACGCTTTTTGACAGAGTAAATTATTTTTTGTAATGAAGCCTGTGCCCCGAAGTACAGCATTTTCGATAACTGTTTTTCAATGCAATAACATCACCTAGTGATGTCAAAAGTATTGTGTTAAATGTTAATCTGAAAGAAGACAACACGAAAGGCATTTGCATCTTCGAGAAAGCATATATTAAAATAATCTTTTCAGCCGAAGTCAGCTTGGGTCAAATCACTAAAGAACTTTCATAATTAACATGAATAATATGGTCTTCTTTTCGGGTTATTGTCTGAAAGAGAAATTTCTTTGCTTGTTTGAGTTTGTGGGTTTTTTTTAAATATTCATCAAACCGTCTACTCTGTTAACATTTGATGTTAAACTTACCCTTCATATCTTACGTTTTCAGATTTTGCTTCTTGTTTCACTCCCGCCCACCTTTTTGCCGTATTGCAACACTCATATATAATTTGTCACCTAATGTGTTTAACTTCACTTATTTGGAAATCTCGTGGAGCATAAAGCTATATAATTGATGTTTGCTGTTTCTTACAAACAGCGTAAATTATTATACAACAGATTTATAACATTAATTTAAGCAATATTTTACTGTTAAACGGTGTTTATTCATCACAAACATGAGTGATAAGCTGAATTTATCAAAAAAGTATTTACAAATCAAAGAAAAAACGAGAGTATGGAAGACGATTACGAATGAGAAATGCCGTTACAAGAGCGACGAAAAAACAACGAGATGAAGAAAAAGTTTTAGAACCAGATTATAAGCATGAGGTGAGTATTCAAAATATTATGTAAGAGCCACCTATGTTTGATTTGAAGGAGTATCTTATCTTTCTATATAATTTAAGCCTTGGGTGTTTTTTATTCGCTTCCTCATTTGTGTCTTCCAATTTCCTGTGCTTGGAAGTTTCCGGACATGGTATTTGCTTGAAGAAAAATTACAGCTCTTATATCGGATATTGCACCTCCAACTGCTCGTTGTATTGAATTTTGAATACCCTGTTGGCAAAAAGACAGATTTAATACGACGACATTGATTAGGGTTACCATTTGGCATATTTTGAGGACAGATTAAAAAGTTTGCACTACAGTTAATTAGTACTTGCTTTGTTACTGCAAAATTGGGTTGTTTTGAGTTTTCTAAGAAATTGGCTACTACAATTCTATAATTTGGTCTCCTCCTAAGCTACATCTTGATCTTGCTTCCGCTAACAAAAGGGACGTGGCATACATTGTTTATTCCATGCTTTATTTTTCTTGAATCTTAGTCTGCTTTGTTTTGATGTTGTTTTATAATTCTTTTGCAAATCACAGCCACTGTTTCTTTTTACAAAACCATGTCCCTTCTCCGTACAGAAAAATCGACATATTTTCTGAGAAGAAAAGTGTTGATTTATTGGTAGCTGGTATGTTCCTTCATCGATTGAAAAGAAGAACCAAGCTACAAGATATCACACTTGGTGTTATCATCCGAATCTTTGCCCAAATAGATATCTTTTAATCCGATAATAGAATGTTCTTGCTTTCTCAGGAAGATTTAAATGATATTGAAGTGCTCAGTGTCCAGATGTGCCGAGTGCTCACCTGCCCCCAGACCAAACAAATAATGGTGCACATGGACCAACTTGTGACGTAATAGATGATCAGCAAGATATGGTGTTAGGTGATCAGCTGCTGCCTGCCTCTTATGAAAATTTTGGCACTCTCTCATCCGACTCCAGTGACAGTGATGTCAGCATGCAACTTCATAATGCAGCAAAAAGTTTTGGGAGCAGAAGCACCTCAAGTTTAGAAAAAGAATCTTTTTATTCTGCGTCACCTCAGGTGAAGATGATATTATATATCTTAAAGTCATAAAGCCACATTATCTAGCAAAAATACTCAAAAATGCAGCAATGCAAATTTATTATGCCAAAGGGTTGGAAACAGCCGAATTGTTGGAAAAAGTAGATAAAGTGTCGTGAAATTTAATCATGCTTCATTCATTCTACAATTTTGTTTCTCATAATTAATCTCACTGTTTTACGTCACCTAGATTATAACACCCCTGCATTCTTTCCAAGCATCACTTCGCCTAGCCCTTCCTGTTATTTATTTTAATGTATGTAAAGCCTGCATATTGTCAACTTCAACTAATGTATATAAATTAATGTAATTCTAAATAGTCAGTCAGTCAGTCTACATCAATACAGAGCAAACACAACATCGTTTCTCTCTCTGGCTCCGCGTTCTCTGCACGTTAAATCAAGACCAATTGGCAAGGATAGTTCGGAGAGGCAGATCACGTAGCTTGGTGGGAATACGGTCCAAATTCCTACAAAAGCATCTTTCGTGGATACAATTTGCTGTCATTGGCAACAATTGACAGTCGTCTTCAGGCCAACACCAAATTACTACAGCAAGGCTTAAGTCTCATAGCCGAAGATGAAATTGAAATTTCGGAAGCTATTAACACTGGGCCAAATGCCAATGTTTATAAAGCCACATTTAAAGGGACCAATTGTGCTGCAAAGGCTTATAAAGGAGTTTCGTTTTCTGCTGTTTGCAAAGAATATCATATTCTCATGCTCTTAAGCAGTCACGTTGCAGTTCCACATGCGTTTGGAGTGGTGAATGAAAGAGTCCCAAAATTAATTCTCACATCGTATAGTGACACCCATGTGCGACTCTCTTCAATGAGGTACACATCTTGCAAACAGCTTGGTCATTTGGTGGTTTCACTCCTAGAAGCAGTACTTCATCTTCAATCCAGAGGCATTCTCCACAACAACATAAGCCCAAGCAATATCCTTGTTGAGCCCAGTAGTGGCAGTGCCATTTTATGTGGGTTTAGCAAAGCAAGCTACGGAGAGGGATACTTTTTAAATAAAGTAGGCCTCAGATCCCGCTTTGGAGAAGTATGTTCGTTGCCACCTGAAGTGAAGGCAGGTAAAGAGCCTCTTTCACTTGAAAGCGAGGTGTTCTGTATGGGATATAGCCTAATGGGGCATGTAAAAATCGCCAAGAAAGTCGTATCTGACATATCTGCATACGTACGTAGGCTGACACATGACTGTACACGGCCAGCAGGAAAAGAACGCCCTGGAATTGAGCATTTGGAAGCTTCTGTTGCACATTTGAACAGACTTTTGGAATAGGAGAAGACAACATTTCGTAAATCTTTTAAAACATTAAACAATTTTAATTAACGGAACTCTTGAACAATATAACTTTACCTTTTTATAATTATAGAGTATCTACAAAAATAAGTTGCTTCTATTAATTACAGTAAAACCCACATATAGGAACCTATCTTTTTGAAACCAGGCTGTTTTGCTTCTTATTTATTGCATAAAATTTACAAAATTAGGATGAGAGGTTGTTATTTAAGGTTCTTAATTTTTTCACAAGTTTTATTGCACAAAAGCCAATAATTGTTTATTTAAGGGATTGCTTTGTTAAACTCAAATAATTATTCAGGGTCAAAAGGCTCTTAAATAAACAAACAGTACTATATTCATATTGGAATTAGAATCTCATATGCGGGTTTTTATTATATAGTTATAAAAACGATATAAACATCATAGTTAGTCATCTGCCAATTGACGAACAATCCAATTTTTAAAAAGGTCATTCTTTGAAATAACAATAGAACATTTACCAAGTTCATTGTATGCACGTTCACCATTCCTCTCTTCAAAATGTCCCGTGTAATTAACAGTAACCTCCTTCCGAGTTTCGTTGCAAAATGTGCAATCCCAATACTTCCCTCCCCACATATCCTCGTCTCCAATGTCGGACATTGACGGCCAGAAGATCTGTGCCCGGGACTTCATCAAAATATTCCATTTATTAGCACATTCTAAAAATAAATAGCTGAAAATATTAAATCCTGAATTCTCGTCGGGAGATAATAGATCTTCAAATTATCATTAATATTAAAAATAGTTCAGAAAGATACTGTCAGACAGCTGGTGAGGGCTAACCTTTTGGCAGACTTCGCTTGGTTTTCCGTTTTTTGTTTACATTTACCTTCTTATCTTCTGTTGTCAAATTGTCTTTGGCTTCTAAATATGCAGACATTAATAAGTTACGTGAGCACAAAGTATAAAACATTAACATGTTATGTACGCTGTTCAATACTACATCAGATATTTGATAAAAATGCAAGAATGTGCAATAAAAAAGATACTAAAAGTACGAGTATAAATATATTACTTGACTCACCTGTTCGTGGAATTTCTTTGGCTTTTCTTTTTTTGATTACCTTCGATTCACCACCCCCCTTGATCCTGAATATTCTTTGGAATCTATATGTAACAGATAACCCTTGTTGAAAATTTTGCAAAGTATTTCGATTTGCGTTTCAGCATGAAGTCAGATCGCAAATGGTAGTGCCATATAATAGCTACAAGGTATAGGTGACCAAGCAAAACTTATTTTTATTCTGCTTGAAATGTTCTAAAATATTCAAACAATAAGTGAACTAATACAAAATGTAACAGATATAGCACAAACAGCACACTTATTAAATACAGACTTCAGTAGAAAAATTCCAACGATTTGAACTGACGCGTTAAAGAAAATGACAATACAATATAGTACTTACCGAGTGAAACTGTTCCAAAATTGTCACTGTGTTCTATAGATGAATCTCAACAAATTAAACTATATATAAATACCCTGATCCATTTAAGTGCATCCGTATGAATCATAAAAACAAACACAAGTAAAATATTTATAGATAGGACCCTATTTTGATCACATTGGCCTGAAAATGTAAGATTGTCCGTAATTCAACTGTACAGTATTTCCTATCAAAAGTTTTTGTTAAATTTGACCCATAATGATGATCATCTTTGACGTATACCTATAATTGCAGATTTGACTGGAGAGTAATCACGTTTATCAACAAATACAGCACAGGTTAAATACTTCAATCATATGATTTACCTGCACTAACGGGAAAGGATGCCCCATGCTCATCTTCCGAACTTTCAGCAGGCTCACACAGGCCACTCTCTTCTGCTGTAACGTGTTCCAACTGTCCTATATTAACAAAATGAGTATATAATTAATAACTTGGTTTTTGAAAAGACTGCACTCTGGCAACAAAAGTATATTTGCATAAATGTTAAGGATGTGCTGTAAGAAACCTTTACTAATTAGGTATAGAGCAAAAAAACAATAAGTATAAGGAATATCTGCTGCCATCTTTAAGTTTAATATTAGATGATAATGCCAACCTGTTTCAACGCAACTCAGTTATCTGCAATTTTGTAAACTTACTGTTTTCTCAATTTGCTTGCAACTGTTGAAAGCTGCAGACTTTCACCATCAAATGATGATCAAACTGGTTTAAAGAGTGCCCCCTCCGAATGAATGCTTCCCCAACTATTTACAAATGCGGCACTTTATCGAAACAATGTCGGGGTCGTTAAAGACCCTAATATATAGCAACCACACATCTTAACTCCAGCTCGGAAATTAATTTTCTTGTATAACATTGCACTGTACTTCAAAATGAGCCCTTTAATTTAACTTTTACTGATAAAGTTCTTATTAAATTTTTACTATTAGATGACAAATTCCTTCCAGTAGCGACCTAAAGCACTGCAAACTAAATAAGCACGAAGGTGTTCAATGGAGTAAATACGTTTGTGCAAAGTTGAAACGTATTATCGAAAATGTGTTAAATATTCCAAAATTTGGCGAATGAAAACGTCATAAAGATTATTCAGCTTCTCAGTTTGTTTACCTTCATGATCATCAGGTAGGTCTCTGTGCCTCTCTATAACTGTGGGCTGGGCTTGTTGATCTGAATAACCAGTAGAACATGTTGTTAAATTAGATTAGAGTGAACAGAATGAAAGTTCATTTGAACAATTAAAGAACTTAGATAAACAAAATATATCCATGCAAGTGCAACACAGGATAAAATATTGCTTTTACTTACTTTCGCAATCAGCAGGTGGTGGGGAATTTCCATTACATTCAGCAACTGCTGACTGGACTTGATGATCTGAATAACAAACTAAGTATTTTATTCAAGTTGAATTATTAGCACATGAAATAAAAAGTCATATCAGCAATTGATGAACTTAGACAAAGAAAATATATCCATGTCAGTGCAATACAAGACTGCTCACAGAGGAATTGCCATGCAAGAAATATGCACTGAATAATCTCAAATACTGTTTGTGAAACACATGAAAAATATACCTTTCAAAAACGCCTTCAAAAGCAATAAAACTTTGCCACCCAGCTTTGGCCTTGAATTAATGCTTCCCTTGCCAATAAACTTCTCTGCTGAGCCTTCAGTTGCATATGTTGAGAGATCATACACAGTGCTGCTAGAACCATCTTTCTTTTTTCGTTCATGTTGTGATGAAAATATCACAATAACATCTGTTTTGCAGTTAACTTTTGCTGTATCTGCCTGGAAATAGAAAAGAACAGATGATAAATAATCCAAATAATCATACTTGATTCAATTTATGAAACAGAAAGAAAATAAATTTTTCAAAAATAAGGGCCTCCAACAGAGGAAAATATTCAAAAGAAACAGACAAATAAAACTCACATATTTTTTTATATACTTCTTCAGTCGTGTTATGCTCTTCGACTTTATAAGCTTGGGGGCTTTGCCCCCTCTTGGCACAAAAACATGCTTGCAACTGGAACAGATTTTCATTGCAATTGCTTGTTCATGTCCACAGTTGTGACAGTGCTATTGGAACAGAAAAAAGAAATGAATGTCTATATTTACATATTCTTATCCTGGTATTTGAGCTTGTACATATCAACACTATTTTAACCTTCATTAGCTTCCTTTGTCCATCAGTTCTTTGAACAATACCATCTTCATCAACTTCATTTGTAAAGCCACCTGTAATGATGATTAAGTCAAGTTGGAAACAGCGTAGTGAAAACTTATAATCTTAACATGGTGTGGTGACTCTTGTTTACAGATCTTTAAAATTTGCTTTAATCAAATAATTGTATTGTGACTTTTAAAACCTTGAATACCCTCAGTAAATTGGTGAACAAGAGAAATATAATAAGAAAGTAAATAAAAAAGAAAAATAAATGCCATAGAGCATAAAAATGAGCATAACTGAAAAGTAGGCGAGCATCAATTCAGATACGATTAAAGGTTTAGTGTTTAGTAACATCTGTCTTATTAAGATATGCAAAATGGGTATGTAGGTATATTTCTTTTTAAGATGCGAAATACTGTATAAAAACTTAGATAAAAAAAATTAGGACACTCTGGCATTGTTCAAAGCGTCTTACTTCTTGATAAATTTTGATATTGAGACTTGAGGAGCAGAGCAATGAATGCGATCTCAGATAAACTTCGGGGTCGAAGGACATATGTGGCAATTTGTCCTTCGATTCGACCAATGATTCTCTTTAATGAAATTTGACCTTAGTACTGATTTTCTTAATAAAAACAAGTTAAGTTTGAAAAAGAAGTTCGCTTCCCGTGGGCATTGACAACATTTTAGGTTAGGATAGGATAGGAGGGTTGGGCGTGGGCCTAAACTCTGTGGCAGTTGTAAAGTACTAATTTACCTGAAAATAAAAAAATACCTTCATCATGAATGGATCCTGGTTTATCTGAATTTGTATCACTACAGTCTCCATCTAAGCGAAGTTCGAAATCATCCATGTTCTGCAATGAGCCAGGGGTTATTTCCTGCTGCTGTCCTACTATTCTCGTGTCGTGCGAGATTTGTGCGGGATGGATACAAACAATTTAAGGGCGCTTTTCCCCAAATAAAATGATGTGATTACCTTTCCTCCCAAGAACGACTACGATGAAGTAGCCCCTCTAGAACACATGGTATTTGAGTTATATAAATCACACACAATGCAATTTTCAATAACAATGGACCATATACACAGAGTGTAATTTCTAGGCTCAAGGATATGTTGTCAAGGGTGCATCTCTGAAAGTAAAGTATACAAGCCAAATTTCAAGGTGAAGCGGCATTATCAACCATCTAGACATGATCTGCTCTAGCTGTGGATTAGTAAAATACTGTATGGGCCTCGGCTTAAAAGAGGCCCCGAAATTATTCTGGAAAATGTTTTAACTTGTTGTTGTAAACAACTTAAAACTTTCGAACTTTCGAAACTTTCAAGCAACTCGCACTTTTGAATTTCCAACTCGCGATTTTCATTACAAAGTACATCGCAACTCACAACTTGGGTACAACTCGCAACTCGCACAATAAATACAACTCGCAACTCGCAGTTGCAACTCGCAACTCATGCTTTACCATATCACTACCAAAATTGACTCACATTGCAAGGGCGTGAATAGCTACAATGCTCAAATTTTAGTTTCTAAAAATTGCGCATGACGTCATAGCCACACTTTCTGCCTCTCTGATAAGATTAAATTGAAAATGCTAATAATTTTTATATATACACTCTACTTTTCTAGCTTTTGCAAATTTTAATTTGCAAAACTTTTTTTCAGCTTCCAGTGGCCAATTTTCCATCAGGTAGCTGCGAAGGGGTTTGGAAAGTGCAGGAAGCAGCCTCTTTACTGCGTGAAACAAAATATTATTTTGGCGGGAAATTTGAATTTTCTATAGAATTATGGGCCTTTACGCAATTCAGAATTTACAACCAGCCTGTGCAAGAACCTCCAGATGTAAGACCATAAAGTAAGTCAGAAATGAGGACAATATATATTCTGCATGATAATGCTGGTAAAAAATTCATGCACTCCTTTTCTGCACATTACTGCTGGTTACTTGTGGTAGATACGAGAGGATGAAGCGACTGTGCACTTGGTTATGCAAAACAAATCTAACTAACAAATTCCAAAACTAAGATAGCTACTGGTTCATATTATTATCTATTAATTTATCGAAACGCATCAGTAATTATCGATGCAGAAATCTCCCATTGTGAATATCACTATTTACCTCAGACTTCCAAGAACGCACTTTAATTGTCATAATTTCTTACATCTTGATTAATAGCTCCAATCCCTTGTCCTCAATGAAATTGTGTTCTAAGATCAATGCGCGTGTAGCCTTTTAAGATATGTGCCAGCAATGTGGCCTAAAGTCAGTACGCTTCGGAGTTTGGAATCAACGGAATATGATATCCAAGTATATTACATAATATCAGAGATCGATGTTTTTACTACAGTAGAAAACAGAAATTAGAAATAGCAACTAAATTAGCTATATATAATTCAAAGTCAACGAAGTGATGATATCAATTCCATATAGCTAGAGGTTTGCTATATTGTACAGTTATTAAATAATATTATTTTCAGATATTTGTTTAATTAGCATATGTCAACAATGCATTAAAGACACATCTCAACTGTCGAAGTATATTTCTAAATCATCGTCATCTACATCATCAAGTAGACCATCTCCCATTTGATCCATGTCGTCTTCTTGAAGCATCTCCTTACTCAAATTACGAATCTCATTGATTAATGAAAATGGCAATTCGCTATCATTCTTGTCATACTCTTGTATGTCTTCTTCAGTTTCAGCGATAAACTCCAAGCCTGTGACCTTCTTGAACCAAAATAGTCCATCGCAAATTCTATCAGTGGCAAACACAATGCCACGATTTATTTCTGCAAGCATGCCTCGAAGAACATCACTTGACATATTTACTGCTTCATAACGTGCCTAGAAGGTAGAGATAATCATGGATCTCATCTATAGACCGCAAATATTCATTATTACTGTAAATTTATGCATAAATTAGTACTTACACTCAGTTCAAGGGCTCATTGGTTTCTTCAGAAGCTAAAAAGAAATTGCAATCATAACTAGCGTGAAATGAAAAAATGCAAATCAACTACTGCTCGAAACACATCATGCGTGTGAAAAAATGTAAGTAATTCAAATACAAAAATCATGAAAAAAGCTACATACACAATGTAACAATAATGTTATTTTTCTTTTCTTTAAGGGATGGCATAACAGTTTCCTTATAGTAGGAAAGGTACCCGTGCATTTCTTGTAGTAAAATATTTTTTTCTTCTGCAAGACGCGCATGTACCATCCACCATTGAACAATAAGTCGTTTATTTGCAATATCAACTGAAATGAAGTGGTGCCATCCTTCAGATAAGCTTTACAAAAGGATAGTTCTAAGCAAACAAAGTATACAGCAGTAAATCAGCTCTTGAATAACCAATGTACAAGGCAGGGCGAAGCATACCATTATTGCTAAGTTGATGTGCTCTCCACGGAAACTTCCCATTACTGATATCTTCTTTATCATTCAGCGTTAGCATCTGCAGCGGGTCCTTTAAAGCGAGACACTCTTCATAAACTTGCAAATGACAATTAAGCTTCTCTTTTTCTTTGCAGATGAGTCTTCGCAAGACATGCCTCCATTTACTTCTGTCTGAATACAGTTTCAAGTAAAACAAAATTAAATGCAAGAATGATTACGATGAGATAGAGTGCTTCACACCCAGAAATCAAATTGCCACTTAAAAACAACAGAATTCTAGAATGAAATGTGTAGCACCTGCAACCTTCTTTATCAAGAAAGAATGATGAACAATATTATAATGGATTCTTTCTATTTGCTTTTCAAGCTTTTCTTTGACGCATGTCAGCACTTCTCCATAAGCATCATGGAAGCTATCATCCACTTCCTCGAATTCAGCAATACGCTCTACAAGGAGTTTAACCTGGTCGGGTCTTTTTCTTGGGATGCCATGGAACTTTAACGTCTCCATATGTGGCACTTTCATATGCAAAATGTCAGGGGAAATACAAAGATTGCCTTCATTGTTGACCAGCGATGCTAACGATATATATTCTGCCTTGTTAGAAAGTGGCGAGTCAACTGCATGCGATGTCGCTACAAAACATAAGAATGAATCCCAAAGAAATGCACCACAGTACAAAATTTTGAATCTTTTCAATCTTATCTAAAATTACCTGAAACAAGCATCTTAATTTCTTCGACCCAAACGTCTATGTTAACAGAGGATAGTGACATTCCTATTTCTATCAAACAGTTTTCAATTTTCTTTGATGTTAAATCAAGTTGTTTTGAGGTCTAAAATGAAAGGAAAATAGGATATATCTTTGATGCTCAAAAGATTTTAAAAAAAATTTTAGTATAGACTTACCTTAGCAAAGCGCAAGTAAAGATTCTTTGCCTGATTAACTATCTTTCTTTTATTCCATGCCATCATAAACTCTGTTAAAACTTCCTTTCGATCTAAAGCAATGATGAAGGCATTTTAATTAAAAAGGAAGCCAAATCTAAAAAATTTCAAATTATGAAAAAATCAATATTTTTGGCATCTTTAGTCAAGTAGAACAGATAATGGTTATACTTTCTGGTAGCATATGTTTGGTTGTATTCCCCAATCTTGAAATAAAACTATTAACTTGTTCAGTTTCTTCTCCTGTTGACCTACCAGCTCCAGCTTGCCACTCGCCATCCCAGATTACCTGCAAAATAATGCAGAAATTGTAGGATTTACATTGCAAATAAAGTATGTATGCTTTCTGACAAAGCAGTATTTGCAGGGGATGAACCACAAAAAAGAAAATTATGAGTAAATTTGCGTCATAATCATAAATCCCATAGAGTACCTGGCATGAGGGAGCATGTCCTTTGGCATGCATGACTGACAAAGCTGGCTTCATCTTTCTTGATAGTTCTGGGTCAACTTTTTTTACCCAAGGCCGGTATTTGCAAACAACATCACAAAAAAAGAATGTTACATTTTTGGGAACTAGGAAGGCTTTTTGCAGATGAAGGGCATAGCCATAAAGCTCTCCATCAAACATATTAACTGCACACTGACCAATACTATGTCTGCAAGAAACAAGGTCAAGTCCAGTCTCATCCAATGTGCAGCGTTTACGGCCTGTATTTAATGCAGCTTTCCAGTTAGAATTTCCACAAACACTGTCATTACTCTCCTGAAATGATAGATGTTTATTTTGAATGATACAAAATTCAATGTCAACTAAATTACAACGTATGTTGTTTTGATCAACTCATTAAACTCACCTTCACATTTATACCTCCCCTGTACTGATATGTCTCTGTCAAAAATTCATTGACACTCTCATTTGATTGAACAAAAATACCAGCATAATAGTTCTCTTTTCGTTTGCTGGAAAAGGGATAAAAAGAGCTTCTGAGAGCTTACTATATAGCACAAAAGGACATTATTTTGTGATTTTATCTCTAAAGATAACAGATGAAATCACATGAGAAGAAGGTGACTATTGCAAAAATTAATAAGGCATACTTAGGGCAAAAATATACAAGATAAGAGTATAACACATATGGTTAGGATGGATACCTTCCAGCACCTTTATAGCGATAAACTTTAAAGTTCCCATCAACATGACATGAATGCTGGGAGATACTACATGTGGGGCACATCATCCAATTCTTCTCCTGAAACTGTTCCATCTCAAAGCTGAAGTATTTCCATTCTTTAAAGGACTTTGTAAATGTTTGTGGATGGATTTCTTTGCACTAAAAATGTCAATGAAAACTTTAGGGTAAAGAGTTTTCCAGCAGGTACATGTTTAATTACAGGCCAGTAAATATTATAACTGGCATATAATAATCAACATCAATTAACTTCATGCAGTAAAATGTCTTACCCGCCCTTTTTCTACTGAAATGTCATTTAATGACATGATGAAAGCATTTTCTGAGGACCCTGGCATTCTTTTGCTAAATGAATTCCACAGTGAAAAAACTTCTTGGTCAAAGAAATAAGCACCTGACTCTGGACTACCAGGCCATAGCTTCGCTTTAGATAATGACTTAAAGCTAAATGGGTCAACTGTATGGCTGCATGAATTGCATCTCACAAAGTATTTACTCAAATCATATCGACCTGAAATTGATCAAGAAGCAAACCAGTAGAGACAATTTAAGAAATTTATATTTAATTTAAAGATATTAATAAATATGATAGAAAGAGTTACCTCTAGTATTGACAATTATGCAGGTTTCAGGAAGAATATGTGACTGTAGATTTGAATCAAAACATTTAGGGCATCTCTTGCTATGAAGCAATGGAGTTTTATCTGAAAAGAAGAAAAACCCATTGCAACATTCATTAATGTTTTAACGAAGCTAATTATGCAGACAACATCATTGCAACATGCCATTGATTTATCGGATATAGATAAATAGTACCAATACTTGCATAGTATTTATACCTATCTTAATGATTTGCTTTGTTGCATCCAATGCTTCCGTTGGCAATAATGACTTGTAATGGCCATCAACCCAGGCATCTCTGTCATGTAAGGGGTTCCTTTCGTGGATAAAATTATCACACGAGAAGCACAAAAACTTTGCTGAATCACATTGAAGGCATCGTATTGATGGTGGTTTTTCTCCACAATGTTCACAAGCTTGGGCAGAGCTACCAAATGACTGTAGCATGAAAAACTCTTCAGTTATGAGATTTCTGTACCGCTCCCACATTGATGACTCTCTCTCCACTCTTTGTGTCCAATTACTTGATGAAGATGTCTCTTCTCTGCTAAATGTTAGCTCTTCACAAGCAGTAATAAGCAATTCAAGGTCTAAACATAAGTAACAAGGACATCAAGAAGCATTATTATAAAGTTAACAGGTTAGAATTCAGCATTTTATCAATAATTTCCAAACCAACCTTCTTTCCTATTCTTTTCAACAACAGCATCTGTTTTTTCTTCTGTTATTTCAATTAAATTTTGGTCATCTAATGTCAATCCTGCAAATTAAAATACAATGTCAACCATTAAAGATGATACCTGTAATACCTTGCCATATTGCATAACTGATATGCAATGCAAATATAAAGACCTATTCACGAAAATTACACTTCTACCAAATTGCGGCCCTGCCGGTGGGTTAGCAAGGGTATGTGTCAGTCGCTGCAGTGGAATTAAATCTCCTTCTTAACATATTACATAGTTTCGACGATTATCGTTAAAATTGTACACTAGTCCGTGCACCTATCTTTAACGATTATAACTAAAAATGCAGTCCCATATGTGTTTAACTATAATCGTTAAAAATCACTGTGAGTATATGTTGGCAAAAAAGATCCAATGACGATGAAAGACAATGTTCAGCAGCAACTCTTCTCCAGCTAATAAAGACGCATTGATGATAAGAAACAATGTTCAGCAGCAACTATTCTCCAGATAATAAAGACCCAATGATGATAAAAGACAATGTTCAGCAGCAACTCTTCTCCAGTTATTATAGACGCAATGATGATAAAAGACAATGTTCAGCAGCAACTCTTCTCCAGTTAATAAAGACCCAATGATGATAGAAGACAATGTTCAGCAGCAACTTTTCTCCAGTTAATAAAGACGCAATGATGATAAAAGTCAATGTTCAGCAGCAACTCTTCTCCAGTTAATAAAGACGCAAACATGATAAAAGACAATGTTCAGCGGCAACTCTCCTCCAGTAACAAAAACGCAATGATGATAAAAGACAATGTTTAGCAGCAACTCATTTCCAGTTAATAACAACGCAATAGCGATAAAAGACAATGTTCAGCAGAAACTATTCTCCTGTAATAAAGAACCAATGACGATATAAGACAATGTTCTGCAGCAACTCTTCTACAGTAATAAGGGCTCAAAGACGAGAAAAGACAATGTTCAGCAGTAAGTATTTCCCAGGTAATAAACACGAAATGATGATAAAAGACAATGTTCAGCAGCAACTCTTCTCCAGTTAATAAAGACGCAATGATGATAAAAGACAATGTTTAGCAGCAGCTTTTCTCCAGTAATAAAGACCCGATGACGATAAAAGACAATGTTTAGCAGCAACTCATTTCCAGTTAATAACAACGCAATAGCGATAAAAGACAATGTTCAGCACCAAATCTTCTCCAGTAATAAAGACTCAATGACGATAAAAAACAATGTTCAGTAGCGCAAATTTTCCCCATTTAATAAAGACCAAATGATGATGAAGAACAAGGTTCAGCAGCGACTCTTTTCCAGTTAATGAAGAGGCAATGATGATAAAAGACAATGTTCAGCAGTAACTCTTCTCCAGTAATATGGACCCAGTGATGATAAAACAAAATGTTCAGCAGGATCCTTTCTCCAGTTAATAAAGACCCAATGACGAAAAAAGATAGTGTTCAGCAGCAACTCTTCTCCAGTTAATAAAGACGCAATGATGATAAAAGACAATGTTCAGCAGCAACTCTTCACAGTAAGAAAGGCCCAATCATGGTAAAAGACAATGTTCAGCAGCACCTGTTCTCCAGTAATAAAGACCCAATGACGATAAAGGACAATGTTCAGCAGCAACTCTTCTCCAGTTAATAAAGACGCAATGATGATAAAATACAATGTTCAGCAGCAACTTTTCTCCAGATAATAAAGACACAATGACGATATAAGACAATGTTCTGCAGCAACTCTTCTACAGTAATAAGTGTTCAATGACGAGAAAAGACAATGTTCACCAGTAACTACTCTCCAGGTAAGAAAGACGCAATGATGATAAAAGACAATGTTCAGCAGCAACTCCTCTCGAGATAATAAAGACCCAATGACGATAAAACACAATGTTCAGCAGTAACTATTCTTCAGATAATAAAGACGCAATGATGACAAAGGACAATGTTCAGCACCAACTCTTTTCCAGTAATAAAGACTCAATGACGATAAAAGATAATGTTGAGTAGCCACTCTTCTCCAGCAAAAAAGACCCAATGACGATAAAAGACAATGTTCAGCAACAACTCTTCTCTAGCTAATAAAGACTTAATGATGATAAAAACAATGTTCAGCAGCAACTATTCTCCAGATAATAAAGGCCCAGTGACGATAAAAGACAATCTTTAGCAGCAACTCTTCCCCAGTTAATAACGACGCAATGACGATAAAAAACAATGTTCAGCAGCAACTCTTCTCCAATTAACAATAACGCGATGATGATAAAAGACAATGTTCAGCAGCAACTCTTCTCGAATAACAAAGACCCAAAGACGATCAAAGACAATGTTCAGCAGCAACTATTCTCCAGATAATAAAGACCCAATGACGATAAAAGACAGTAATCTGCAGCAACCCTTCTCCAGTAATAAAGACTCAATGACGCTAAGAAACAATTTTCATTAGCGCAACTCTTCCCCAGTTAGTAAAGACCGAATGATGATGAAGAACAAGGATCAGCAGCAACTCTTCTCCAGCTATAAAGACCCAATGACGATAAAAGACAATGTTCAGCAGTATCTTTTCTCCAGATAAAAAGGTCCCAATGACGATAAAAGACAATCTTTAGCAGCAACTCTTCTCCAGTTAATAACGTCGCAATGACGATAAAAAACAATGTTCAGCAGCAACTCTTCTCCAATTAATAATAACGCGATGATGATAAAAGACAATGTTCAGGAGCAACTCTTTTCCAGTTAATAAAGACCCAATGATGATAAAAGACAATCTTCAGCAGGAACTCTTCTCAAGTTGATAAAAACGCAATGATGCTAAAGGACAATGTTCAGCAGCAACTCTTCTCCAGTAATAACGACGCAATGGCGATAAAAGACAATGTTCAGCACCAACTGTTCCCCAGTAATAAAGACGCAAACATGATAAAAGAAAATGTTCAGCAGCAACTCTCCTCCAGTAACAAAGACCCAAAGACGATAAAAGACAATGTTCAGCAGCAATTTCTCTGCAGTTAATAAAGACGCAATGATGACAAAATACAATGTTCAGCAGCAACTTTTCTCCAGATAATGAAGACCCAAGGATGATGAAAGACAATGTTCAGCAGCAACTCTTTTCCAGTTAATAACGACGCAATGACGTAAAAAAACAATGTTCAGCAGCAACTCTTCTCCAGTTAATAAAGACGCAATGATGATAAAAGACAATGTTCACCAGCAACTCTTCCCCAGTAATAACGACGCAATGGCGATAAAAGACAATGTTCAGCACCAACTCTTCCCCAGTAATAAAGACGCAAACATGACAAAAGAAAATGTTCAGCAGCAACTCTCCTCCAGTAACAAAGACCCAAAAACGATAAAAGACAATGTTCAGCAGCAATTCTTCTGCAGTTAATAAAGAGGCAATGATGATAAAAGACAATGTTCAGCAGCAACTCTTCTCCAGTAATAAAGATCCAGTGATGATAGAAGACAATGTTCAGCAGCAACTCTTCTCCAGTTAATAAAGACGCAATGATGATAAAAGACAATGTTCAGCAGCAGCTTTTCTCCAGTAATAAAGACCCGATGACGATAAAAGACAATGTTTAGCAGCAACTCATCTCCAGTTAATAACAACCCAATGGCGATAAAAGACAATGTTCAGCACCAAACTTTCCCCAGTAATAAAGACTCAATGACGATAAAAAACATTGTTCAGTAGCGCAACTTTTCCCCATTTAATAAAGACCAAATGATGATGAAGAACAAGGTTCAGCAGCGACTCTTTTCCAGTTAATGAAGAGGCAATGATGATGAAAGACAATGTTCAGCAGCAACTCTTCTCCAGTAGTAAATGCTCAATGATTGTAAAGGACAATGTTCAGCAGCAACTCTTCTCCAGTAATGAGGACCCAGTGACGATAAAACAAAATGTTCAGCAGCATCCTTTCTCCAGATAATAAAGACCCAATGACGATAAAAGATAGTGTTCAGCAGCAACTCTTCTCCAGTTAATAAAGACGCAATGATGATAAAAGACAATGTTCAGCAGCAACTCTTCACAGTAAAAAAGACCCAATCATGATAAAAGACAATGTTAAGCAGCACCTGTTCTCCAGTAATAAAGACCCAATGACGATAAAGGACAATGTTCAGCAGCAACTCTTCTCCAGTTAATAAAGACGCAATGATGATAAAATACAATGTTCAGCAGCAAGTTTTCTCCAGATAATAAAGACACAATGACGATAAAACACAATGTTCACCAGTAACTATTCTTCAGATATTAAAGACGCAATGATGACAAAAGACAATGTTCAGCACCAACTCTTCTCCAGTAATAAAGACGCAAACATGATAAAAGACAATGTTCAGCAGCAACTCTTCTCCAGTAGTAAAGGCACAATGATTGTAATGGACAATGTTCAGCAGCAATTCTTCTCCACTAATAAGGACCCAATGACGATAAAACAAAATGTTCAGCAGTATCCTTTCTCCAGATAATAAAGTTCAGCAGCAACTCTTCTCCAGTAGTAAATGCACAATGATTGTAAAGGACAATGTTCAGCAGCAACTCTTCTCCAGTAATGAGGACCCAGTGACGATAAAACAAAATGTTCAGCAGCATCCTTTCTCCAGATAATAAAGACCCAATGACGATAAAAGATAGTGTTCAGCAGCAACTCTTCTCCAGTTAATAAAGACGCAATGATGATAAAAGACAATGTTCAGCAGCAACTCTTCACAGTAAAAAAGACCCAATCATGATAAAAGACAATGTTCAGCAGCACCTGTTCTCCAGTAATAAAGACCCAATGACGATAAAGGACAATGTTCAGCAGCAACTCTTCTCCAGTTAATAAAGACGCAATGATGATAAAATACAATGTTCAGCAGCAAGTTTTCTCCAGATAGAAAAGACACAATGACGATAAAACACAATGTTCACCAGTAACTATTCTTCAGATAATAAAGACGCAATGATGACAAAAGACAATGTTCAGCACCAACTCTTCTCCAGTAATAAAGACGCAAACATGATAAAAGACAATGTTCAGCAGCAACTCTTCTCCAGTAGTAAAGGCACAATGATTGTAATGGACAATGTTCAGCAGCAATTCTTCTCCACTAATAAGGACCCAATGACGATAAAACAAAATGTTCAGCAGTATCCTTTCTCCAGATAATAAAGTTCAGCAGCAACTCTTCTACAGTAATAAGGGCTCAAAGACGAGAAAAGACATTGTTCAGCAGTAAGTACTCCCCAGGTAATAAACACGAAATGATGATAAAAGACAATGTTCAGCAGCAACTCTTCAGAGTAAAAAGCCCCAATCATGATAAAAGACAATGTTCAGCAGCAACTCTTCTCCAGTAATAAAGATCCAGTGACGATAGAAGACAATGTTCAGCAGCAACTCTTCTCCAGTTAATAAAGACGCAATGATGATAAAAGACAATGTTCAGCAGCAGCTTTTCTCCAGTAATAAAGACCCGATGACGATAAAAGACAATGTTTAGCAGCAACTCATCTCCAGTTAATAACAACGCAATGGCGATAAAAGACAATGTTCAGCACCAAACTTTCTCCAGTAATAAAGACTCAATGACGATAAAAAACAATGTTCAGTAGCGCAACTTTTCCCCATTTAATAAAGACCAAATGATGATGAAGAACAAGGTTCAGCAGCGTCTCTTTTCCTGTTAATAAAGAGGCAATGATGATGAAAGACAATGTTCAGCAGCAACTCTTCTCCAGTAGTAAAGGCACAATGATTGTAAAGGACAATGTTCAGCAGCAACTCTTCTCCAGTAATAAGGACCCAGTGACGATAAAACAAAATGTTCAGCAGCATCCTTTCTCCAGATAATAAAGACCCAATGACGATAAAAGATAGTGTTCAGCAGCCACTCTTCTCCAGTTAATAAAGACGCAATGATGATAAAAGACAATGTTCAGCGGCAACTCTTCACAGTAAAAAAGACCCAATCATGATAAAAGACAATGTTCAGCAGCACCTGTTCTCCAGTAATAAAGACCCAATGACGATAAAGGACAATGTTCAGCAGCAACTCTTCTCCAGTTAATAAAGACGCAATGATGATAAAATACAATATTCAGCAGCAAGTTTTCTCCAGATAATAAAGACACAATGACGATATAAGACAATGTTCTGCAGCAACTCTTCTACAGTAATAAGTGTTCAATGACAAGAAAAGACAATGCTCTCCAGTAACTACTCTCCAGGTAAGAAAGACGCAATGACGATAAAACACAATGTTCAGCAGTAACTATTCTTCAGATAATAAAGACGCAATGATGATATAAGACAATGTTCTCCAGCAACTCTTCTACAGTAATAAGTGTTCAATGACAAGAAAAGACAATGCTCACCAGTAACTACTCTCCAGGTAAGAAAGACGCAATGATGATAAAAGACAATGTTCAGCAGCAACTCCTCTCGAGATAATAAAGACCCAATGACGATAAAACACAATGTTCAGCAGTAACTAATCTTTAGATAATAAAGACGCAATGATGACAAAAGACAATGTTCAGCACCAACTCTTCTCCAGTAATAAAGACGCAAACATGATAAAAGACAATGTTCAGCAGCAACTCTTCTCCAGTAGTAAAGGCACAATGATTGTAATGGACAATGTTCAGCAGCAATTCTTCTCCACTAATAAGGACCCAATGACGATAAAACAAAATGTTCAGCAGTATCCTTTCTCCAGATAATAAAGTTCAGCAGCAACTCTTCTACAGTAATAAGGGCTCAAAGACGAGAAAAGACAATGTTCAGCAGTAAGTACTCCCCAGGTAATAAACACGAAATGATGATAAAAGACAATGTTCAGCAGCAACTCTTCAGAGTAAAAAAGTCCCAATCATGATAAAAGACAATGTTCAGCAGCAACTCTTCTCCAGTAATAAAGATCCAGTGACGATAGAAGACAATGTTCAGCAGCAACTCTTCTCCAGTTAATAAAGACGCAATGATGATAAAAGACAATGTTCAGCAGCAGCTTTTCTCCAGTAATAAAGACCCGTTGACGATAAAAGACAATGTTTAGCAGCAACTCATCTCCAGTTAATAACAACGCAATGGCGATAAAAGACAATGTTCAGCACCAAACTTTCTCCAGTAATAAAGACTCAATGACGATAAAAAACAATGTTCAGTAGCGCAACTTTTCCCCATTTAATAAAGACCAAATGATGATGAAGAACAAGGTTCAGCAGCGACTCTTTTCCAGTTAATGAAGAGGCAATGATGATGAAAGACAATGTTCAGCAGCAACTCTTCTCCAGTTGTTGTGAACTGGGCCGGGCTATGCAGGTTTTAGCAAATAACACGATATATTTAAAAACAGAACATAACTTGATTATATTGAATAATTGATTAACTTTCTAAAAAGAGTTCGATAAATTTTTATGTCCGTTCTTGTCCTCCTTGCGGACCTATTGGCGTCCTACTCAAATTCCCGTTTATGGTTACGATGGCGCATGCGCTCCGCAACACACTCCCGGGGGTTGGTCATCCAGTGATCTAAATACAATACATAATAATGCTGCATAATAACATAAAGTGGAAAAGTTTCAACATAACATGCGAATACGAGATAAACTATCAAAATTGATCACATCTGAGCAATTCTCCGATCATTGCAGCGCTACGCCTAGGCCTCGCGCAGGCCTGCGCTTCTCTAGCCTGTGGAGATTCGCTGCGCTGGCGCACTTGCGTATCTTTATGATTAGCAGACTCCTTGATATTACTATCTACATGAAGCTCTAAAGGGACCAAATGATTAATAGATCTAGTAAAAATACGCTTATCTCCATTTTGCAAGGGAATTTCCAGTCTCGCTGCTCTTACAAATCCATCCTTTCCGGGTAACAGCTCAGTTATTTTCCCCATTTTCCAAAAACATCGCTTAGTCTGCTCATTCTTCATCAAGACAATGTCTCCTGTAGAAAGAGAAATACTATTAGCAATCTGGTTTGACTTAAAAACTTCCATTAGCCCAACAAGGTATTCCTTTTTCCACCGCTGTGTGAATCTCCATAGCAAATTATGTTGGTACTTTGCTCTCCTAGCTAAAGCTTCATACGTGCTTACGACTTCTGCGTGTCTATGATTAGAAGCCTGTGCCAAATTTCTCCCATTAACCAGTTGGGATGGAGTCAATGGATATGATATTCCTTGTAAGTCATCTTCCATATACGTCAGCGGCCTAGCATTTATAACAGCTTCTATTTCAGTTAATAGCGTGTCCAATTCCTGATAACTTAAGAATGCACGCCCAACGTTCTTGATTAGGCAACGTTTCATGCTTCTTACTAATCTTTCCCACCAGCCACCTATCCATGGACTTTTCTCTACAATAAATTTCCATCTAACACCTTGACTTGTAAGATGTTCGTATAACTTAGGGGAACGAAAAAGTTTCTTCACTTCCTTAGCCATGACCTTGTATGTTTTTGCGTTGTCACTCATTATTAAGCCGGGTACACCTCTTCTTGCACAGAACTTACGAAAGGCTTGAATAAACGAAGGAACATCCATTGAACCTATTAATTCTAAGTGTACTGCCCTGGTGGACGCACATGTGAACAAACACACGTAGCATTTTTCATCTTTCTTGTTCAAGCCCCTGGCATACAGTGGACCCGCGAAGTCGACCCCTGTATTACAGAATGGTGGACCGTCGTCTGTCCTAAATTCCGGCAAGTCTGGCGTGACATTAAACTTAAATGGCAAGCCCTCTAATTTCTTACATCGTATGCATCTCCTAATGAGTTTCTTGACTATCTCTCTCCCTCGCAATATCCAATAACGCTCTCTAATACAACTTAACGTTTCTCCTATGCCATCGTGGAACACCTTAGAGTGTGCTTCTTGAGCTACCAACTCTGAGTAGTAACATTTTGATTGCAAAATAATAGGTTTCTTTTGAACATCTGTAAAAGCTGCATTGCCTAGGCGTGACCTACAACGTAATACTTGTTCGTCATCCATATACAGATTAAACTGATTGATCAACGGAGACTTCGACCCACATTTTCCTTTCAAACATTCAATTTCCTTGGCAAAACATTTGCCTTGCACGACTCTTAGAATATAATTCTCAGCTTTCTCTACTTCTTCAGTGGTCAAATTACTTTCCATTTCTAGCTGGATTTTCTTAACTTTCGCCTTCACCTTGTTAATGAACCTAAACATCCAAGCTACGGATTTTAATAGCTTCTTTCTTGACGAAAACCGTGTCAAATCTACAATTTCTGAAGCACTTGTTGCTTCATTAGACGAATTACTTAGTATTGTGTGCGTCACTTCAACCGGTTTGGATACCCTTTCTCTCATTGCGATCGAACTTTCCACTTCAGATATGCTTTCGCTACTAGGCCATTCCTGCTGGGGATATTTGAGGAATGTAGGACCCTCCCACCACAGGGAATCAAGGTTCAAGTTAGATCCATACTTTCCTCTTGAAGGAATATCCGCAGGGTTTAAAGTTCCTGGACAAAATAACCAACTTTCCTTGCTACTAAGGCGTCTGATTTGGTTGACCCTATTGCGCACAAATGGTTTCCATTGCTTCTCGTTCAGAATCCAGCACAGGGTTACTGTTGAGTCTACCCAATAATAAGTTTCAACGTTACTGACATTTAACTCATCCATGAGAACCTTTCGTATTGAATCCACAAACGTAGCCATTAAGTGTGCACCTTGTAATTCTAACTTAGGGATAGTTTTACCTGAAACCGGGCAAACCTTAGTCTTAGCTGCGATTAATCTAACATCAATCTCTCCGGTCTCATACCTTGTGCGCAAATAAACAGCTGTAGCATAGGCCTTCTCACTGGCATCTGAGAATGCATGTATCTGATAACTATGCGGTTTCTTATCCTTACATTGCATACACCTTTGCACCACTACCCCTTGTAGTTTAGAGAGATCTTTCATTAAGTTGTCGTATCTTAGTCTCTCGGACCCCTGTAGTTCCTCATCCCAAGGATGCCTTGCAACGCACAAATCCTGAAATAGAATTTTAAGGTTAACCGTAAACAAACACAAATGACCAAGCGGGTCAAATATCGTAGCGGCAATTTTTAATAAAGACCTTTTCGTGGGGGGGGAGTTTTTTTGCAAGATCTATTATTTGCTGAGCATCATAATAGAATTTATCGGTATCGAAAGCCCAATTCACTCCCAACACCTTGGTGGTTTTACTGCTTGTTGGCAAACCAATTGCAAACTTTGCAAATGTTTGCTCATCCTTGTGCACTCCAGTTAGCGCTTTTTCTTCAGCTTCGTTGATTTTTGCACGAACTTCCTCGGAATTGGTCTTCCACTTGCGAAGGTTAAAGCCCCCTGAAGACAAAATTGATTTTGTTTTCTCGTAGATTTCTAACGCCTCTGCGGAGGAGTCTGCCCCACAACACATATCGTCGGCATACAACTGCTGTAAAATCTTAACAGCTTTGGGCTCATTTTTCTCATATTGTGCAATGTGCTTTCTTATTGTTGCCCCTAAAATTGCTGGACTGGGTTTTAATCCAAAGGGGAGACGCGCCCACCTATATTGGATTACGGGGGTATTCTCCTTGTTAATGTCTTCCACCCAGAGAAACCTCAAAAAATCACGGTCTTTCCTTGCTATGCCAATTTGCAGAAACGCCTTCTCGATATCAGCTGTCATTACAATTGGATGCGCGCGAAAACGGATTAGAGAATCGAATATCAAGGGCATATTACTGTCTCCCTTCTGCAAACAATCATTTAATGATAAGGAATGAGGGCAAGATTTAGCAGATCCATCAAAAACAATCCTTACCTTTGTTGTATCATGATCTTTTCTTACCACGCAATGATGAGCAATAAAATGAGCGTTTTTTACCTTTTCATCTTGTGCGGGCACTCGTTTAATTATTCCTGCGGTCAGTTGCTCTTCAAATATTCGGTTGTATTCTTTCAATAGCACCTCATCAGATTTAAGCCTTGTGGTTAGAGATTTCAGGTGAGCTAAACACATTTCGTAATCTCTTGTAACTGGATGCTCCATTTCGTGCCTCCAAGGTAGATCAGCTACATACCTTTCTCCATTGTGCTGTATGTGCCATTCATTTTTGGCGGCTGACGAATCAGATTCGCCGATTTTGCTCACGTGGTCAACTTCAATTTCACGTGTCATACTGCCTCCGGCATCGAGTCCAAAATTTTCGTGCTTCCAAAATTCTCGCAAAGCGTCAGAAATTTCTCTGTTATTTTCTTCGCGATTCGGCTCTGTTTGTAAACAATCTATAACGAGACTTGAAACAACATTAGTAGCAAGGTTAGTGGTAAATTCATGCCCATCAACAACGCCAGATAACAGCCACCCCAGTTTACTCCTAAGGGCTATAGGACCTGAGCTACCCCGAATAATTTCCCCTGAAATAACATCGTAATAATGATCTAAACCTATCAATATGTCTATTTTTCTAACCTCACTGCTGTCGAAAGAGTCTGCCAATGAAAGACCTTGCAAGTGCGGAAATTCGTCTACGCTTACGCGCGTTGCGAGCGGTGTACAGATAACAGAATTACTCAACGCACCAATAGGGATTAATACGCCCCCCTCTACTTCTAAATTAAATTTAACGACATCCAAATTTAATTTTCGAAAGTTTTCAGATCCAAAGGTGTTCAAGTTTATAGATTCAGTTTTCTGCGGTTTGATGTTGAGCTTGTTCATTAAATCCTTCGTAATGTAAGACTTCTGACTTCCGCTGTAGAACAAAATAATCTCTTTGGTCCGTTCACCATTTTCTCCGCTCACAAAAGCAGTTGCGGTTTGCATAAGGACAAAGCGGTTCGTAGTTGATGTTGCAGTAACTGCGTTATTAGTGCTTTCTGCTGTTTGCCTTTCACTTTCAGAACCTTTTTCACACAAAACCTGGTGATGATTTCCCTTGCAAAACTTACACGCACGATTACTTTTGCAAACATTCGCGCGGTGCCCTGGTTTCAAACAACGAAAGCATCTTTTATGACTGGCAATTATTTCCTTTCTCTTCTTGACGTCCTTAATTTCGGTGCATTCTGACGCCCAATGTTCTTTCTTACAAAAGAAGCATGCTATTCTTCTTTGCTCACTTTCCGTTTGAGCCACGAAAGTCTTCGTTGTACTGCCAATTTTTGACGCGCGGTCATACCTAGTGCTCCTTTCTGATTTGCTTTCACTGGCCGTTATCTTCCCTCCGATTTCTCTGGCCTCAATTTCTTTTTCCAATATCTGTAGGATTTCTTCAATTTGCCATATGCCTTCAGATGTTTTCCTTGCAATTTGAATAGCGATTTCCTTTGGCATTCTAGCCATGATCAACGGAATAAGCAAACTCCCGTAACTTTCTGACGGCATGCCCAATGTTTGTAATCCCCTAACATGAACATTAATCTCGTCATAGATTTTTCGCAAATGCTCCGTGCTTTGATTTGGCAACGATTGAAGTTTCAGCAACGACTGCATGTGGGCACTCACAATTTGTTGTTTCCCACCAAATCTAGTTTTCAGAATCTGCACCGCATGTGCGTAGTTCTCTTCTGTAAGCTCTAGTCCTTCGACTGCTTTGTAGGCTGGACCTTCCAATAAAGTCAGCAGATAATTTAGCTTATTTACCGTAGATACTGTGTCATTCAAATGCACCGAGCACTCGAAACTTTGCCAGAACGAAGAAAATTTCGTTACATCTCCATTAAACCGTGGTAGAGAGATCTTTGGTAATCTTACGCCAATATCTGTGTTTCCGCGGTGAACACTTTCTTGACGCGGCGGAGAATGTATTGAGCCCAGAATTTCACTACTTCTGCTCCTCGTCGGTGACATTCCTCCATTACTCGTGTTTTCCTGTGAACCTGGACAACATTCACGTTTTTCCTTTATAAAGCGATCGATCCTGCTTAAGATCTCATTAATCTTCATGTGCCAATCTGCCGTTTCTTCGATTTCTTGCTCCAGTTCATTTGTTTTACATTTCGTTAAAATTTCTTCATCAAGCGTTGATAAATATTTCTGTTTTGCTGTCAGCGTGACAGACAACGAATCCAATCTGGAAATTACGTTAGCGACTTCAGAGCCATCTTGCTCATAAATAGTTTTTTCTGCTTCTCTCTGCAATTTCGTAACAACGGCGCGATTTCCTCGACGTACAACCCTCAATCTCTCAAACTGTCGACCTTCTTCGCCCTCCGTTGCCATTTTGCTCTAAAATCCTCAAACCTTTTTGCCCTGCCCCACGTTGGGCGCCATATGTTGTGAACTGGGCCGGGCTATGCAGGTTTTAGCAAATAACACGATATATTTAAAAACAGAACATAACTTGATTATATTGAATAATTGATTAACTTTCTAAAAAGAGTTCGATAAATTTTTATGTCCGTTCTTGTCCTCCTTGCGGACCTATTGGCGTCCTACTGAAATTCCCGTTTATGGTTACGATGGCGCATGCGCTCCGCAACACCAGTAGTAAAGGCACAATGATTGTAAAGGACAATGTTCAGCAGCAACTCTTCTCCAGTAATAAGGACCCAGTGACGACAAAACAAAATGTTCAGCAGCATCCTTTCTCCAGATAATAAAGACCCAATGACGATAAAAGATAGTGTTCAGCAGCAACTCTTCTCCAGTTAATAAAGACGCAATGATGATAAAAGACAATGTTCAGCAGCAACTCTTCACAGTAAAAAAGACCCAATCATGATAAAAGACAATGTTCAGCAGCAACTCTTCTCCAGTTAATAAAGACGCAATGATGATAAAATACAATGTTCAGCAGCAAGTTTTCTCCAGATAATAAAGACACAATGACGATATAAGACAATGTTCTGCAGCAACTCTTCTACAGTAAAAAGTGTTCAATGACAAGAAAAGACAATGCTCACCAGTAACTACTCTGCAGGTAAGAAAGACGCAATGATGATAAAAGACAATGTTCAGCAGCAACTCCTCTCGAGATAATAAAGACCCAATGACGATAAAACACAATGTTCAGCAGTAACTATTCTTCAGATAATAAAGACGCAATGATGACACCAGACAATGTTCAGCACCAACTCTTCTCCAGTAATAAAGACGCAAACATGATAAAAGACAATGTTCAGCAGCAACTCTTCTCCAGTAGTAAAGGCACAATGATTGTAATGGACAATGTTCAGCAGCAATTCTTCTCCACTAATAAGGACCCAATGACGATAAAACAAAATGTTCAGCAGTATCCTTTCTCCAGATAATAAAGACCCAATAACGATAAAAGATAGTGTTCAGCAGCAACTCTTCTCCAGCAAAAAAGACCCAATGACGATAAAAGACAATGTTAAGCAGCAATTCTTCTCCAGCTAATAAAGACCCAATGACGATAAAAGACAATGTTCTGCAGCAACCCTTCTCCAGTAATAAAGACTCAATGACGCTAAAAAACAATTTTCAGTAGCGCAACTCTTCCCCAGTTAATAAAGACCCAATGATGATGAAGAACAAGGTTCAGCAGCAACTCTTTTCCAGTTATAAAGACCCAATGAAGATAAAAGACAATGTTCAGCAGTATCATTTCTCCAGATAATAAAGACTCAATGACGATAAAAGATAATGTTGAGCAGCCACTCTTCTCCAGCAAAAAAGACCCAATGACGATAAAAGACAATGTTCAGCAACAACTCTTCTCTAGCTAATAAAGACTTAATGATGATAAAAACAATGTTCAGCAGCAACTATTCTCCAGATAATAAAGACCCAAAGACGATCAAAGACAATGTTCAGCAGCAACTCTTCTCCAGTAATAAGGACCCAATGATGATAAAAGACAATGTGCAGCAGCAACTCTTCACTAGTAATAAAGACCCAATGACGATAAAAGACAATGTTCTGCAGCAACCCTTCTCCAGTAATTAGGCTCAGTGACGATAAAAACAATGTTCAGTAGCGCAACTCTTCCCCAGTTAATGATGACCAAATGATGATGAAGAACAAGGTTCAGCAGCGATTCTTTTCCAGTTGATAAAAACGCAATGATGCTAAAGGACAATGTTCAGCAGCAACTCTTCTCCAGTAATAACGACGCAATGGCGATAAAAGACAATGTTCAGCACCAACTCTTCCCCAGTAATAAAGACGCAAACATGATAAAAGAAAATGTTCAGCAGCAACTCTCCTCCAGTAACAAAGACCCAAAGACGATAAAAGACAATGTTCAGCAGCAATTCCTCTGCAGTTAATAAAGAGGCAATGATGATAAAATACAATGTTCAGCAGCAACTTTTCTCCAGATAACAAAGACCCAAGGATGATGAAAGACAATGTTCAGCAGCAACTCTTTTCCAGTTAATAACGACGCAATGACGTTGAAAAACAATGTTCGGCAGCAACTCTTCTCCAGTTAATAAAGATGCAATGACGTTAAAAAATAATGATCAGCAGCAACTCTTCTCCAGTTAATAAAGACCCAATGAAGATAAAAGACAATGTTCTGCAGCAACCCTTCTCCAGTAATTAGGCTCAGTGACGATAAAAACAACGTTCAGTAGCGCAACTCTTCCCCAGTTAATGATGACCAAATGATGATGAAGAACAAGGTTCAGCAGCGATTCTTTTCCAGTTGATAAAAACGCAATGATGCTAAAGGACAATGTTCAGCAGCAACTCTTCTCCAGTAATAACGACGCAATGGCGATAAAAGACAATGTTCAGCACCAACTCTTCCCCAGTAATAAAGACGCAAACATGATAAAAGAAAATGTTCAGCAGCAACTCTCCTCCAGTAACAAAGACCCAAAGACGATAAAAGACAATGTTCAGCAGCAATTCCTCTGCAGTTAATAAAGAGGCAATGATGATAAAATACAATGTTCTGCAGCAACTTTTCTCCAGATAATAAAGACCCAAGGATGATGAAAGACAATGTTCAGCAGCAACTCTTCTCCAGTTAATAACGACGCAATGACGTTAAAAAACAATGTTCAGCAGCAACTCTTCTCCAGTTAATAAAGATGCAATGATGATAAATAACAATGTTCAACAGCAACTCTTCACAGTAAAAAAGACCCAATCATGATAAAAGACAATGTTCAGCAGCACCTGTTCTCCAGTAATAAAGACCCAATGACAATAAAAGACAATGTTCAGCAGCAACTCTTCTCCAGTTAATAAAGACCCAATGAAGATAAAAGACAATGTTCTGCATCAACTTTTCTCCAGATAAAAAAGACCCAAGGATGATGAAAGACAGTTTTCAGCAGCAGCTTTTTTCCAGTAATAAAAACCCAATGACGATAAAAGGCAATGCTTAGCAGCAACTTTTTTCCAGTTAATAACGACGCAATGACGATAAAAAACAATGTTCAGCAGCAACTCTTCTCCAGTTAATAAAGACGCAATGATGATAAAAGGCAATGTTCAGCAGCAACTCTTCACAGTAAAAAAATCCCAATCATGATAAAAGACAATGTTCAGCAGCAACTCTTCTCCAGTAATAAAGACCCAATGACGATAAAAGACAATGTTCAGCACCAAACGTTCTCCAGTAATAAAGACTCAATGACGATAAAAAACAATGTTCAGTAGCGCAACTTTTCCCCAGTTAATAAAGACCAAATGATGATGAAGAACAAGGTTCAGCAGCGACTCTTTTCCAGTTAATGAAAACGCAATGATGATAAAAGACAATGTTCAGCAGCAACTCTTCTCCAGTAGTAAAGGCACAATGATTGTAAAGGACAATGTTCAGCAGCAACTCTTTTCCAGTAATAAGTACCCAATGACGATAAAAGACAATGTTCAGCAGCAACTCTTCTCCAGTTAATAAAGACGCAATGATGATAAAAGACAATGTTCAGCAGCAACTCTTCACATTAAAAAAATCCCAATCATGATAAAAGACAATGTTCAGCAGCAACTCTTCTCCAGTAATAAAGACCCAATGACGATAAAAGACAATGTTCAGCACCAAACGTTCTCCAGTAATAACGACGCAATGACGATAAAAAACAATGTTCAGCAGCAACTCTTCTCCAGTTAATAAAGACGCAATGATGATAAAAGACAATGTTCAGCACCAAACGTTCTCCAGTAATAAAGACTCAATGACGATAAAAAACAATGTTCAGTAGCGCAACTTTTCCCCAGTTAATAAAGACCAAATGATGATGATAAACAAGGTTCAGCAGCGTCTCTTTTCCAGTTAATGAAAACGCAATGATGATAAAAGACAATGTTCAGCAGCAACTCTTCTCCAGTAGTAAAGGCACAATGATTGTAATGGACAATGTTCAGCAGCAATTCTTCTCCACTAATAAGGACCCAATGACGATAAAACAAAATGTTCAGCAGTATCCTTTCTCCAGATAATAAAGACCCAATAACGATAAAAGATAGTGTTCAGCAGCAACTCTTCTCCAGCAAAAAAGACCCAATGACGATAAAAGACAATGTTAAGCAGCAATTCTTCTCCAGCTAATAAAGACCCAATGACGATAAAAGACAATGTTCTGCAGCAACCCTTCTCCAGTAATAAAGACTCAATGACGCTAAAAAACAATTTTCAGTAGCGCAACTCTTCCCCAGTTAATAAAGACCCAATGATGATGAAGAACAAGGTTCAGCAGCAACTCTTTTCCAGTTATAAAGACCCAATGAAGATAAAAGACAATGTTCAGCAGTATCATTTCTCCAGATAATAAAGACTCAATGACGATAAAAGATAATGTTGAGCAGCCACTCTTCTCCAGCAAAAAAGACCCAATGACGATAAAAGACAATGTTCAGGAACAACTCTTCTCTAGCTAATAAAGACTTAATGATGATAAAAACAATGTTCAGCAGCAACTATTCTCCAGATAATAAAGACCCAAAGACGATCAAAGACAATGTTCAGCAGCAACTCTTCTCCAGTAATAAGGACCCAATGATGATAAAAGACAATGTGCAGTAGCGCAACTTTTCTCCAGTTAATAAAGACCAAATGATGATGATAAACAAGGTTCAGCAGCGTCTCTTTTCCAGTTAATGAAAACGCAATGATGATAAAAGACAATGTTCAGCAGCAACTCTTCTCCAGTAGTAAAGGCACAATGATTGTAATGGACAATGTTCAGCAGCAATTCTTCTCCACTAATAAGGACCCAATGACGATAAAACAAAATGTTCAGCAGTATCCTTTCTCCAGATAATAAAGACCCAATAACGATAAAAGATAGTGTTCAGCAGCAACTCTTCTCCAGCAAAAAAGACCCAATGACGATAAAAGACAATGTTAAGCAGCAATTCTTCTCCAGCTAATAAAGACCCAATGACGATAAAAGACAATGTTCTGCAGCAACCCTTCTCCAGTAATAAAGACTCAATGACGCTAAAAAACAATTTTCAGTAGCGCAACTCTTCCCCAGTTAATAAAGACCCAATGATGATGAAGAACAAGGTTCAGCAGCAACTCTTTTCCAGTTATAAAGACCCAATGAAGATAAAAGACAATGTTCAGCAGTATCATTTCTCCAGATAATAAAGACTCAATGACGATAAAAGATAATGTTGAGCAGCCACTCTTCTCCAGCAAAAAAGACCCAATGACGATAAAAGACAATGTTCAGCAACAAATCTTCTCTAGCTAATAAAGACTTAATGATGATAAAAACAATGTTCAGCAGCAACTATTCTCCAGATAATAAAGACCCAAAGACGATCAAAGACAATGTTCTGCAGCAACCCTTCTCCAGTAATTAGGCTCAGTGACGATAAAAACAATGTTCAGTAGCGCAACTCTTCCCCAGTTAATGATGACCAAATGATGATGAAGAACAAGGTTCAGCAGCGATTCTTTTCCAGTTGATAAAAACGCAATGATGCTAAAGGACAATGTTCAGCAGCAACTCTTCTCCAGTAATAACGACGCAATGGCGATAAAAGACAATGTTCAGCACCAACTCTTCCCCAGTAATAAAGACGCAAACATGATAAAAGAAAATGTTCAGCAGCAACTCTCCTCCAGTAACAAAGACCCAAAGACGATAAAAGACAATGTTCAGCAGCAATTCCTCTGCAGTTAATAAAGAGGCAATGATGATAAAATACAATGTTCAGCAGCAACTTTTCTCCAGATAACAAAGACCCAAGGATGATGAAAGACAATGTTCAGCAGCAACTCTTTTCCAGTTAATAACGACGCAATGACGTTAAAAAACAATGTTCAGCAGCAACTCTTCTCCAGTTAATAAAGATGCAATGACGTTAAAAAACAATGATCAGCAGCAACTCTTCTCCAGTTAATAAAGACCAAATGAAGATAAAAGACAATGTTCTGCAGCAACCCTTCTCCAGTAATTAGGCTCAGTGACGATAAAAACAATGTTCAGTAGCGCAACTCTTCCCCAGTTAATGATGACCAAATGATGATGAAGAACAAGGTTCAGCAGCGATTCTTTTCCAGTTGATAAAAACGCAATGATGCTAAAGGACAATGTTCAGCAGCAACTCTTCTCCAGTAATAACGACGCAATGGCGATAAAAGACAATGTTCAGCACCAACTCTTCCCCAGTAATAAAGACGCAAACATGATAAAAGAAAATGTTCAGCAGCAACTCTCCTCCAGTAACAAAGACCCAAAGACGATAAAAGACAATGTTCAGCAGCAATTCCTCTGCAGTTAATAAAGAGGCAATGATGATAAAATACAATTTTCTGCAGCAACTCTTCTCCAGTTAATAAAGACGCAATGATGATAAAAGACAATGTTCAGCAGCAACTCTTCACATTAAAAAAATCCCAATCATGATAAAAGACAATGTTCAGCAGCAACTCTTCTCCAGTAATAAAGACCCAATGACGATAAAAGACAATGTTCAGCACCAAACGTTCTCCAGTAATAACGACGCAATGACGATAAAAAACAATGTTCAGCAGCAACTCTTCTCCAGTTAATAAAGACGCAATGATGATAAAAGACAATGTTCAGCACCAAACGTTCTCCAGTAATAAAGACTCAATGACGATAAAAAACAATGTTCAGTAGCGCAACTTTTCCCCAGTTAATAAAGACCAAATGATGATGATAAACAAGGTTCAGCAGCGTCTCTTTTCCAGTTAATGAAAACGCAATGATGATAAAAGACAATGTTCAGCAGCAACTCTTCTCCAGTAGTAAAGGCACAATGATTGTAAAGCACAATGTTCAGCAGCAACTCTTCTCCAGTAATAAGGACCCAATGACGATAAAAGACAATGTTCAGCAGCAACTCTTCTCCAGTTAATAAAGACGCAATGATGATAAAAGACAATGTTCAGCAGCAACTCATCTCCAGTTAATAACGACGCAATGGCGATAAAAGACAATGTTCTGCAGCAACCCTTCTCTAGCTAATAAAGACGCAATGATGATAAAAGACAAAGTTCAGCAGCAACTATTCTCCAGATAATAAACACCCAATGACGATAAAAGACAATCTTTAGCAGCATCTTTTTTCCAGTTAATAAAGGCGCAATGATGATAAAAAACAATGTTCCGCAGCAAGTCTTCTCCTGTAATAAACACCCAATGACGATATATGACAATGTTCAGCAGCAACTCTTCTACAGTAAAAAGGGCTCAATGACGCGAAAAGACAATGTTAAGCAGTAACTATTCTCCAGGTAATAAACACCCAATGACGATATAAGACAATGTTCAGCAGCAACTCTTCTACAGTAAAAAGGGCTCAATGACGCGAAAAGACAATGTTAAGCAGTAACTATTCTCCAGGTAATAAACACCCAATGACTATAAAAGACAATGTTCAGCAACAACTCTTCTCTAGGTAATAAAGACGCAATGATGATAAAAAACAATGTTCAGCAGCAACTCTTCTCTAGCTAATAAAGACGCAATGAGGATAAAAAAAATGTTCAGCAGCAACTATTCTGCAGATAATAAAGACCCAATGACGATAATAGACAATCTTTAGCAGCAACTCTTCCCCAGTTAATAACGACGCAATGACGATAAAAAACAATGTTCAGTAGCGGAACTTTTCCCCAGTTAATAAATACCAAATGATGATGAAGAACAAGGTTCAGCAGCGACTCTTTTCCAGTTAATTAAGACGCAATGGTGATAAAAGACAATGTTCAGCAGCAACTCTTCTCTAGCTAATTAAGACGCAATGAGGATAAAAAAAATGTTCAGCAGCAACTATTCTCCAGATAATAAAGACCCAATGACGATAATAGACAATCTTTAGCAGCAACTCTTCCCCAGTTAATAACGACGCAATGACGATAAAAAACAATGTTCAGTAGCGCAACTTTTCCCCAGTTAATAAATACCAAATGATGATGAAGAACAAGGTTCAGCAGCAACTCTTCTCCAGTTAATAAAGACGCAATGATGATAAATAACAATGTTCAGCAGCAACTCTTCACAATAAAAAAGACCCAATCATGATAAAAGACAATGTTCAGCAGCACCTGCTCTCCAGTAATAAAGACCCAATGACAATAAAAGACAATGTTCAGCAGCAACTCTTCTCCAGTTAATAAAGACGCAATGATGATAAAATACAATGTTCAGCAGCAACTTTTCTCCAGATAAAAAAGACCCAAGGATGATGAAAGACAGTTTTCAGCAGCAGCTTTTTCCCAGTAATAAAAACCCAATGACGATAAAAGACAATGTTTAGCAGCAACTCTTCCTCAGTTAATAACGGCGCAATGACGATAAAAAACAATGTTCAGTAGCGCAACTTTTCCCCAGTTAATAAATACCAAATGATGATGAAGAACAAGGTTCAGCAGCAACTCTTCTCCAGTTAATAAAGACGCAATGATGATAAATAACAATGTTCAGCAGCAACTCTTCACAATAAAAAAGACCCAATCATGATAAAAGACAATGTTCAGCAGCACCTGCTCTCCAGTAATAAAGACCCAATGACAATAAAAGACAATGTTCAGCAGCAACTCTTCTCCAGTTAATAAAGACGCAATGATGATAAAATACAATGTTCAGCAGCAACTTTTCTCCAGATAAAAAAGACCCAAGGATGATGAAAGACAGTTTTCAGCAGCAGCTTTTTCCCAGTAATAAAAACCCAATGACGATAAAAGACAATGTTTAGCAGCAACTCTTTTCCAGTTAATAACGACGCAATGACGATAAAAAACAATGTTCAGCAGCAACTCTTCTCCAGTTAATAAAGACGCAATGATGATAAAAGACAATGTTCAGCAGCAACTCTTCACAGTAATTAAGACCCAATCATGATAAAAGACAATGTTCAGCAGCACCTGTTCTCCAGTAATAAAGACCCAATTACGATAAAAGACAATGTTCTCCAGCAACTCTTCTACAGTAAAAAAGACGGAATGATGATAAAAAACAATGTTCAGCAGCAACTCTTCTCCAGTTAATAAAGACGCATTGATGATAAAAGAACAATGTTCTGCAGCAACTCTTCTACAGTAATAAGGGCTCAATTACGAGAAAAGACAATATTCAGCAGTAACTACTCTCCAGGTAATAAAGACGCAATGAAGATAAAAGACAATGTTCAGCAGCAACTCTTCTCCAGTTAATAAAGACGCAATGATGATAAAAGACAATGTTCAGCACCAAACGTTCTCCAGTAATAAAGACTCAATGACGATAAAAAACAATGCTCAGTAGCGCAACTTTTCCCCAGATAATAAAGACCAAATGATGATGATAAACAAGGTTCAGCAGCGTCTCTTTTCCAGTTAATGAAAACGCAATGATGATAAAAGACAATGTTCAGCAGCAACTCTTCTCCAGTAGTAAAGGCACAATGATTGTAAAGCACAATGTTCAGCAGCAACTCTTCTCCAGTAATAAGGACCCAATGACGATAAAAGACAATGTTCAGCAGCAACTCTTCTCCAGTTAATAAAGACGCAATGATGATAAAAGACAATGTTCAGCAGCAACTCATCTCCAGTTAATAACGACGCAATGGCGATAAAAGACAATGTTCTGCAGCAACCCTTCTCTAGCTAATAAAGACGCAATGATGATAAAAGACAAAGTTCAGCAGCAACTATTCTCCAGATAATAAACACCCAATGACGATAAAAGACAATCTTTAGCAGCAACTTTTTTCCAGTTAATAAAGGCGCAATGATGATAAAAAACAATGTTCCGCAGCAAGTCTTCTCCTGTAATAAACACCCAATGACGATATATGACAATGTTCAGCAGCAACTCTTCTACAGTAAAAAGGGCTCAATGACGCGAAAAGACAATGTTAAGCAGTAACTATTCTCCAGGTAATAAACACCCAATGACGATATAAGACAATGTTCAGCAGCAACTCTTCTACAGTAAAAAGGGCTCAATGACGCGAAAAGACAATGTTAAGCAGTAACTATTCTCCAGGTAATAAACACCCAATGACTATAAAAGAAAATGTTCAGCAACAACTCTTCTCTAGGTAATAAAGACGCAATGATGATAAAAAACAATGTTCAGCAGCAACTCTTCTCTAGCTAATAAAGACGCAATGAGGATAAAAAAAATGTTCAGCAGCAACTATTCTGCAGATAATAAAGACCCAATGACGATAATAGACAATCTTTAGCAGCAACTCTTCCCCAGTTAATAACGACGCAATGACGATAAAAAACAATGTTCAGTAGCGCAACTTTTCCCCAGTTAATAAATACCAAATGATGATGAAGAACAAGGTTCAGCAGCGACTCTTTTCCAGTTAATTAAGACGCAATGGTGATAAAAGACAATGTTCAGCAGCAACTCTTCTCTAGCTAATAAAAACGCAATGAGGATAAAAAAAATATTCAGCAGCAACTATTCTCCAGATAATAGAGACCCAATGACGATAATAGACAATCTTTAGCAGCAACTCTTCCCCAGTTAATAACGACGCAATGACGATAAAAAACAATGTTCAGTAGCGCAACTTTTCCCCAGTTAATAAATACCAAATGATGATGAAGAACAAGGTTCAGCAGCAACTCTTCTCCAGTTAATAAAGACGCAATGATGATAAATAACAATGTTCAGCAGCAACTCTTCACAATAAAAAAGACCCAATCATGATAAAAGACAATGTTCAGCAGCACCTGCTCTCCAGTAATAAAGACCCAATGACAATAAAAGACAATGTTCAGCAGCAACTCTTCTCCAGTTAATAAAGACGCAATGATGATAAAATACAATGTTCAGCAGCAACTTTTCTCCAGATAAAAAAGACCCAAGGATGATGAAAGACAGTTTTCAGCAGCAGCTTTTTCCCAGTAATAAAAACCCAATGACGATAAAAGACAATGTTTAGCAGCAACTCTTTTCCAGTTAATAACGACGCAATGACGATAAAAAACAATGTTCAGCAGCAACCCTTCTACAGTTAATAAAGACGCAATGATGATAAAAGACAATGTTCAGCAGCAACTCTTCACAGTAATTAAGACCCAATCATGATAAAAGACAATGTTCAGCAGCACCTGTTCTCCAGTAATAAAGACCAAATTACGATAAAAGACAATGTTCTCCAGCAACTCTTCTACAGTAAAAAAGACGGAATGATGATAAAAACAATGTTCAGCAGCAACTCTTCTCCAGTTAATAAAGACGCATTGATGATAAAAGAACAATGTTCTGCAGCAACTCTTCTACAGTAATAAGGGCTCAATTACGAGAAAAGACAATATTCAGCAGTAACTACTCTCCAGGTAATAAAGACGCAATGAAGATAAAAGACAATGTTCAGCAGAAACTCTTCTCCAGTTAATAAAGACGCAATGATGATAAAAGGCAAAGTTCAGCAGCAACTCTTCTACAGTAATAAGGGCTCAAAGACGAGAAAAGGCAATGTTCAGCAGTAAGTATTCCCCAGGTAATAAACACGAAATGATGATAAAAGACAATGTTCAGCAGCAACTCTTCAGAGTAAAAAAGTCCCAATCATGATAAAAGACAATGTTCAGCAGCAACTCTTCTCCAGTAATAAAGACCCAGTGACGATAAAAAACAATGTTCAGTAGCGCAACTTTTCCCCATTTAATAAAGACCAAATGATGATGAAGAACAAGGTTCAGCAGCGACTTATTTCCAGTTAATGAAGAGGCAATGATGATAAAAGACAATGTTCAGCAGCAACTCTTCTCCAGTAGTAAAGGCACAATGATTGTAAAGGACAATGTTCAGCAGCAACTCTTCTCCAGTAATAAGGACCCAGTGACGATAAAACAAATTGTTCAGCAGCATCCTTTCTCCAGATAATAAAGACCCAATGGCGATAAAAGATAGTGTTCAGCAGCAACTCTTCTCCAGTTAATAAAGACGCAATGATGATAAAAGACAATATTCAGTAGCGCAACTTTTCCCCATTTAATAAAGACCAAATGATGATGAAGAACAAGGTTCAGCAGCGACTTATTTCCAGTTAATGAAGAGGCAATGATCATAAAAGACAATGTTCAGCAGCAACTCTTCTCCAGTAGTAAAGGCACAATGATTGTAAAGGACAATGTTCAGCAGCAACTCTTCTCCAGTAATAAGGACCCAGTGACGATAAAACAAATTGTTCAGCAGCATCCTTTCTCCAGATAATAAAGACCCAATGGCGATAAAAGATAGTGTTCAGCAGCAACTCTTCTCCAGTTAATAAAGACGCAATGATGATAAAAGACAATGTTCAGCAGCAACTCATCTCCAGTTAATAACGACGCAATGGCGATAAAAGACAATGTTCTGCAGCAACCCTTCTCTAGCTAATAAAGACGCAATGATGATAAAAGACAAAGTTCAGCAGCAACTATTCTCCAGATAATAAACACCCAATGACGATAAAAGACAATCTTTAGCAGCAACTTTTTTCCAGTTAATAAAGGCGCAATGATGATAAAAAACAATGTTCCGCAGCAAGTCTTCTCCTGTAATAAACACCCAATGACGATATATGACAATGTTCAGCAGCAACTCTTCTACAGTAAAAAGGGCTCAATGACGCGAAAAGACAATGTTAAGCAGTAACTATTCTCCAGGTAATAAACACCCAATGACGATATAAGACAATGTTCAGCAGCAACTCTTCTACAGTAAAAAGGGTTCAATGACGCGAAAAGACAATGTTAAGCAGTAACTATTCTCCAGGTAATAAACACCCAATGACTATAAAAGAAAATGTTCAGCAACAACTCTTCTCTAGGTAATAAAGACGCAATGATGATAAAAAACAATGTTCAGCAGCAACTCTTCTCTAGCTAATAAAGACGCAATGAGGATAAAAAAAATGTTCAGCAGCAACTATTCTGCAGATAATAAAGACCCAATGACGATAATAGACAATCTTTAGCAGCAACTCTTCCCCAGTTAATAACGACGCAATGACGATAAAAAACAATGTTCAGTAGCGCAACTTTTCCCCAGTTAATAAATACCAAATGATGATGAAGAACAAGGTTCAGCAGCGACTCTTTTCCAGTTAATTAAGACGCAATGGTGATAAAAGACAATGTTCAGCAGCAACTCTTCTCTAGCTAATAAAAACGCAATGAGGATAAAAAAATATTCAGCAGCAACTATTCTCCAGATAATAAAGACCCAATGACGATAATAGACAATCTTTAGCAGCAACTCTTCCCCAGTTAATAACGACGCAATGACGATAAAAAACAATGTTCAGTAGCGCAACTTTTCCCCAGTTAATAAATACCAAATGATGATGAAGAACAAGGTTCAGCAGCAACTCTTCTCCAGTTAATAAAGACGCAATGATGATAAATAACAATGTTCAGCAGCAACTCTTCACAATAAAAAAGACCCAATCATGATAAAAGACAATGTTCAGCAGCACCTGCTCTCCAGTAATAAAGACCCAATGACAATAAAAGACAATGTTCAGCAGCAACTCTTCTCCAGTTAATAAAGACGCAATGATGATAAAATACAATGTTCAGCAGCAACTTTTCTCCAGATAAAAAAGACCCAAGGATGATGAAAGACAGTTTTCAGCAGCAGCTTTTTCCCAGTAATAAAAACCCAATGACGATAAAAGACAATGTTTAGCAGCAACTCTTTTCCAGTTAATAACGACGCAATGACGATAAAAAACAATGTTCAGCAGCAACCCTTCTCCAGTTAATAAAGACGCAATGATGATAAAAGACAATGTTCAGCAGCAACTCTTCACAGTAATTAAGACCCAATCATGATAAAAGACAATGTTCAGCAGCACCTGTTCTCCAGTAATAAAGACCCAATTACGATAAAAGACAATGTTCTCCAGCAACTCTTCTACAGTAAAAAAGACGGAATGATGATAAAAACAATGTTCAGCAGCAACTCTTCTCCAGTTAATAAAGACGCATTGATGATAAAAGAACAATGTTCTGCAGCAACTCTTCTACAGTAATAAGGGCTCAATTACGAGAAAAGACAATATTCAGCAGTAACTACTCTCCAGGTAATAAAGACGCAATGAAGATAAAAGACAATGTTCAGCAGAAACTCTTCTCCAGTTAATAAAGACGCAATGATGATAAAAGGCAAAGTTCAGCAGCAACTCTTCTACAGTAATAAGGGCTCAAAGACGAGAAAAGGCAATGTTCAGCAGTAAGTATTCCCCAGGTAATAAACACGAAATGATGATAAAAGACAATGTTCAGCAGCAACTCTTCAGAGTAAAAAAGTCCCAATCATGATAAAAGACAATGTTCAGCAGCAACTCTTCTCCAGTAATAAAGACCCAGTGACGATAAAAAACAATGTTCAGTAGCGCAACTTTTCCCCATTTAATAAAGACCAAATGATGATGAAGAACAAGGTTCAGCAGCGACTTATTTCCAGTTAATGAAGAGGCAATGATGATAAAAGACAATGTTCAGCAGCAACTCTTCTCCAGTAGTAAAGGCACAATGATTGTAAAGGACAATGTTCAGCAGCAACTCTTCTCCAGTAATAAGGACCCAGTGACGATAAAACAAATTGTTCAGCAGCATCCTTTCTCCAGATAATAAAGACCCAATGGCGATAAAAGATAGTGTTCAGCAGCAACTCTTCTCCAGTTAATAAAGACGCAATGATGATAAAAGACAATGTTCAGTAGCGCAACTTTTCCCCATTTAATAAAGACCAAATGATGATGAAGAACAAGGTTCAGCAGCGACTTATTTCCAGTTAATGAAGAGGCAATGATGATAAAAGACAATGTTCAGCAGCAACTCTTCTCCAGTAGTAAAGGCACAATGATTGTAAAGGACAATGTTCAGCAGCAACTCTTCTCCAGTAATAAGGACCCAGTGACGATAAAACAAATTGTTCAGCAGCATCCTTTCTCCAGATAATAAAGACCCAATGGCGATAAAAGATAGTGTTCAGCAGCAACTCTTCTCCAGTTAATAAAGACGCAATGATGATAAAAGACAATGTTCAGCAGCAATTCTTCTCCAGCTAATAAAGACCCAATGACGATAAAAGACAATGTTCTGCAGCAACCCTTCTCCAGTAATAAAGACTCAATGACGCTAAAAAACAATTTTCAGTAGCGCAACGCTTCCCCAGTTAATTAAGACCCAATGATGATGAAGAACAAGGTTCATCAGCAACTCTTTTCCAGTTATAAAGACCAATGAAGATAAAAGACAATGTTCAGCAGTATCATTTCTCCAGATAATAAAGACTCAATGACGATAAAAGATATTGTTGAGCAGCCACTCTTCTCCAGCAAAAAAGACCCAATGACGATAAAAGACAATGTTCAGCAACAACTCTTCTCTAGCTAATAAAGACTTAATGATGATAAAAACAATGTTCAGCAGCAACTATTCTCCAGATAATAAAGACCCAATGACGATAAAAGACAATCTTTAGCAGCAACTTTTTTCCAGTTAATAAAGACGCAATGATGATAAAAAACAATGTTCAGCAGCAAGTCTTCTCCTGTAACAAAGACCCAATGACGATATAAGACAATGTTCAGCAGCAACTCTTCTACAGTAAAAAGGGCTCAATGACGCGAAAAGACAATGTTAAGCAGTAACTATTCTCCAGGTAATAAATACCCAATGACGATAAAAGACAATGTTCAGCAACAACTCTTCTCTAGCTAATAAAGACGCAATGATGATAAAAAACAATGTTCAGCAGCAACTATTCTCCAGATAATAAAGACCCAGTGACGATAAAAGACAATCTTTAGCAGCAACTCTTCCCCAGTTAATAACGACGCAATGACGATAAAAAACAATGTTCAGCAGCAACTCTTCTCCAATTAATAATAACGCGATGATGATAAAAGGCAATGTTCAGCAGCAACTCTTCTCGAATAACAAAGACCCAAAGACGATCAAAGACAATGTTCAGCAGCAACTCTTCTCCAGTAATAAGGACCCAATGATGATAAAAGACAATGTGCAGCAGCAACTCTTCACTAGTAATAAAGACCCAATGACGATAAAAGACAATGTTCTGCAGCAACCCTTCTCCAGTAATTAGGCTCAGTGGCGATAAAAACAATGTTCAGTAGCGCAACTCTTCCCCAGTTAATGAAGACCAAATGATGATGAAGAACAAGGTTCAGCAGCGACTCTTTTCCAGTTAATGAAGACGCAATGATGATAAGAAACAATGTTCCACAGCAACTATTCTCCAAATAATAAAGACCCAACGACGATAAAAGACAATCTTTAGCAGCAACTTTTCTCCAGTTAATAAAGACGCAATGATGATAAAAAACAATGTTCCGCAGCAAGTCTTCTCCTGTAATAAACACCCAATGACGATATAAGACAATGTTCTGCAGCAACCCTTCTCCAGTAATAAAGACTCAATGACGCTAAAAAACAATTTTCAGTAGCGCAACGCTTCCCCAGTTAATTAAGACCCAATGATGATGAAGAACAAGGTTCATCAGCAACTCTTTTCCAGTTATAAAGACCCAATGAAGATAAAAGACAATGTTCAGCAGTATCATTTCTCCAGATAATAAAGACTCAATGACGATAAAAGATATTGTTGAGCAGCCACTCTTCTCCAGCAAAAAAGACCCAATGACGATAAAAGACAATGTTCAGCAACAACTCTTCTCTAGCTAATAAAGACTTAATGATGATAAAAACAATGTTCAGCAGCAACTATTCTCCAGATAATAAAGACCCAATGACGATAAAAGACAATCTTTAGCAGCAACTTTTTTCCAGTTAATAAAGACGCAATGATGATAAAAAACAATGTTCAGCAGCAAGTCTTCTCCTGTAACAAAGACCCAATGACGATATAAGACAATGTTCAGCAGCAACTCTTCTACAGTAAAAAGGGCTCAATGACGCGAAAAGACAATGTTAAGCAGTAACTATTCTCCAGGTAATAAATACCCAATGACGATAAAAGACAATGTTCAGCCACAACTCTTCTCTAGCTAATAAAGACGCAATGATGATAAAAAACAATGTTCAGCAGCAACTATTCTCCAGATAATAAAGACCCAGTGACGATAAAAGACAATCTTTAGCAGCAACTCTTCCCCAGTTAATAACGACGCAATGACGATAAAAAACAATGTTCAGCAGCAACTCTTCTCCAATTAATAATAACGCGATGATGATAAAAGGCAATGTTCAGCAGCAACTCTTCTTTAGCTAATAAAGACGCAATGAGGATAAAAAAAAATGTTCAGCAGCAACTATTCTCCAGATAATAAAGACTCAATGACGATAATAGACAATCTTTAGCAGCAACTCTTCCCCGGTTAATAACGACGCAATGACGATAAAAAACAATGTGCAGTAGGGCAACTTTTCCCCAGTTAATAAAGACCAAATGATGATGAAGAACAAGGTTCAGCAGCGACTCTTTTCTAGTTAATGAAGACGCAATGATGATAAGAAACAATGTTCAGCAGCAACTATTCTCCAGATATTAAAGACCCAATGACGATAAAAGACAATAGTCTGCAGCAACCCTTCTCCAGTAATAAAGACTCAATAACGCTAAAAAAAAATTTTCATTACCGCAACTCTTCCCCAGTTAATAAAGACCGAATGATGATGAAGAACAAGGTTCAGCAGCAACTCTTCTCCAGCTATAAAGAAGCAATGACGATAAAAGACAATGTTCAGCAGTATCTTTTCTCCAGATAATAAAGACTCAATGACGATAAAAGATAATGTTGAGCAGCCACTCTTCTCCAGCAAAAAAGACCCAATGACGATAAAAGACAATGTTCAGCAACAACTCATCTCTAGCTAATAAAGACTTAATGATGATAAAAACAATGTTGAGCAGCAACTATTCTCCAGATAATAAAGACCCAATGACGATAAAAGACAATGTTCAGCAACAACTCTTCTCTAGCTAATAAAGACTTAATGATGATAAAAACAATGTTCAGCAGCAACTATTCCCAGGTAATAAACACCCAATGACGATAAAAGACAATGTTCAGCAACAACTCTTCTCTAGCTAATAAAGACGCAATCATGATAAAAAACAATGTTCAGCAGCAACTATTCTCCAGATAATAAAGACCCAGTGACGATAAATAACAATCTTTAGCAGCAACTCTTCCCCAGTTAATAACGACGCAATGACGATAAAAACAATGTTCAGCAGCAACTCTTCTCCAATTAATAATAACGCCATGATGATAAATGGCAATGTTCAGCAGCAACTCTTCTCCACTTAATAAAGACGCAATGATGATAAAATACAATGTTCAGCAGCAACTTTTCTCCAGATAATAAAGACCCAAGGATGATGAAAGACAATGTTCAGCAGCAACTCTTTTCCAGTTAATAACGACGCAATGACGTTAAAAAACAATGTTCAGCAGCAACTCTTCTCCACTTAATAAAGACGCAATGATGATAAAATACAATGTTCAGCAGCAACTTTTCTCCAGATAATAAAGACCCAGTGACGATAAAAGACAATGTTCAGCAGCAACTCTTCTCCAGTAATAAAGACCCAGTGACGATAAAAGACAATGTTCAGCAGCAACTCGTCTCCAGTTAATAAAGACGCAATGATGATAAAAAACAATGTTCAGCAGCAGCTTTTCTCCAGCAATAAAGACCCGATGACGATAAAAGAAAATGTTTAGCAGCAACTCATCTCCAGTTAATAACGACGCAATGGCGATAAAAGACAATGTTCAGCACCAAACCTTCTCCAGTAATAAAGACTCAATGACGATAAAAAACAATGTTCAGTAGCGCAACTTTTCCCCAGTTAATAAAGACCAAATGATGATGAAGAACAAGGTTCAGCAGCGACTCTTTTCCAGTTAATTAAGACGCAATGATGATAAAAGACAATGTTCAGCAGCAACTTTTCTCCAGATAATAAAGACCCAAGGATGATGAAAGACAATGTTCAGCAGCAACTCGTCTCCAGTTAATAAAGACGCAATGATGATAAAAGACAATGTTCAGCAGCAGCTTTTCTCCAGTAATAAAGACCCGATGACGATAAAAGAAAATGTTTAGCAGCAACTCATCTCCAGTTAATAACGACGCAATGGCGATAAAAGACAATGTTCAGCACCAAACCTTCTCCAGTAATAAAGACTCAATGACGATAAAAAACAATGTTCAGTAGCGCAACTTTTCCCCAGTTAATAAAGACCAAATGATGATGAAGAACAAGGTTCAGCAGCGACTCTTTTCCAGTTAATTAAGACGCAATGATGATAAAAGACAATGTTCAGCAGCAACTTTTCTCCAGATAATAAAGACCCAAGGATGATGAAAGGCAATGTTCAGCAGCAACTCTTTTCCAGTTAATAACGACGCAATGACGTTAAAAAACAATGTTCAGCAGCAACTCTTCTCCAGTTAATAAAGACGCAATGATGATAAAATACAATGTTCAGCAGCAACTTTTCTCCAGATAATAAAGACCCAAGGGTGATGAAAGACAGTTTCAGCAGCGGCTTTTTTCCAGTAATAAAGACCCAATGACGATAAAAGATAATGTTTAGCAGCAACTCTTTTCCAGTTAATAACGACGCAATGATGATAAAAAACAATGTTCAGCAGCAACTCTTCTCCAGTCAATAAAGACGCAATGATGATAAAAGACAATGTTCAGCAGCAACTCTTCAGAGTAAAAAAGTCCCAATCATGATAAAAGACAATAACCTTTGGTATTTGACAAAGTCCCATACCAAAGGTTACGAGCAAAGGTGAAAAGCTATGGAATACATGGCAATGTGTATAACTGGATTACATCATTCTTATCAGGACGAACACAACGTGTCTGTGTAAATGAGTGTTACTCCAATTATGAAAATGTAACTAGTGGCATCCCACAGGGGAGCGTGTTGGGGCCAATATTATTTATTATCTACATTAATGATCTACCTGAGGTTATTAATCACTCCACAGTCTACATTTTTGCTGATGACACAAAAATTTACAAAGAAATCAAAACTGCACAGGATGTAAAACTACTACAACAGGACCTGGATAACTTAATTAAGTGGTCTGACACATGGCTATTGAAGTTTCATCCGGCAAAATGCAAAGTATTACCTGTGGGAACTAATGCAAACAAGAACAGCTATTACATCAATGGACAGAAACTAGAACACACTGATAGAGAAAAAGACTTAGGAGTAACAATTGACTCACAATTAACTTTCCAAAACCACATTCATGAAAAGATAAATAAGGCAAACCAATAATGTCACTAATAAGGAGAACTTTCAGTTGCCTTAATGAGGAAATTTTCAAGTATCTCTATAAAGCTTTTGTGAGGCCTTACTTGGAATATGCCGTTCAGGTGTGGCAACCGCATTTAATTAAAGATACCACAGCTTTAGAAAATGTCCAAAGAAGAGCTACAAAACTTATTCCAACACTACGAAACATGAGTTATGAGGAAAGATTGAGAAATTGGAACTGCCGAGTTTGGCGTATCGTAGATTAAGAGGAGACATGATTGACACTTACAAACAATTTAACACTTATGACCCAGATGTGGCAATTGAATTACAAACAAGTCAAAATATGCAAACCCGGGGCCACAGCAAAAAATTATACAAAACAAGAGCAAATAAGGAAATAGGCCACCATTCATTTAGTCACAGAATTATAACACCATGGAACTCTCTCACAGAAAACATAGTATGTGCACCAAGTGTGAATAGCTTTGAAAACAGACTAGACAAACACTGGAAGAATGAAGATATTCTCTACAATTACAAGGCAGCCCCACCTGGTGTTGTGAAGAAGCTAGAGTCGAATATAGAGGCCTGAGGCCTGCGTTCGAGGAACACCTAAGTAAACCTAAGTAAACAATGTTCAGCAGCAACTCTTCTCCAGTAATAAAGACCCAGTGACGATAAAAGACAATGTTCAGCAGCAATTCGTCTCCAGTTAATAAAGACGCAATGATGATAAAAGACAATGTTCAGCAGCAGCTTTTCTCCAGTAATAAAGACCCGATGACGATAAAAGAAAATGTTTAGCAGCAACTCATCTCCAGTTAATAACGACGCAATGGCGATAAAAGACAATGTTCAGCACCAAACCTTCTCCAGTAATAAAGACTCAATGACGATAAAAAACAATGTTCAGTAGCCCAACTTTTACCCAGTTAATAAAGACCAAATGATGATAAAAACAATGTTCAGCAGCAACTATTCTCCAGATAATAAAGACCCAATGACGATAAAAGACAATCTTTAGCAGCAACTTTTTTCCAGTTAATAAAGACGCAATGATGATAAAAAACAATGTTCAGCAGCAAGTCTTCTCCTGTAACAAAGACCCAATGACGATATAAGACAATGTTCAGCAGCAACTCTTCTACAGTAAAAAGGGCTCAATGACGCGAAAAGACAATGTTAAGCAGTAACTATTCTCCAGGTAATAAACACCCAATGACGATAAAAGACAATGTTCAGCAACAACTCTTCTCTGGCTAATAAAGACGCAATGATGATAAAAAACAATGTTCAGCAGCAACTCTACTCTAGCTAATAAAGACGCAATGAGGATAAAAAAAATTGTTCAGCAGCAACTATTCTCCAGATAATAAAGACCCAATGACGATAATAGACAATCTTTAGCAGCAACTCTTCCCCAGTTAATAACGACGCAATGACGATAAAAAACAATGTGCAGTAGCGCAACTTTTCCCCAGTTAATAAAGACCAAATGATGATGAAGAACAAGGTTCAGCAGCGACTCTTTTCCAGTTAATGAAGACGCAATGATGATAAGAAACAATGTTCAGCAGCAACTATTCTCCAGATAATACAGACCCAATGACGATAAAAGACAATAGTCTGCAGCAACCCTTCTCCAGTAATAAAGACTCAATGACGCTAAAAAACAATTTTTATTAGCGCAACTCTTCCCCAGTTAATAAAGACCGAATGATGATGAAGAACAAGTTTCAGCAGCAACTCTTCTCCAGCTATAAAGACCCAATGACGATAAAAGACAATGTTCAGCAGTATCTTTTCTCCAGATAAAAATGTCCCAATGACGATAAAAGACAATCTTTAGCAGCAACTCTTCTCCAGTTAATAACGACGCAATGACGATAAAAAACAATGTTCAGCAGCAACTCTTCTCCAATTAATAATAAGGCGATGATGATAAAAGACAATGTTCAGGAGCAACTCTTTTCCAGTTAATAAACACCCAATGACGATATAAGACAATGTTCAGCAGCAACTCTTCTACAGTAAAAAGGGCTCAATGACGCGAAAAGACAATGTTAAGCAGTAACTATTCTCCAGGTAATAAACACCCAATGACTATAAAAGACAATGTTCAGCAACAACTCTTCTCTAGCTAATAAAGACGCAATGATGATAAAAAACAATGTTCAGCAGCAACTCTTCTCTAGCTAATAAAGACGCAATGAGGATAAAAAAAATGTTCAGCAGCAACTATTCTCCAGATAATAAAGACCCAATGACGATAATAGACAATCTTTAGCAGCAACTCTTCCCCAGTTAATAACGACGCAATGACGATAAAAAACAATGTTCAGTAGCGCAACTTTTCCCCAGTTAATAAATACCAAATGATGATGAAGAACAAGGTTCAGCAGCAACTCTTCTCCAGTTAATAAAGACGCAATGATGATAAATAACAATGTTCAGCAGCAACTCTTCACAATAAAAAAGACCCAATCATGATAAAAGACAATGTTCAGCAGCACCTGCTCTCCAGTAATAAAGACCCAATGACAATAAAAGACAATGTTCAGCAGCAACTCTTCTCCAGTTAATAAAGACGCAATGATGATAAAATACAATGTTCAGCAGCAACTTTTCTCCAGATAAAAAAGACCCAAGGATGATGAAAGACAGTTTTCAGCAGCAGCTTTTTCCCAGTAATAAAAACCCAATGACGGTAAAAGACAATGTTTAGCAGCAACTCTTTTCCAGTTAATAACGACGCAATGACGATAAAAAACAATGTTCAGCAGCAACTCTTCTCCAGTTAATAAAGACGCAATGATGATAAAAGACAATGTTCAGCAGCAACTCTTCACAGTAATTAAGACCCAATCATGATAAAAGACAATGTTCAGCAGCACCTGTTCTCCAGTAATAAAGACCCAATTACGATAAAAGACAATGTTCTCCAGCAACTCTTCTACAGTAAAAAAGACGGAATGATGATAAAAAACAATGTTCAGCAGCAACTCTTCTCCAGTTAATAAAGACGCATTGATGATAAAAGAACAATGTTCTGCAGCAACTCTCCTACAGTAATAAGGGCTCAATTACGAGAAAAGACAATATTCAGCAGTAACTACTCTCCAGGTAATAAAGACGCAATGAAGATAAAAGACAATGTTCAGCAGCAATTCTTCAGAGTAAAAAAGTCCCAATCATGATAAAAGACAATGTTCAGCAGCAAGTCTTCTCCAGTAAAAAAGACCCAGTGACGATAGAAGACAATGTTCAGCAGCAACTCTTTTCCAGTTAATAAAGACGCAATGATGATAAACGACAATGTTCAGCAGCAGTTTTTCTCCAGTAATAAAAACCCGATGACCATAAAAGACAATGCTTAGCAGCAACTCATCTCCAGTTAATAACAACGCAATGGCGATAAAAGACAATGTTGAGCACCAAACTTTCTCCAGTAATAAAGACTCAATGACGATAAATAACAATGTTCAGTAGCGCAACTTTTCCCCATTTAATAAAGACCAAATGATGATGAAGAACAAGGTTCAGCAGCGACTTATTTCCAGTTAATGAAGAGGCAATGATGATAAAAGACAATGTTCAGCAGCAACTCTTCTCCAGTAGTAAAGGCACAATGATTGTAAAGGACAATGTTCGGCAGCAACTCTTCTCCAGTAATAAGGACCCAGTGACGATAAAACAAATTGTTCAGCAGCATCCTTTCTCCAGATAATAAAGACCCAATGGCGATAAAAGATAGTGTTCAGCAGCAACTCTTCTCCAGTTAATAAAGACGCAATGATGATAAAAGACAATGTTCAGCAGCAATTCTTCTCCAGCTAATAAAGACCCAATGACGATAAAAGACAATGTTCTGCAGCAACCCTTCTCCAGTAATAAAGACTCAATGACGCTAAAAAACATTTTTCAGTAGCGCAACTCTTCCCCAGTTAATTAAGACCCAATGATGATGAAGAACAAGGTTCATCAGCAACTCTTTTCCAGTTATAAAGACCCAATGAAGATAAAAGACAATGTTCAGCAGTATCATTTCTCCAGATAATAAAGACTCAATGACGATAAAAGATAATGTTGAGCAGCCACTCTTCTCCAGCAAAAAAGACCCAATGACGATAAAAGACAATGTTCAGCAACAACTCTTCTCTAGCTAATAAAGACTTAATGATGATAAAAACAATGTTCAGCAGCAACTATTCTCCAGATAATAAAGACCCAATGACGATAAAATACAATCTTTAGCAGCAACTTTTTTCCAGTTAATAAAGACGCAATGATGATAAAAAACAATGTTCAGCAGCAAGTCTTCTCCTGTAACAAAGACCCAAAGACGATCAAAGACAATGTTCAGCAGCAACTCTTCTCCAGTAATAAGGACCCAACGATGATAAAAGACAATGTGCAGCAGCAACTCTTCACTAGTAATAAAGACCCAATGACGATAAAAGACAATGTTCTGCAGCAACCCTTCTCCAGTAATTAGGCTCAGTGGCGATAAAAACAATGTTCAGTAGCGCAACTCTTCCCCAGTTAATGAAGACCAAATGATGATGAAGAACAAGGTTCAGCAGCGACTCTTTTCCAGTTAATGAAGACGCAATGATGATAAGAAACAATGTTCCACAGCAACTATTCTCCAGATAATAAAGACCCAACGACGATAAAAGACAATCTTTAGCAGCAACTTTTTTCCAGTTAATAAAGACGCAATGATGATAAAAAACAATGTTCCGCAGCAAGTCTTCTCCTGTAATAAACACCCAATGACGATATAAGACAATGTTCAGCAGCAACTCTTCTACAGTAAAAAGGGCTCAATGACGCGAAAAGACAATGTTAAGCAGTAACTATTCTCCAGGTAATAAACACCCAATGACGATAAAAGACAATGTTCAGCAACAACTCTTCTCTAGCTAATAAAGACGCAATGATGATAAAAAACAATGTTCAGCAGCAACTATTCTCCAGATAATAAAGACCCAGTGACGATAAAAGACAATCTTTAGCAGCAACTCTTCCCCAGTTAATAACGACGCAATGACGATAAAAACAATGTTCAGCAGCAACTCTTCTGCAATTAATAATAACGCGATGATGATAAAAGAAAATGTTCAGCAGCAACTCTTCTCTAGCTAATAAAGACGCAATGAGGATAAAAAAAAATGTTCAGCAGCAACTATTCTCCAGATAATAAAGACTCAATGACGATAATAGACAATCTTTAGCAGCAACTCTTCCCCAGTAAATAACGACGCAATGACGATAAAAAACAATGTGCAGTAGGGCAACTTTTCCCCAGTTAATAAAGACCAAATGATGATGAAGAACAAGGTTCAGCAGCGACTCTTTTCCAGTTAATGAAGACGCAATGATGATAAGAAACAATGTTCAGCAGCAACTATTCTCCAGATAATAAAGACCCAATGACGATAAAAGACAATAGTCTGCAGCAACCCTTCTCCAGTAATAAAGACTCAATAACGCTAAAAAAAATTTTCATTAGCGCAACTCTTCCCCAGTTAATAAAGACCGAATTATGATGAAGAACAAGGTTCAGCAGCAACTCTTCTCCAGCTATAAAGAACCAATGACGATAAAAGACAATGTTCAGCAGTATCTTTTCTCCAGATAAAAATGTCCCAATGACGATAAAAGACAATCTTTAGCAGCAACTTTTCTCCAGTTAATAACGACGGAATGACGATAAAAAACAATGTTCAGCAGCAACTCTACTCTAGCTAATAAAGACGCAATGAGGATAAAAAAAATTGTTCAGCAGCAACTATTCTCCAGATAATAAAGACCCAATGACGATAATAGACAATCTTTAGCAGCAACTCTTCCCCAGTTAATAACGACGCAATGACGATAAAAAACAATGTGCAGTAGCGCAACTTTTCCCCAGTTAATAAAGACCAAATGATGATGAAGAACAAGGTTCAGCAGCGACTCTTTTCCAGTTAATGAAGACGCAATGATGATAAGAAACAATGTTCAGCAGCAACTATTCTCCAGATAATACAGACCCAATGACGATAAAAGACAATAGTCTGCAGCAACCCTTCTCCAGTAATAAAGACTCAATGACGCTAAAAAACAATTTTTATTAGCGCAACTCTTCCCCAGTTAATAAAGACCGAATGATGATGAAGAACAAGTTTCAGCAGCAACTCTTCTCCAGCTATAAAGACCCAATGACGATAAAAGACAATGTTCAGCAGTATCTTTTCTCCAGATAAAAATGTCCCAATGACGATAAAAGACAATCTTTAGCAGCAACTCTTCTCCAGTTAATAACGACGCAATGACGATAAAAAACAATGTTCAGCAGCAACTCTTCTCCAATTAATAATAAGGCGATGATGATAAAAGACAATGTTCAGGAGCAACTCTTTTCCAGTTAATAAACACCCAATGACGATATAAGACAATGTTCAGCAGCAACTCTTCTACAGTAAAAAGGGCTCAATGACGCGAAAAGACAATGTTAAGCAGTAACTATTCTCCAGGTAATAAACACCCAATGACTATAAAAGACAATGTTCAGCAACAACTCTTCTCTAGCTAATAAAGACGCAATGATGATAAAAAACAATGTTCAGCAGCAACTCTTCTCTAGCTAATAAAGACGCAATGAGGATAAAAAAAATGTTCAGCAGCAACTATTCTCCAGATAATAAAGACCCAATGACGATAATAGACAATCTTTAGCAGCAACTCTTCCCCAGTTAATAACGACGCAATGACGATAAAAAACAATGTTCAGTAGCGCAACTTTTCCCCAGTTAATAAATACCAAATGATGATGAAGAACAAGGTTCAGCAGCAACTCTTCTCCAGTTAATAAAGACGCAATGATGATAAATAACAATGTTCAGCAGCAACTCTTCACAATAAAAAAGACCCAATCATGATAAAAGACAATGTTCAGCAGCACCTGCTCTCCAGTAATAAAGACCCAATGACAATAAAAGACAATGTTCAGCAGCAACTCTTCTCCAGTTAATAAAGACGCAATGATGATAAAATACAATGTTCAGCAGCAACTTTTCTCCAGATAAAAAAGACCCAAGGATGATGAAAGACAGTTTTCAGCAGCAGCTTTTTCCCAGTAATAAAAACCCAATGACGGTAAAAGACAATGTTTAGCAGCAACTCTTTTCCAGTTAATAACGACGCAATGACGATAAAAAACAATGTTCAGCAGCAACTCTTCTCCAGTTAATAAAGACGCAATGATGATAAAAGACAATGTTCAGCAGCAACTCTTCACAGTAATTAAGACCCAATCATGATAAAAGACAATGTTCAGCAGCACCTGTTCTCCAGTAATAAAGACCCAATTACGATAAAAGACAATGTTCTCCAGCAACTCTTCTACAGTAAAAAAGACGGAATGATGATAAAAAACAATGTTCAGCAGCAACTCTTCTCCAGTTAATAAAGACGCATTGATGATAAAAGAACAATGTTCTGCAGCAACTCTCCTACAGTAATAAGGGCTCAATTACGAGAAAAGACAATATTCAGCAGTAACTACTCTCCAGGTAATAAAGACGCAATGAAGATAAAAGACAATGTTCAGCAGCAACTCTTCAGAGTAAAAAAGTCCCAATCATGATAAAAGACAATGTTCAGCAGCAAGTCTTCTCCAGTAAAAAAGACCCAGTGACGATAGAAGACAATGTTCAGCAGCAACTCTTTTCCAGTTAATAAAGACGCAATGATGATAAACGACAATGTTCAGCAGCAGTTTTTCTCCAGTAATAAAAAACCCGATGACCATAAAAGACAATGCTTAGCAGCAACTCATCTCCAGTTAATAACAACGCAATGGCGATAAAAGACAATGTTCAGCACCAAACTTTCTCCAGTAATAAAGACTCAATGACGATAAATAACAATGTTCAGTAGCGCAACTTTTCCCCATTAATAAAGACCAAATGATGATGAAGAACAAGGTTCAGCAGCGACTTATTTCCCAGTTAATGAAGAGGCAATGATGATAAAAGACAATGTTCAGCAGCAACTCTTCTCCAGTAGTAAAGGCACAATGATTGTAAAGGACAATGTTCAGCAGCAACTCTTCTCCAGTAATAAGGACCCAGTGACGATAAAACAAATTGTTCAGCAGCATCCTTTCTCCAGATAATAAAGACCCAATGGCGATAAAAGATAGTGTTCAGCAGCAACTCTTCTCCAGTTAATAAAGACGCAATGATGATAAAAGACAATGTTCAGCAGCAATTCTTCTCCAGCTAATAAAGACCCAATGACGATAAAAGACAATGTTCTGCAGCAACCCTTCTCCAGTAATAAAGACTCAATGACGCTAAAAAACAATTTTCAGTAGCGCAACTCTTCCCCAGTTAATTAAGACCAATGATGATGAAGAACAAGGTTCATCAGCAACTCTTTTCCAGTTATAAAGACCCAATGAAGATAAAAGACAATGTTCAGCAGTATCATTTCTCTAGATAATAAAGACTCAATGACGATAAAAGATAATGTGAGCAGCCACTCTTCTCCAGCAAAAAAGACCCAATGACGATAAAAGACAATGTTCAGCAACAACTCTTCTCTAGCTAATAAAGACTTAATGATGATAAAAACAATGTTCAGCCAGCAACTATTCTCCAGATAATAAAGACCCAATGACGATAAAAGACAATCTTTAGCAGCAACTTTTTTCCAGTTAATAAAGACGCAATGATGATAAAAAACAATGTTCAGCAGCAAGTCTTCTCCTGTAACAAAGACCCAAAGACGATCAAGGACAATGTTCAGCAGCAACTCTTCTCCAGTAATAAGGGACCCAACGATGATAAAAGACAATGTGCAGCAGCAACTCTTCACTAGTAATAAAGACCCAATGACGATAAAAGACAATGTTCTGCAGCAACCCTTCTCCAGTAATTAGGCTCAGTGGCGATAAAAACAATGTTCAGTAGCGCAACTCTTCCCCAGTTAATGAAGACCAAATGATGATGAAGAACAAGGTTCAGCAGCGACTCTTTTCCAGTTAATGAAGACGCAATGATGATAGAAACAATGTTCCACAGCAACTATTCTCCAGATAATAAAGACCCAACGACGATAAAAGACAATCTTTAGCAGCAACTTTTTTCCAGTTAATAAAGACGCAATGATGATAAAAAACAATGTTCCGCAGCAAGTCTTCTCCTGTAATAAACACCCAATGACGATATAAGACAATGTTCAGCAGCAACTCTTCTACAGTAAAAAGGGCTCAATGACGCGAAAAGACAATGTTAAGCAGTAACTATTCTCCAGGTAATAAACACCCAATGACGATAAAAGACAATGTTCAGCAACAACTCTTCTCTAGCTAATAAAGACGCAATGATGATAAAAAACAATGTTCAGCAGCAACTATTCTCCAGATAATAAAGACCCAGTGACGATAAAAGACAATCTTTAGCAGCAACTCTTCCCCAGTTAATAACGACGCAATGACGATAAACAACAATGTTCAGCAGCAACTCTTCTGCAATTAATAATAACGCGATGATGATAAAAGAAAATGTTCAGCAGCAACTCTTCTCTAGCTAATAAAAGACGCAATGAGGATAAAAAAAATGTTCAGCAGCAACTATTCTCCAGATAATAAAGACTCAATGACGATAATAGACAATCTTTAGCAGCAACTCGTCCCCAGTAAATAACGACGCAATGACGATAAAAAACAATGTGCAGTAGGGGCAACTTTTCCCCAGTTAATAAAGACCAAATGATGATGAAGAACAAGGTTCAGCAGCGACTCTTTTCCAGTTAATGAAGACGCAATGATGATAAGAAACAATGTTCAGCAGCAACTATTCTCCAGATAATAAAGACCCAATGACGATAAAAGACAATAGTCTGCAGCAACCCTTCTCCAGTAATAAAGACTCAATAACGCTAAAAAAAATTTTCATTAGCCAACTCTTCCCCAGTTAATAAAGACCGAATTATGATGAAGAACAAGTTCAGCAGCAACTCTTCTCCAGCTATAAAGACCAATGACGATAAAAGACAATGTTCAGCAGTATCTTTTCTCCAGAGAAAAATGTCCCAATGACGATAAAGACAATCTTTAGCAGCACTTTCTCCAGTTAATAACGACGGAATGACGACAAAAAACAATGTTCAGCAGCAACTCTTCTCCAATTAATAATAAGCGCGGATGATGATAAAAACAATGTTCAGGAGCAACTCTTTCCAGTTAATAAAGACCCAATGATGATACAAGACAATTTTCAGCATTGAACTCTTCTAGCAATGAGGATAAAAACCGCAATGATGCTAAAGGACAATGTTCAGCAGCAACTCTGTTCCAGTTATAAAGACCATGATGAAGATAAAAGACAA
>RQOL01000467.1:0-137369 GCA_013076295.1 Sanderia malayensis | reverse complement strand
GGCCATGCGTATATTATAATAATAAAACTAATGGTAAGTTTGGTCTTCGGGCCATTTGTTTGCCTCGGCCTTGTTTTTGCCTTCGGGCCATGCGTTATATCATAATATATGCTCATGAGAAGTTTGGTCTTCGGGCCATTTGGTTGCCTTCGGGCCATGCGTATATTATCATAATCAAAACTAATGGTAAGTTTGGTCTTCGGGCCATTTATTTGCCTGCGGGCCTTGTTTTGCCTTCGGGCCATGCGTTTATTATCATAATAATGCTCATGAGAAGTTTGGTCTTCGGGCCATTTGGTTGCCTTTGGGCCACGCGTCTATTATCATAATAATACTAAGGTAATTTTGGTTTTTGGGCCATTCGTCTCCCTTGGGCCTTGCTTTTGCCTTTGGGCCATGCATATATTATCATAACAATACTAATGGTAAGTTTGGTCTTCGGGCCATTTGTTTGCCTGCAGGCCTTGTTTTTGCCTGCGGGCCATGCTTATTAAATAATAATGTGAGAATTTGGTCTTCGGGCCATTTGGTTGCCTTCGGGCCATGCTTTTGCCTTTGGGCCATGCATATATTATCATAACAATACTAATGGTAAGTTTGGTCTTCGGGCCATTCGTTGCCTTCGGGCCTTTTTTTGCGTCCATGCTATATTATCATAATAATGCTCATGAGAAGTTTGGTCTTTGGCCATTTGGTTGCTTTTGGGCCACGCGTCTATTATCATAATAATACTAAGGGTAAGTTTGGTCTTTGGGCCATTCGTCTCCCTTTGGGCCTTGCTATTGCCTTTGGGCCATGCATATATTATCATAACAATAATAATGGTAAGTTTGATCGTTGGGCCATTTGTTTGCCTTCGGTCCTTGTTTTTGCCTTCGGGCCATGCTATTATTATAATAAACTTGATAAGTTTGGTCTTCAGGCCATTTGTTGCCTTGGGCCATCGGTATATATCATAATAATACTAATGGTAAGTTTGGTCTTTGGGCCATTGTGCCTTTGGGCCTTGCTTTTGCCTTTGCGCCATGCACATATTATCATAACAATACTATGGTAAGTTTGGTCTTCGGGCCATTTGTTTGCCTTCCGGCCTTTTGCCTTCGGCCATGCGTTATATTATCATAATAATGCTCATGAGAAGTTTGGACTTTGGGCCATTTGGTTGCTTTTGGGCCACGCTTCTATTATCATAATAATACTAAAGGTAAGTTTGGTCTTTGGGCCATTCGTCTCCCTTTGGGCCTTGCTTTTGCCTTTGCGTCATGCATATATTATCATAACAATACTAAAAGTTTGGTCTTCGGGCCATTTGTTTGCCTGCAGGCCTTGTTTTTGCCTTCGGGCCATGCGTATATTATCATAATAATACTACTGATAGGTTTGGTCTTCAGGCCATTTGTTTGCCTTCGGGCCATGCATATATATTATCATAAAATACTGATGGTAAGTTTGGTCTTCGGGCCATTTGTTTGCCTTCGGGCCTTGTTTTTGCCTTCGTGCCATGCGTTATCATAATAATGCTCATGAGAAGTTTGGTCTTCGGGCCATTTGGTTGCCTTTGGGCCACGTTCTATTATCATAATAATACTAAGGGTAAGTTTTGGGGCATTCGTCTTCCTTCGGGCCTTGTTTTGCCTTTGGGCCATGCATATATTATCATAACAATACTAATGGTAAGTTTGGTCTTCGGGCCATTTGTTTGCCTGCAGGCCTTGTTTTTGCCTTCGGGCCATGCGTGTATTATCATAATAATACTATTGATAAGTTTGGTCTTTGGGCCATTCGTCTCCCTTTGGGCCTTGCTTTTGCCTTTGGGCCATGCATATATTATCATAACAATACTAATGGTAAGTTTGGTCTTCGGGCCATTTGTTTGCCTTCGGGCCTTTTTTTGCATTCGTGCCATGCGAATATTATCATAATAATGCTCATGAGAAGTTTGGTCTTTGGGCCATTTGGTTGCTTTTGGGCCACGCGTCTATTATCATAATAATACTAAGGGTAATTTTGGTCTTTGGGCCATTCGTCTCCCTTTGGGCCTTGCTTTTGCCTTTGGGCTATGCATATATTATCATAACAATACTAATGGTAAGTTTGGTCTTCGGGCCATTTGTTTGCCTGCAGGCCTTGCTTTTGCCTTCGGGCCATGCGTATATTATCATAATAATACTACTGATAGGTTTGGCCTTCAGGCCATTTGTTTGCCTTCGGGCCATGCGTATATTATCATAATAAAACTAATGGTAAGTTTGGTCTTCGGGCCATTTGTTTGCCTTCGGGCCTTGTTTTTGCCTTCGGGCCATGCGTTTATTATCATAATAATGCTCATGAGAAGTTTGGTCTTCGGGCCATTTGGTTGCCTTCGGGCCATGCGTATATTATCATAATAAAACTAATGGTAATTTTGGTCTTCGGGCCATTTATTTGCCTGCGGGCCTTGTTTTTGCCTTCGGGCCATGCGTTTATTATCATAATAATGCTCATGAGAAGTTTGGTCTTCGGGCCATTTGGTTGCCTTTGGGCCACGCGTCTATTATCATAATAATACTAAGGGTAATTTTGGTTTTGGGCCATTCGTCTCCCTTTGGGCCTTGCTTTTGCCTTTGGGCCATGCATATATTATCATAACAATACTAATGGTAAGTTTGGTCTTCGGGCCATTTGTTTGCCTGCAGGCCTTGTTTTTGCCTGCGGGCCATGCGTTTATTATCATAATAATGCTCATGAGAAGTTTGGTCTTCGGGCCATTTGGTTGCCTTCGGGCCATGCTTTTGCCTTTGGGCCATGCATATATTATCATAACAATACTAATGGTAAGTTTGGTCTTCGGGCCATTCGTTTGCCTTCGGGCCTTTTTTTGCCTTCGTGCCATGCGTATATTATCATAATAATGCTCATGAGAAGTTTGGTCTTTGGGCCATTTGGTTGCTTTTGGGCCACGCGTCTATTATCATAATAATACTAAGGGTAAGTTTGGTCTTTGGGCCATTCGTCTCCCTTTGGGCCTTGCTATTGCCTTTGGGCCATGCATATATTATCATAACAATAATAAGGGTAAGTTTGATCGTTGGGCCATTTGTTTGCCTTCGGTCCTTGTTTTTTTGCCTTCGGGCTATGCGTATATTATTATAATAATACTAATGGTAAGTTTGGTCTTTGGGCCATTTTTGTGCCTTTGGGCCTTGCTTTTGCCTTTGCGCCATGCACATATTATCATAACAATACTAATGGTAAGTTGGTCTTGGGCCATTTGTTTGCCTTCCGGCCTTGTTTTTGCCTTCGTGCCATGCGTATATTATCATAATAATGCTCATGAGAAGTTTGGACTTTGGGCCATTTGGTTGCTTTTGGGCCACGCTTCTATTATCATAATAATACTAAAGGTAAGTTTGGTCTTTGGGCCATTCGTCTCCCTTTGGGCCTTGCTTTTGCCTTTGCGTCATGCATATATTATCATAACAATACTAATTGTAAGTTTGGTCTTCGGGCCATTTGTTTGCCTGCAGGCCTTGTTTTTGCCTTCGGGCCATGCGTATATTATCATAATAATACTACTGATAGGTTTGGTCTTCAGGCCATTTGTTTGCCTTCGGGCCATGCATATATATTATCATAAAATACTGATGGTAAGTTTGGTCTTCGGGCCATTTGTTTGCCTTCGGGCCTTGTTTTTGCCTTCGTGCCATGCGTATATTATCATAATAATGCTCATGAGAAGTTTGGTCTTCGGGCCATTTGGTTGCCTTTGGGCCACGTGTCTATTATCATAAAAATACTGAGGGTAAGTTTGGTCTTTGGGGCATTCGTCTTCCTTCGGGCCTTGTTTTGCCTTTGGGCCATGCATATATTATCATAACAATACTAATGGTAAGTTTGGTCTTCGGGCCATTTGTTTGCCTGCAGGCCTTGTTTTTGCCTTCGGGCCATGCGTGTATTATCATAATAATACTATTGATAAGTTTGGTCTTTGGGCCATTCGTCTCCCTTTGGGCCTTGCTTTTGCCTTTGGGCCATGCATATATTATCATAACAATACTAATGGTAAGTTTGGTCTTCGGCTCATTTGTTTGCCTTCGGGCCTTTTTTTGCATTCGTGCCATGCATATATTATCATAATAATACTATTGATCAGTTTGGTCTTTGGGCCATTCGTCTCCCTTTGGGCCTTTTTGCCTTTGGGCCATGCATATATTATCATAAAATACTAATGGTAAGTTTGGTCTTCGGGCCATTTGTTTGCCTTCGGGCCTTTTTTGCCTTCGTGCCATGCGTATATTATCATAATAATGCTCATGAGAAGTTTGGTCTTGGGCCATTTGGTTGCTTTTGGGCCACGCGTCTATTATCATAATAATACTAAGGGTAAGTTTGGTCTTTGGGCCATTCGTCTCCCTTTGGGCCTTGCTTTGCCTTTGGGCCATGCATATATTATCATAACAATACTAATGGTAAGTTTGATCGTTGGGCCATTTGTTTGCCTGCAGGCCTTGTTTTTGCCTTCGGGCCTGCGTTTGCCTTCGTGCCATGCTGTTGCTTTGGGCCATGCCGTTGCCTTCAGGCCATACCGTTGCCTTCAGGCCATGCGTATATTATCATAATAAACTAATGCTAAGTTTGGTCTACGGGCCATTTGTTGCCTTCGGACCTTGTTTTTGCCTTCGGGCCATGCGTTATTATCATAATAATGCTCATGAGAATTTGGTCTTCGGGCCATTTGTTTGCCTGCAGGCCTTGTTTTTGCTTCAGGCCATGCGTATATTATCAATAATACTACTGATAGGTTTGGTCTTCAGGCCATTTGTTTCCCTTCGGGCCATGCGTATATATCATAATAATACTGATGGTAAGTTTGGTCTTCGGGCCATTTGTTTGCCTTTGGGCCTTGCTTTTGCCTTTGGGCCATGCACATATTATCATAACAATACTAAAGGTAAGTTTGGTCTTCGGGCCATTTGTTTGCCTTCGGGCCTTGTTTTTGCCTTCGTGCCATGCGTATATTATCATAATAATGCTCGAGAAGTTGGCCTTTGGCCATTTGGTTTGCTTTTGGGCACGCGTCTATTTTCATGATAATACTAAAGGTAAGTTTGGTCTTTGGCCATTCGTCTCCCTTGGGCCTTGCTTTGCCTTTGGCCATGCATATATTATCATAAGAATACTAATGGTAAGTTTGGTCTTCGGGCCATTTGTTTGCCTGCGGGCCTTGTTTTGCCATTGTGCCATGCGTATATTATCATAATAATCTCATGAAAGTTTGGTTTTTGGCCATTTGTTTGCCTGCAGGCTTGTTTTTGCTTTCAGGCCATGCGTTATTATCGCAATAATACTACTGATAGTTTGGTCTTCAGGCCATTTGTTTCCCTTGGGCCATGCGTATATCATCATAATAATACTGATGGTAAGTTTGGTCTTACGGGCCATTTGTTGCCTTTGGCCTTGCTTTGCCTTTGGCCATGCACATATTATCATAAAATACTAAAGGTAAGTTTGGTCTTCGGGCCATTTGTTGCCTTCGGGCCTTGTTTTTGCCTTCGTGCATGCGTATATTATCATAAAAATGCTCATGAGAATTTTGTCTTCGGCCATTTGTTTGCCTGCAGGCCTTGTTTTGCTTTCAGGCCATGCGTATATTATCGCAATAATACTACTGATAGGTTTGGTCTTCAGGCCATTTGTTTCCTTTCGGGCCACGCGTCTATTTTCATGATAATACTAAAGGTAAGTTTGGTCTTTGGCCATTGTCCTCCCTTTGGGCCTTGCTTTTGCCTTGGCCATGCAATATATTATAGAATACTAATGGTAAGTTGGTCTTCGGCCATTTGTTGCCTTCGGACCTTGTTTTGCCTTCGGGCCATGCGTTTATTATATAATAATGCTCATGAGAATTTTGGTCTTCGGGCCATTTTTTTGCCTGCAGCCTGTTTTGCTTTCAGGCCATGCGTATATTATCGCAATAATACTACTGATAGGTTTGGTCTTCAGGCCATTGTTTCCCTTCGGGCCATGCGTATATCATCATAATAATACTGATGGTAAGTTTGGTCTTCGGCCATTGTTGCCTTTGGGCCTTGCTTTTGCCTTTGGGCCATGCACATATTATAAAATACTAAAGGTAAGTTTGGTCTTCGGGCCATTTTGCCTTCGGCCTGTTTTGCCTTCGTGCCATGCGTATATTATCATAATAATGCTCGTGAGAAGTTTGGCCTTTGGCCATTTGGTTGCTTTTGGGCCACGCGTCTATTTTCATGATAATACTAAAGGTAAAGTTTGGTCTTTGGGCCATTCGTCTCCCTTTGGGCCTTGCTTTTGCTTTGGCCATGCATATATTATCATAATAATACTATTGATAAGTTTGGTATTCAGGCCATTTGTTTGCCTTCGGCCTTTCTTTGCCTGCGGGCCATGCATATATTATCATTATAATACTACTGATAGGTTTAGTCTTCAGGTCATTTGTTTGCCTTCGCGGCCATGCGTATATTATCATAATAATACTAATGGTAAGTTTGTCTTCGGGCCATTTGTTTGCCTTCAGGCCTTGTTTTTGCCTTCGTGCCATGCGTATATTATCATAATAATGCTCATGAGAAGTTTGGTCTTTGGGCCATTTGGTTGCTTTTGGCCACGCATCTATTATCATAATAATACTACTGATAGGTTTCGTGTTTAGGCCATTTGTTTGCCTTCGGGCCATGCGTATATTATCATAATAATACTGATGTAAGTTTGGTCTTCGATCCATTTGTTTGCCTTTGGCCTCGCTTTTGCCTTTGGCCATGCACATATTATCATAACAATACTAAAGTAAGTTTGGTCTTTGGCCATTTGCTTGCCTTCGGGCCTTTTTTGCCTTCATGCCATGCATATATTATCATAATAATGCTCATGAGAAGTTTGGTCTTTGGGCCATTTGGTTGCTTTTGGCCACGGGTCTATTATCATAATAATACTAAAGGTAAGTTTGGTCTTTGGGCCATTCGTCTCCCTTTGGGCCTTGCTTTTGCCTTTGGGCCATGCATATATTATCATAACAATACTAATGGTAGTTTGGTCTCGGCCATTTGTTTGCCATCGGGCCTTTTTTGCCTTCGTGCCAAGCGTATATTATCATAATAATGCTCATGAGAGAAGTTTGGTCTTTGGGCCATTTGGTTGCTTTTGAGCCACGCGTCTATTATCATAATAATACTAAAGGTAAGTTTGGTCTTTGGGCCATTCGTCTCCCTTTGGGCCTTGCTTTTGCCTTTGGGCCATGCAAAGATATGATAACAATACTAATGGTCAGTTTGATCGTCGGCCATTTGTTTGCCTTCGTCCTTGTTTTTTGCCTTCGGGCTATGCGTATATTATTATAATAATACTAATGATAAGTTTGGTCTTCCGGCCATTTGTTTGCCTTCAGGCCTTGCGTTGCCTTTGTGCCATGCTGTTGCCTTCGGCCATGCCGTTGCCTTCAGGCCATACCATTGCCTTCGGCCATGCGTATATTATCATAATAAAACTAATGGTAAGTTTGGTCTTCGGGCCATTTGTTTGCCTTTGGGCCTCGCTTTTGCCTTTGGGCCATGCACATATTATCATAACAATACTAAAGGTAAGTTTGGTCTTTGGGCCATTTGCTTGCCTTCGGGCCTTTTTTTGCCTTCATGCCATGCATATATTATCATAATAATGCTCATGGAGAAGTTTGGTATTCGGGCCATTTGGTTGCCTTTGGGCCACGTGTCTATTATCATAATAATACTAAGGGTAAGTTTGGTCTTTGGGCCATTCGTCTCCCTTTGGGCCTTGCTTTTGCCTTTGGGCCATGCATATATTGTCATAACAATACTAATGGTAAGTTTGGTCCTCGGGCCATTTGTTTGCCTGCAGGCCTTGTTTTTGCCTTCGGGCCATGCGTGTATTATCATAATAATACTACTGATAGGTTTGGTCTTCAGGCCATTTGTTTCCCTTTGGGCCATGCGTATATCATCATAATAATACTGATGGTAAGTTTGGTCTTCGGGCCATTTGTTTGCCTTCTGGCCTTGTTTTTGCCTTTGTGCCATGCGTATATTATCATAATAATGCTCATGAGAAGTTTGGTCTTCGGGCCATTTGGTTGCCTTTGGGCCACGTGTCTATTATCATAATAATACTAAGGGTAAATTTGGTCTTTGGGGCATTCGTCTTCCTTTGGGCCTTGTTTTGCCTTTGGGCCATGCATATATTATCATAACAATACTAATGGTAAGTTTGGTTTTCGGGCCATTTGTTTGCCTGCAGGCCTTGTTTTTGCCTTCGGGCCATGGGTGTATTATCATAATAATGCTCATGAGAAGTTTGGTTTTTGGGCCATTTGGTTGCTTTTGGGCCATGCGTTTATTATCATAATAATACTAAGGGCAAGTTTGGTCTGTGGGCCATTCGTCTCCCTTTGGGCCTTGCTTTTGCCTTTGGGCCATGCATATATTATCATAACAATACTAATGGTAAGTTTGGTCTTTCGGCCATTTGTTTGCCTTCAGGCCTGCTGTTGACTTCGGGCAATGCGTATATTATCATAATAATACTAATGGTAAGTTTGATCGTCGGGCCCTTTGTTTGCCTTCTGTCCTTGTTTTTTTGCCTTCGGCTATGCGTATATTATTATAATAATACTAATGATAAGTTTGGTCTTCCGGCCATTTTTTTTGCCTTCAGGCCTTGCTTTTGCCTTTAGGTCATGCATATATTATCATAACAATACTAATAGTAAGTTTGGTCTTCGGGCCATTTGTTTGCCTGCAGGCCTTGCTTTTGCCTTTGGGCCATGCATATATTATCATAACAATACTAATGTAAGTTTGGTCTTCGGGCCATTTGTTTGCCTTCGGGCCTTAATTTTGTCTTCGGGCATGCGTATATTATAATAATAATGCTCATGAGAAGTTTGGTATTCGGGCCATTTGGTTGCCTTTGGGCCACGTGTATATTATCATAATAATACTAAGGGTAAGTTTGGTCTTTGGGCCATTCGTCTCCCTTTGGGCTTTGCTTTTGCCTTTGGGCCATGCATATATTGTCATAACAATACTAATGGTAAGTTTGGTCTTCGGGCCATTTGTTTGCCTGCAGGCCTTGTTTTTGCCTTCGTGCCATGTGTATATTATCATGATAATGCTGATGAGAAGTTTGGTCTTTGGGCCATTTGGTAGCTTTTGGGCCACGCGTCTATTATCATAATAATACTAAGGGTAAGTTTGGTCTTTGGGCCATTCCTCTCCCTTTGGGCCTTGCCTTTGCCTTTCGGCCATGCATATATTATCGAAACAATACTAATGGTAAGTTTGGTCTTCGGGCCATTTGTTTGCCTGCAGGCCTTGTTTTTGCCTGGGGGCCATGCATATATTATCATAATAATACTATTGATAAGTTTGGTCTTCAGGCCATTTGTTTGCCTTCGGGCCTTTTCTTTAGCTGCGGGCCATGCATATATTATCATTATAATACTACTGATAGGTTTGGTCTTCAGGTCATTTGTTTGCCTTCGGGCCATGCGTATATTATCATAATAATACTAATGGTAAGTTTGGTCTTCGGGCCATTTGTTTGCCTTCAGGCCTTGTTTTTGCCTTCGTGCCATGCGTATATTATCATAATAATGCTCATGAGAAGTTTGGTCTTTGGGCCATTTGGTTGCTTTTGGGCCACGCATCTATTATCATAATAATACTACTGATAGGTTTCGTGTTTAGGCCATTTGTTTGCCTTCGGGCCATGCGTATATTATCATAATAATACTGATGGTAAGTTTGGTCTTCGATCCATTTGTTTGCCTTTGGGCCTCGCTTTTGCCTTTGGGCCATGCACATATTATCATAACAATACTAAAGGTAAGTTTGGTCTTTGGGCCATTTGCTTGCCTTCGGGCCTTTTTTTGCCTTCATGCCATGCATATATTATCATAATAATGCTCATGAGAAGTTTGGTCTTTGGGCCATTTGGTTGCTTTTGGGCCACGGGTCTATTATCATAATAATACTAAAGGTAAGTTTGGTCTTTGGGCCATTCGTCTCCCTTTGGGCCTTGCTTTTGCCTTTGGGCCATGCATATATTATCATAACAATACTAATGGTAAGTTTGGTCTTCGGGCCATTTGTTTGCCATCGGGCCTTTTTTGCCTTCGTGCCAAGCGTATATTATCATAATAATGCTCATGAGAAGTTTGGTCTTTGGGCCATTTGGTTGCTTTTGAGCCACGCGTCTATTATCATAATAATACTAAAGGTAAGTTTGGTCTTTGGGCCATTCGTCTCCCTTTGGGCCTTGCTTTTGCCTTTGGGCCATGCAAAGATTATCATAACAATACTAATGGTCAGTTTGATCGTCGGGCCATTTGTTTGCCTTCGGTCCTTGTTTTTTTGCCTTCGGGCTATGCGTATATTATTATAATAATACTAATGATAAGTTTGGTCTTCCGGCCATTTGTTTGCCTTCAGGCCTTGCGTTTGCCTTTGTGCCATGCTGTTGCCTTCGGGCCATGCCGTTGCCTTCAGGCCATACCATTGCCTTCGGGCCATGCGTATATTATCATAATAAAACTAATGGTAAGTTTGGTCTTCGGGCCATTTGTTTGCCTTTGGGCCTCGCTTTTGCCTTTGGGCCATGCACATATTATCATAACAATACTAAAGGTAAGTTTGGTCTTTGGGCCATTTGCTTGCCTTCGGGCCTTTTTTTGCCTTCATGCCATGCATATATTATCATAATAATGCTCATGAGAAGTTTGGTATTCGGGCCATTTGGTTGCCTTTGGGCCACGTGTCTATTATCATAATAATACTAAGGGTAAGTTTGGTCTTTGGGCCATTCGTCTCCCTTTGGGCCTTGCTTTTGCCTTTGGGCCATGCATATATTGTCATAACAATACTGATGGTAAGTTTGGTCTTCGGGCCATTTGTTTGCCTTCTGGCCTTGTTTTTGCCTTTGTGCCATGCGTATATTATCATAATAATGCTCATGAGAAGTTTGGTCTTCGGGCCATTTGGTTGCCTTTGGGCCACGTGTCTATTATCATAATAATACTAAGGGTAAATTTGGTCTTTGGGGCATTCGTCTTCCTTTGGGCCTTGTTTTGCCTTTGGGCCATGCATATATTATCATAACAATACTAATGGTAAGTTTGGTTTTCGGGCCATTTGTTTGCCTGCAGGCCTTGTTTTTGCCTTCGGGCCATGGGTGTATTATCATAATAATGCTCATGAGAAGTTTGGTTTTTGGGCCATTTGGTTGCTTTTGGGCCATGCGTCTATTATCATAATAATACTAAGGGCAAGTTTGGTCTGTGGGCCATTCGTCTCCCTTTGGGCCTTGCTTTTGCCTTTGGGCCATGCATATATTATCATAACAATACTAATGGTAAGTTTGGTCTTTCGGCCATTTGTTTGCCTTCAGGCCTGCTGTTGACTTCGGGCAATGCGTATATTATCATAATAATACTAATGGTAAGTTTGATCGTCGGGCCCTTTGTTTGCCTTCTGTCCTTGTTTTTTTGCCTTCGGGCTATGCGTATATTATTATAATAATACTAATGATAAGTTTGGTCTTCCGGCCATTTTTTTTGCCTTCAGGCCTTGCTTTTGCCTTTAGGTCATGCATATATTATCATAACAATACTAATAGTAAGTTTGGTCTTCGGCCATTTGTTTGCCTGCAGGCCTTGCTTTTGCCTTTGGGCCATGCATATATTATCATAACAATACTAATGGTAAGTTTGGTCTTCGGGCCATTTGTTTGCCTTCGGGCCTTAATTTTGTCTTCGGGCCATGCGTATATTATAATAATAATGCTCATGAGAAGTTTGGTATTCGGGCCATTTGGTTGCCTTTGGGCCACGTGTATATTATCATAATAATACTAAGGGTAAGTTTGGTCTTTGGGCCATTCGTCTCCCTTTGGGCTTTGCTTTTGCCTTTGGGCCATGCATATATTGTCATAACAATACTAATGGTAAGTTTGGTCTTCGGGCCATTTGTTTGCCTGCAGGCCTTGTTTTTGCCTTCGTGCCATGTGTATATTATCATGATAATGCTGATGAGAAGTTTGGTCTTTGGGCCATTTGGTAGCTTTTGGGCCACGCGTCTATTATCATAATAATACTAAGGGTAAGTTTGGTCTTTGGGCCATTCCTCTCCCTTTGGGCCTTGCCTTTGCCTTTCGGCCATGCATATATTATCGAAACAATACTAATGGTAAGTTTGGTTTTCGGGCCATTTGTTTGCCTGCAGGCCTTGTTTTTGCCTGGGGGCCATGCATATATTATCATAATAATACTATTGATAAGTTTGGTTTTCAGGCCATTTGTTTGCCTTCGGGCCTTTTCTTTGCCTGCGGGCCATGCATATATTATCATTATAATACTACTGATAGGTTTGGTCTTCAGGTCATTTGTTTGCCTTCGGGCCATGCGTATATTATCATAATAATACTAATGGTAAGTTTGGTCTTCGGGCCATTTGTTTGCCTTCAGGCCTTGTTTTTGCCTTCGTGCCATGCGTATATTATCATAATAATGCTCATGAGAAGTTTGGTCTTTGGGCCATTTGGTTGCTTTTGGGCCACGCATCTATTATCATAATAATACTACTGATAGGTTTGGTGTTTAGGCCATTTGTTTGCCTTCGGGCCATGCGTATATTATCATAATAATACTGATGGTAAGTTTGGTCTTCGATCCATTTGTTTGCCTTTGGGCCTCGCTTTTGCCTTTGGGCCATGCACATATTATCATAACAATACTAAAGGTAAGTTTGGTCTTTGGGCCATTTGCTTGCCTTCGGGCCTTTTTTTGCCTTCGTGCCATGCATATATTATCATAATAATGCTCATGAGAAGTTTGGTCTTTGGGCCATTTGGTTGCTTTTGGGCCACGGGTCTATTATCATAATAATACTAAAGGTAAGTTTGGTCTTTGGGCCATTCGTCTCCCTTTGGGCCTTGCTTTTGCCTTTGGGCCATGCATATATTATCATAACAATACTAATGGTAAGTTTGGTCTTCGGGCCATTTGTTTGCCATCGGGCCCTTTTTGCCTTCGTGCCAAGCGTATATTATCATAATAATGCTCATGAGAAGTTTGGTCTTTGGGCCATTTGGTTGCTTTTGAGCCACGCGTCTATTATCATAATAATACTAAAGGTAAGTTTGGTCTTTGGGCCATTCGTCTCCCTTTGGGCCTTGCTTTTGCCTTTGGGCCATGCAAAGATTATCATAACAATACTAATGGTCAGTTTGATCGTCGGGCCATTTGTTTGCCTTCGGTCCTTGTTTTTTTGCCTTCGGGCTATGCGTATATTATTATAATAATACTAATGATAAGTTTGGTCTTCCGGCCATTTGTTTGCCTTCAGGCCTTGCGTTTGCCTTTGTGCCATGCTGTTGCCTTCGGGCCATGCCGTTGCCTTCAGGCCATACCATTGCCTTCGGGCCATGCGTATATTATCATAAAAAAACTAATGGTAAGTTTGGTCTTCGGGCCATTTGTTTGCCTTCGGGCCTTGTTTTGTCTTCGTGCCATGCGTATATTATCATAATAATGCTCATGAGAAGTTTGGTATTCGGGCCATTTGGTTGCCTTTGGGCCACGTGTCTATTATCATAATAATACTAAGGGTAAGTTTGGTCTTTGGGCCATTCGTCTCCCTTTGGGCCTTGCTTTTGCCTTTGGGCCATGCATATATTGTCAGAACAATACTAATGGTAAGTTTGGTCTTCGGGCCATTTGTTTGCCTGCAGGCCTTGTTTTTGCCTTCGGGCCATGCGTGTATTATCATAATAAAACTACTGATAGGTTTGGTCTTCAGGCCATTTGTTTCCCTTTGGGCCATGCGTATATCATCATAATAATACTGATGGTAAGTTTGGTCTTCGGGCCATTTGTTTGCCTTCTGGCCTTGTTTTTGCCTTTGTGCCATGCGTATATTATCATAATAATGCTCATGAGAAGTTTGGTCTTCGGGCCATTTGGTTGCCTTTGGGCCACGTGTCTATTATCATAATAATACTAAGGGTAAATTTGGTCTTTGGGGCATTCGTCTTCCTTTGGGCCTTGTTTTGCCTTTGGGCCATGCATATATTATCATAACAATACTAATGGTAAGTTTGGTCTTCGGGCCATTTGTTTGCCTTTGGGCCTTGCTTTTGCCTTTGGGCCATGCACATATTATCATAACAATACTAAAGGTAAGTTTGGTCTTCGGGCCATTTGTTTGCCTTTGGGCCTTGCTTTTGCCTTTGGGCCATGCACATATTATCATAACAATACTAAAGGTAAGTTTGGTCTTCGGGCCATTTGTTTGCCTGCAGGCCTTGCTTTTGCCTTTGGGCCATGCATATATTATCATAACAATACTAATGGTAAGTTTGGTCTTCGGGCCATTTGTTTGCCTGCAGGCCTTGCTTTTGCCTTTGGGCCATGCATATATTATCATAACAATACTAATGGTAAGTTTGGTATTCGGGCCATTTGTTTGCCTTCAGGCCTTGCGTTTGCCTTTGTGCCATGCTGTTGCCTTCGGGCCATGCCGTTGCCTTCAGGCCATACCATTGCCTTCGGGCCATGCGTATATTATCATAATAAAACTAATGGTAAGTTTGGTCTTCGGGCCATTTGTTTGCCTTCGGGCCTTGTTTTGTCTTCGTGCCATGCGTATATTATCATAATAATGCTCATGAGAAGTTTGGTATTCAGGCCATTTGGTTGCCTTTGGGCCACGTGTCTATTATCATAATAATACTAAGGGTAAGTTTGGTCTTTGGGCCATTCGTCTCCCTTTGGGCCTTGCTTTTGCCTTTGGGCCATGCATATATTGTCATAACAATACTAATGGTAAGTTTGGTCTTCGGGCCATTTGTTTGCCTGCAGGCCTTGTTTTTGCCCTCGGGCCATGCGTGTATTATCATAATAATACTACTGATAGGTTTGGTCTTCAGGCCATTTGTTTCCCTTTGGGCCATGCGTATATCATCATAATAATACTGATGGTAAGTTTGGTCTTCGGGCCATTTGTTTGCCTTCGGGCCTTGTTTTTGCCTTTGTGCCATGCGTATATTATCATAATAATGCTCATGAGAAGTTTGGTCTTCGGGCCATTTGGTTGCCTTTGGGCCACGTGTCTATTATCATAATAATACTAAGGGTAAATTTGGTCTTTGGGGCATTCGTCTTCCTTTGGGCCTTGTTTTGCCTTTGGGCCATGCATATATTATCATAACAATACTAATGGTAAGTTTGGTTTTCGGGCCATTTGTTTGCCTGCAGGCCTTGTTTTTGCCTTCGGGCCATGCGTGTATTATCATAATAATACTACTGATAGGTTTGGTCTTCAGGCCATTTGTTTCCCTTCGGGCCATGCGTATATCATCATAATAATACTGATGGTAAGTTTGGTCTTCGGGCCATTTGTTTGCCTTTGGGCCTTGCTTTTGCCTTTGGGCCGTGCACATATTATCATAACAATACTAAAGGTAAGTTTGGTCTTTGGGCCATTCGTCTCCCTTTGGGCCTTGCTTTTGCCTTTGGGCCATGCATATATTGTCATAACAATACTAATGGTAAGTTTGGTCTTCGGGCCATTTGTTTGCCTGCAGGCCTTGTTTTTGCCTTCGTGCCATGTGTATATTATCATGATAATGCTGATGAGAAGTTTGGTTTTTGGGCCATTTGGTAGCTTTTGGGCCACGCGTCTATTATCATAATAATACTAAGGGTGAGTTTGGTCTTTGGGCCATTCGTCTCCTTTTGGGCCTTGCTTTTGCCTTTCGGCCATGCATTTATTAGCATAACAATACTAATGGTAAGTTTGGTCTTCGGGCCATTTGTTTGCCTGCAGGCCTGGTTTTTGCCTGGGAGCCATGCATGTATTATCATAATAATACTATTGATAAGTTTGGTCTTCAGGCCATTTGTTCGCCTTCGGCCTTGTCTTTGCCTGCGGGCCATGCATATATTATTATTATAATACTACTGATAGGTTTGGTCTTCAGGCCATTTGTTTGCCTTCGGGCCATGCGTATATTATCACAATAATACTAATGGTAAGTTTGGTCTTCGGGCCATTTGTTTGCCTTCAGGCCTTGTTTTTGCCTTCGTGCCATGCGTATATTATCATAATAAAGCTCATGAGAAGTTTGGTCTTTGGCCATTTGGTTGCTTTTGGGCCACGCGTCTATTATCATAATAATACTACTGATAGGTTTGGTCTGTAGGCCATTTGTTTGCCTTCGGGCCATGCGTATATTATCATAATAATACTGATGGTAAGTTTGGTCTTCGATCCATTTGTTTGCCTTTGGGCCTTGCTTTTGCCTTTGGGCCATGCACATATTATCATAACAATACTAAAGGTAAGTTTGGTCCTTGGGCCATTTGTTTGCCTTCGGGCCTTTTTTTGCCTTCGTGCCATGCATATATTATCATAATAATGCTCATGAGAAGTTTGGTCTTTGGGCCATTTGGTTGCTTTTGGGCCACGGGTCTATTATCATAATAATACTGAAGGTAAGTTTGGTCTTTGGGCCATTCGTCTACTTTGGGCCTTGCTTTTGCCTTTGGGCCATGCATATATTATCATAACAATACTAATGGTAAGTTTGGTCCTCGGGCCATTTGTTTGCCTTCGGGCCTTTTTTGCCTTCGTGCCATGCGTATATTATCATAATAATGCTCATGAGAAGTTTGGTCTTTGGGCCATTTGGTTGCTTTTGGGCCACGCGTCTATTATCATAACAATACTAAGGGTAAGTTTGGTCTTTGGGCCATTCGTCTCCCTTTGGGCCTTGCTTTTGCCTTTGGGCCATGCAAAGATTATCATAACAATACTAATGGTAAGTTTGATCGTCGGGCCATTTGTTTGCCTTCGGTCCTTGTTTTTTTGCCTTCGGGCTATGCGTATATTATTATAATAATACTAATGATAAGTTTGGTCTTCCAGCCATTTGTTTGCCTTCGGGCCTTGCGTTTGCCTTGTGCCATGCTGTTGCCTTCGGGCCATGCCGTTCCCTTCAGGCCATACCGTTGCCTTCGGGCATGCATATATTATCATAATAAAACTAATGGTAAGTTTGGTCTTCAGGCCATTTGTTTGCCTTCGGGCCTTGTTTTTGCCTTCGGGCCATGCGTTTATTATCATAATAATGCTCATGAGAAGTTTGGTCTTCGGGCCATTTAGTTGCCTTTGGGCCACGTGTCTATTATCCTAATAATACTAAGGGTAAGTTTGGTCTTTGGGGCATTCGTCTCCCTTTGGGCCTTGCTTTTGCCTTTGGCCATGCATATATTATCATAACAATACTAATGGTAAGTTTGGTCTTCGGGCCATTTCTTTGCCTGCAGGCCTTGTTTTTGCCTTCGGGCCTTGCGTTTGCCTTCGTGCCATGCTGTTGCCTTCGGGCCATGCTGTTGCCTTCAGGCCATACCGTTGCCTTCGGGCCATTCGTATATTATCATAATAAAACTAATGCTAAGTTTGGTCTTCGGGCCATTTGTTTGCCTTCGGGCCTTGTTTTTGCCTTCGGGCCATGCGTTTATTATCATAATAATGCTCATGAGAAGTTTGGTCTTCGGGCCATTTGGTTGCCTTTGGGCCACGTGTCTATTATCATAATAATACTAAGGGTAAGTTTGGTCTTTGGGGCATTCGTCTCCCTTTGGGCCTTGCTTTTGCCTTTGGGCCATGCATATATTATCATAACAATACTAATGGTAAGTTTGGTCTTCGGGCCATTTGTTTGCCTGCAGGCCTTGTTTTTGCCTTCGGGCCATGCGTATATTATCGCAATAATACTACTGATAGGTTTGGTCTTCAGGCCATTTGTTTCCTTTCGGGCCATGCATATATTATCATAATAATACTGATGGTAAGTTTGGTCTTTGGGCCATTTGTTTGCCTTTGGGACTTGCTTTTGCCTTTGGGCCATGCATATATTATCATAACAATACTAATGGTAAGTTTGGTCTTCGGGCCATTTGTTTGCCTTCGGGCCTTTTTTTGCATTTGTGCCATGCGTATATTATCATAATAATGCTCATGAGAAGTTTGGTCTTTGGGCCATTTGGTTGCTTTTGGGCCACGCGTCTATTATCATATTAATACTAAGGGTAAGTTTGGTCTTTGGGCCATTCGTCTCCCTTTGGGCCTTGCTTTTGCCTTTGGGCCATGCATATATTATCATAACAATACTAAGGGTAAGTTTGGTCTTCGGGCCATTTGTTTGCCTTCGGGCCTTGTTTTTGCCTTCGTGCCATGCGTATATTATCATAATAATGCTCGTGAGAAGTTTGGCCTTTGGGCCATTTGGTTGCTTTTGGGCCACGCGTCTATTATCATAATAATACTAAAGGTAAGTTTGGTCTTTGGGCCATTCGTCTCCCTTTGGGCCTTGCTTTTGCCTTTGGGCCATGCATATATTATCATAACAATACTAATGGTAAGTTTGGTCTTCGGGCCATTTGTTTGCCTGCAGGCCTTGTTTTTGCCTTCGGGCCATGCGTGTATCATCATAATAATACTATTGATAAGTTTGGTCTTTGGGCAATTCGTCTCCCTTTGGGCCTTGCTTTTGCCTTTGGGCCATGCATATATTATCATAACAATACTAATGGTAAGTTTGGTCTTCGGGCCATTTGTTTGCCTTCGGGCCTTTTTTTGCATTCGTGCCATGCGAATATTATCATAATAATGCTCATGAGAAGTTTGGTCTTTGGGCCATTTGGTTGCTTTTGGGCCACGCGTCTATTATCATAATAATACTAAGGGTAATTTTGGTCTTTGGGCCATTCGTCTCCCTTTGGGCCTTGCTTTTGCCTTTGGGCTATGCATATATTATCATAACAATACTAATGGTAAGATTGGTCTTCGGGTCATTTGTTTGCCTGCAGGCCTTGCTTTTGCCTTCGGGCCGTGCGTATATTATCATAATAATACTACTGATAGGTTTGGCCTTCAGGCCATTTGTTTGCCTTCGGGCCATGCGTATATTATCATAATAAAACTAATGGTAAGTTTGGTCTTCGGGCCATTTGTTTGCCTTCGGGCCTTGTTTTTGCCTTCGGGCCATGCGTTTATTATCATAATAATGCTCATGAGAAATTTGGTCTTCGGGCCATTTGGTTGCCTTCGGGCCATGCTTTTGCCTTTGGGCCATGCATATATTATCATAACAATACTAATGGTAAGTTTGGTCTTCGGGCCATTCGTTTGCCTTCGGGCTTTTTTTTGCCTTCGGGCCATGCGTATATTATCATAATAAAACTAATGGTAAGATTGGTCTTCGGGCCATTTGTTTGCCTGCAGGCCTTGTTTTTGCCTGCGGGCCATGCGTTTATTATCATAATAATGCTCATGAGAAGTTTGGTCTTCGGGCCATTTGGTTGCCTTCGGGCCATGCTTTTGCCTTTGGGCCATGCATATATTATCATAACAATACTAATGGTAAGTTTGGTCTTCGGGCCATTCGTTTGCCTTCGGGCTTTTTTTTGCCTTCGTGCCATGCGTATATTATCATAATAATGCTCATGAGAAGTTTGGACTTTGGGCCATTTGGTTGCTTTTGGGCCACGCTTCTATTATCATAATAATACTAAAGGTAAGTTTGGTCTTTGGGCCATTCGTCTCCCTTTGGGCCTTGCTTTTGCCTTTGCGTCATGCATATATTATCATAACAATACTAATTGTAAGTTTGGTCTTCGGGCCATTTGTTTGCCTGCAGGCCTTGTTTTTGCCTTCGGGCCATGCGTATATTATCATAATAATACTACTGATAGGTTTGGTCTTCAGGCCATTTGTTTGCCTTCGGGCCATGCATATATATTATCATAAAAATACTGATGGTAAGTGTGGTCTTCGGGCCATTTGTTTGCCTTCGGGCCTTGTTTTTGCCTTCGTGCCATGCGTATATTATCATAATAATGCTCATGAGAAGTTTGGTCTTCGGGCCATTTGGTTGCCTTTGGGCCACGTGTCTATTATCATAAAAATACTAAGGGTAAGTTTGGTCTTTGGGGCATTCGTCTTCCTTCGGGCCTTGTTTTGCCTTTGGGCCATGCATATATTATCATAACAATACTAATGGTAAGTTTGGTCTTCGGGCCATTTGTTTGCCTGCAGGCCTTGTTTTTGCCTTCGGGCCATGCGTGTAATATCATAATAATACTATTGATAAGTTTGGTCTTCGGGCCATTTGTTTGCCTTCGGGCCTTTTTTTGCATTCGTGCCATGCATATATTATCATAATAATACTATTGATAAGTTTGGTCTTTGGGCCATTCGTCTCCCTTTGGGCCTTGCTTTTGCCTTTGGGCCATGCATATATTATCATAACAATACTAATGGTAAGTTTGGTCTTCGGGCCATTTGTTTGCCTTCGGGCCTTTTTTTGCATTCGTGCCATGCGTATATTATCATAATAATGCTCATGAGAAGTTTGGTCTTTGGGCAATTTGGTTGCTTTTGGGCCACGCGTCTATTATCATAATAATACTAAGGGTAAGTTTGGTCTTTGGGCCATTCGTCTCCCTTTGGGCCTTGCTATTGCCTTTGGGCCATGCATATATTATCATAACAATACTAAGGGTAAGTTTGATCGTTCGGGCCATTTGTTTGCCTTCGGGCCTTAATTTTGTTTTCGGGCCATGCGTATATTATCATAATAATGCTCATGAGAAGTTTGGTATTCGGGCCATTTGGTTGCCTTTGGGCCACGTGTCTATTATCATAATAATACTAAGGGTAAGTTTGGTCTTTGGGCCATTCGTCTCCCTTTGGGCCTCGCTTTTGCCTTTGGGCCATGCATATATTGTCATAACAATACTAATGGTAAGTTTGGTCTTCGGGCCATTTGTTTGCCTGCAGGCCTTGTTTTTGCCTTCGTGCCATGTGTATATTATCATGATAATGCTGATGAGAAGTTTGGTTTTTGGGCCATTTGGTAGCTTTTTGGCCACGCGTCTATTATCATAATAATACTAAGGGTGAGTTTGGTCTTTGGGCCATTCGTCTCCTTTTGGGCCTTGCTTTTGCCTTTCGGCCATGCATATATTAGCATAACAATACTAATGGTAAGTTTGGTCTTCGGGCCATTTGTTTGCCTGCAGGCCTGGTTTTTGCCTGGGAGCCATGCATGTATTATCATAATAATACTATTGATAAGTTTGGTCTTCAGGCCATTTGTTCGCCTTCGGGCCTTGTCTTTGCCTGCGGGCCATGCATATATTATCATTATAATACTACTGATAGGTTTGGTCTTCAGGCCATTTGTTTGCCTTCGGGCCATGCGTATATTATCATAATAATACTAAAGGTAAGTTTGGTCTTCGGGCCATTTGTTTGCCTTCAGGCCTTGTTTTTGCCTTCGTGCCATGCGTATATTATCATAATAATGCTCATGAGAAGTTTGGTCTTTGGGCCATTTGGTTGCTTTTGGGCCACGCGTCTATTATCATAATAATACTACTGATAGGTTTGGTCTGTAGGCCATTTGTTTGCCTTCGGGCCATGCGTATATTATCATAATAATACTGATGGTAAGTTTGGTCTTCGATCCATTTGTTTGCCTTTGGGCCTTGCTTTTGCCTTTGGGCCATGCACATATTATCATAACAATACTAAAGGTAAGTTTGGTCCTTGGGCCATTTGTTTGCCTTCGGGCCTTTTTTTGCCTTCGTGCCATGCATATATTATCATAATAATGCTCATGAGAAGTTTGGTCTTTGGGCCATTTGGTTGCTTTTGGGCACCGGGTCTATTATCATAATAATACTAAAGGTAAGTTTGGTCTTTGGGCCATTCATCTACCTTTGGGCCTTGCTTTTGCCTTTGGGCCATGCATATATTATCATAACAATACTAATGGTAAGTTTGGTCCTCGGGCCATTTGTTTGCCTTCGGGCCTTTTTTGCCTTCGTGCCATGCGTATATTATCATAATAATGCTCATGAGAAGTTTGGTCTTTGGGCCATTTGGTTGCTTTTGGGCCACGCGTCTATTATCATAATAATACTAAGGGTAAGTTTGGTCTTTGGGCCATTCGTCTCCCTTTGGGCCTTGCTTTTGCCTTTGGGCCATGCAAAGATTATCATAACAATACTAATGGTAAGTTTGATCGTCGGGCCATTTGTTTGCCTTCGGTCCTTGTTTTTTTGCCTTCGGGCTATGCGTATATTATTATAATAATACTAATGATAAGTTTGGTCTTCCGGCCATTTGTTTGCCTTCGGGCCTTGCGTTTGCCTTTGTGCCATGCTGTTGCCTTCGGGCCATGCCGTTCCCTTCAGGCCATACCGTTGCCTTCGGGCCATGCATATATTATCATAATAAAACTAATGGTAAGTTTGGTCTTCAGGCCATTTGTTTGCCTTCGGGCCTTGTTTTTGCCTTCGGGCCATGCGTTTATTATCATAATAATGCTCATGAGAAGTTTGGTCTTCGGGCCATCTAGTTGCCTTTGGGCCACGTGTCTATTATCCTAATAATACTAAGGGTAAGTTTGGTCTTTGGGGCATTCGTCTCCCTTTGGGCCTTGCTTTTGCCTTTGAGCCATGCATTTATTATCATAACAATACTAATGGTAAGTTTGGTCTTCGGGCCATTTCTTTGCCTGCAGGCCTTGTTTTTGCCTTCGGGCCTTGTGTTTGCCTTCGTGCCATGCTGTTGCCTTCGGGCCATGCCGTTGCCTTCAGGCCATACCGTTGCCTTCGGGCCATTCGTATATTATCATAATAAAACTAATGCTAAGTTTGGTCTTCGGGCCATTTGTTTGCCTTCGGGCCTTGTTTTTGCCTTCGGGCCATGCGTTTATTATCATAATAATGCTCATGAGAAGTTTGGTCTTCGGGCCATTTGGTTGCCTTTGGGCCACGTGTCTATTATCATAATAATACTAAGGGTAAGTTTGGTCTTTGGGGCATTCGTCTCCCTTTGGGCCTTGCTTTTGCCTTTGGGCCATGCATATATTATCATAACAATACTAGTGGTAAGTTTGGTCTTCGGGCCATTTGTTTGCCTGCAGGCCTTGTTTTTGCCTTCGGGCCATGCGTATATTATCGCAATAATACTACTGATAGGTTTGGTCTTCAGGCCATTTGTTTCCCTTCGGGCCATGCATATATTATCATAATAATACTGATGGTAAGTTTGGTCTTTGGGCCATTTGTTTGCCTTTGGGACTTGCTTTTGCCTTTGGGCCATGCATATATTATCATAACAATACTAATGGTAAGTTTGGTCTTCGGGCCATTTGTTTGCCTTCGGGCCTTTTTTTGCATTTGTGCCATGCGTATATTATCATAATAATGCTCATGAGAAGTTTGGTCTTTGGGCCATTTGGTTGCTTTTGGGCCACGCGTCTATTATCATAATAATACTAAGGGTAAGTTTGGTCTTTGGGCCATTCGTCTCCCTTTGGGCCTTGCTTTTGCCTTTGGGCCATGCATATCTTATCATAACAATACTAAGGGTAAGTTTGGTCTTCGGGCCATTTGTTTGCCTTCGGGCCTTGTTTTTGCCTTCGTGCCATGCGTATATTATCATAATAATGCTCGTGAGAAGTTTGGCCTTTGGGCCATTTGGTTGCTTTTGGGCCACGCGTCTATTATCATAATAATACTAAAGGTAAGTTTGGTCTTTGGGCCATTCGTCTCCCTTTGGGCCTTGCTTTTGCCTTTGGGCCATGCATATATTATCAGAACAATACTAATGGTAAGTTTGGTCTTCGGGCCATTTGTTTGCCTGCGGGCCTTGTTTTTGCCATCGTGCCATGCGTATAATATCATAATAATGCTCATGAGAAGTTTGGTCTTCGGGCCATTTGTTTGCCTGCAGGCCTTGTTTTTGCTTTCAGGCCATGCGTATATTATCGCAATAATACTACTGATAGGTTTGGTCTTCAGGCCATTTGTTTCCCTTCGGGCCATGCGTATATCATCATAATAATACTGATGGTAAGTTTGGTCTTCGGGCCATTTGTTTGCCTTTGGGCCTTGCTTTTGCCTTTGGGCCATGCACATATTATCATAACAATACTAAAGGTAAGTTTGGTCTTCGGGCCATTTGTTTGCCTTCGGGCCTTGTTTTTGCCTTCGTGCCATGCGTATATTATCATAATAATGCTCGTGAGAAGTTTGGCCTTTGGGCCATTTGGTTGCTTTTGGGCCGCGCGTCTATTATCATAATAATACTAAAGGTAAGTTTGGTCTTTGGGCCATTCGTCTCCCTTTGGGCCTTGCTTTTGCCTTTGGGCCATGCATATATTATCATAACAATACTAATGGTAAGTTTGGTCTTCGGGCCATTTGTTTGCCTGCGGGCCTTGTTTTTGCCATCGTGCCATGCGTATATTATCATAATAATGCTCATGAGAAGTTTGGTTTTTGGGCCATTTGGTTGCTTTTGGGCCATGCGTCTATTATCATAATAATACTAAGGGCAAGTTTGGTCTTTGGGCCATTCGTCTCCCTTTGGGCCTTGCTTTTGCCTTTGGGCCATGCATATATTATCATAACAATACTAATGGTAAGTTTGGTCTTTCGGCCATTTGTTTGCCTTCAGGCCTGCTGTTGACTTCGGGCAATGCGTATATTATCATAATAATACTAATGGTAAGTGTGATCGTCGGGCATTTTGTTTGCCTTCTGTCCTTGTTTTTTTGCCTTCGGGCTATGCGTATATTATTATAATAATACTAATGATAAGTTTGGTCTTCGTGCCATTTGTTTGCCTGCAGGCCTTGCTTTTGCCTTTGGGCCATGCATATATTATCATAACAATACTAATGGTAAGTTTGGTCTTCGGGCCATTTGTTTGCCTTCGGGCCTTAATTTTGTCTTGGGGCCATGCGTATTTTATAATAATAATGCTCATGAGAAGTTTGGTATTCGGGCCATTTGGTTGCCTTTGGGCCACGTGTATATTATCATAATAATACTAAGGGTAAGTTTGGTCTTTGGGCCATTCGTCTCCCTTTGGGCCTTGCTTTTGCCTTTGGGCCATGCATATATTGTCATAACAATACTAATGGTAAGTTTGGTCTTCGGGCCATTTGTTTGCCTGCAGGCCTTGTTTTTGCCTTCGTGCCATGTGTATATTATCATGATAATGCTGATGAGAAGTTTGGTTTTTGGGCCATTTGGTTGCTTTTGGGCCACGCATCTATTATCATAATAATACTACTGATAGGTTTGGTCTTTAGGCCATTTGTTTGCCTTCGGGCCATGCGTATATTATCATAGTAATACTATTGATAAGTTTGGTCTTCAGGCCATTTGTTTGCCTTCGGGCCTTTTCTTTGCCTGCGGGCCATGCATATATTATCATTATAATACTACTGATAGGTTTGGTCTTCAGGCCATTTGTTTGCCTTCGGGCCATGCGTATATTATCATAATAATACTAATGGTAAGTTTGGTCTTCGGGCCATTTGTTTGCCTTCAGGCCTTGTTTTTGCCTTCGTGCCATGCGTATATTATCATAATAATGCTCATGAGAAGTTTGGTCTTTGGGCCATTTGGTTGCTTTTGGGCCACGCATCTATTATCATAATAATACTACTGATAGGTTTGGTCTTTAGGCCATTTGTTTGCCTTCTGGCCATGCGTATATTATCATAATAATACTGATGGTAAGTTTGGTCTTCGATCCATTTGTTTGCCTTTGGGCCTCGCTTTTGCCTTTGGGCCATGCACATATTATCATAACAATACTAAAGGTAAGTTTGGTCTTTGGGCCATTTGCTTGCCTTCGGGCCTTTTTTTGCCTTCGTGCCATGCATATATTATCATAATAATGCTCATGAGAAGTTTGGTCTTTGGGCCATTTGGTTGCTTTTGGGCCACGGGTCTATTATCATAATAATACTAAAGGTAAGTTTGGTCTTTGGGCCATTCGTCTCCCTTTGGGTCTTGCTTTTGCCTTTGGGCCATGCATATATTATCATAACAATACTAATGGTAAGTTTGGTCTTCGGGCCATTTGTTTGCCATCGGGCCTTTTTGCCTTCGTGCCAAGCGTATATTATCATAATAATGCTCATGAGAAGTTTGGTCTTTGGGCCATTTGGTTGCTTTTGAGCCACGCGTCTATTATCATAATAATACTAAAGGTAAGTTTGGTCTTTGGGCCATTCGTCTCCCTTTGGGCCTTGCTTTTGCCTTTGGGCCATGCAAAGATTATCATAACAATACTAATGGTCAGTTTGATCGTCGGGCCATTTGTTTGCTTTCGGTCCTTGTTTTTTTGCCTTCGGGCTATGCGTATATTATTATAATAATACTAATGATAAGTTTGGTCTTCCGGCCATTTGTTTGCCTTCAGGCCTTGCGTTTGCCTTTGTGCCATGCTGTTGCCTTCGGGCCATGCCGTTGCCTTCAGGCCATACCATTGCCTTCGGGCCATGCGTATATTATCATAATAAAACTAATGGTAAGTTTGGTCTTCGGGCCATTTGTTTGCCTTCGGGCCTTGTTTTGTCTTCGTGCCATGCGTATATTATCATAATAATGCTCATGAGAAGTTTGGTATTCGGGCCATTTGGTTGCCTTAGGGCCACGTGTCTATTATCATAATAATACTAAGGGTAAGTTTGGTCTTTGGGCCATTCGTCTCCCTTTGGGCCTTGCTTTTGCCTTTGGGCCATGCATATATTGTCATAACAATACTAATGGTAAGTTTGGTCTTCGGGCCATTTGTTTGCCTGCAGGCCTTGTTTTTGCCTTCGGGCCATGCATGTATTATCATAATAATACTACTGATAGGTTTGGTCTTCAGGCCATTTGTTTCCTTTTGGGCCATGCGTATATCATCATAATAATACTGATGGTAAGTTTGGTCTTCGGGCCATTTGTTTGCCTTCGGGCCTTGTTTTTGCCTTCGTGCCATGCATATATTATCATAATAATGCTCATGAGAAGTTTGGTCTTCGGGCCATTTGTTTGCCTTCCGGCCTTGTTTTTGCCTTCGTGCCATGCATATATTATCATAATAATGCTCATGAGAAGTTTGGTCTTCGGGCCATTTGCTTGCCTGCAGGCCTTGTCTTTGCCTTCGGGCCATGCGTATGTTATCATAATAATACTACTGATAGGTTTGGTCTTCAGGCCATTTGTTTGCCTTCGGGCCATGCGTATATTATCATAAAAATAATGATGGTAAGTTTGGTCTTTGGGCCATTTGTGTGCCTTTGGGCCTTGCTTTTGCCTTTGGGCCATGCATATATTATCATAGCAATACTAATGGTAAGTTTGGTCTTCGGGCCATTTGTTTGCCTGCAGGCCTTGTTTTTGCCTTTGTGCCATGCGTATATTATCATAATAATGCTCATGGGAACTTTGGTCTTTGGGCCATTTGATAATAATAATAATAATGATAATAATAATAATGGATATTAACAGATCCACATAGCATGGCTATTCTCTGTTAAGTACTACATAAAATAATGTCTTTATTAAAAGAATATAGATTGTCCTGAATAAATTAATGTCGTCCATAAAATGAATAACTTATTACATTGCGTCTAATTAAAAACCTATGTTACAATTTTATTCTTTAAAAATGCTTTAGATAATGTTAAAAAATTACTGAAATACGGCAGTTCCTTATGTTTTCTGGCAAAGAATTAAACAGCTTTCCTGCAATATCCTGAAAAGTTCCAGTTTCCCTTGGGATCACGAGTGATCTTGCACTGCTTGATCGAAGCTCTCTGGTAAACTTTTTTTCTTCGAGTGTCAAATATGATGGCCAGAACTCATAGTTCATCGCTTTGAATGTCATTTTCAGAAGGTTCAGTTCCCTTCTTTCCTTTATAGGCAGCCATCCCAATTTCAAAATGGCTTTTGTATTGTTTATGTAATTTCCAGTTACAAAAGCTGCAGCGGCGAATTGTACTTTCTGCAAGCCATTTGGTTGCTTTTGGGCCACGCGTCTATTATCATAATAATACTAAGGGTAATTTTGGTCTTTGGGCCATTCGTCTCCCTTTGGGCCTTGCTTTTGCCTTTGGGCCATGCATATATTGTCATAACAATACTAATGGTAAGTTTGGTCTTCGGGCCATTTGTTTGCCTGCAGGCCTTGTTTTTGCCTTCGGGCCATGCATGTATTATCATAATAATACTACTGATAGGTTTGGTCTTCAGGCCATTTGTTTCCTTTTGGGCCATGCGTATATCATCATAATAATACTGATGGTAAGTTTGGTCTTCGGGCCATTTGTTTGCCTTCGGGCCTTGTTTTTGCCTTCGTGCCATGCATATATTATCATAATAATGCTCATGAGAAGTTTGGTCTTCGGGCCATTTGTTTGCCTTCCGGCCTTGTTTTTGCCTTCGTGCCATGCATATATTATCATAATAATGCTCATGAGAAGTTTGGTCTTCGGGCCATTTGCTTGCCTGCAGGCCTTGTTTTTGCCTTCGGGCCATGCGTATGTTATCATAATAATACTACTGATAGGTTTGGTCTTCAGGCCATTTGTTTGCCTTCGGGCCATGCGTATATTATCATAAAAATAATGATGGTAAGTTTGGTCTTTGGGCCATTTGTGTGCCTTTGGGCCTTGCTTTTGCCTTTGGGCCATGCATATATTATCATAGCAATACTAATGGTAAGTTTGGTCTTCGGGCCATTTGTTTGCCTGCAGGCCTTGTTTTTGCCTTTGTGCCATGCGTATATTATCATAATAATGCTCATGGGAACTTTGGTCTTTGGGCCATTTGATAATAATAATAATAATGATAATAATAATAATGGATATTAACAGATCCACATAGCATGGCTATTCTCTGTTAAGTACTACATAAAATAATGTCTTTATTAAAAGAATATAGATTGTCCTGAATAAATTAATGTCGTCCATAAAATGAATAACTTATTACATTGCGTCTAATTAAAAACCTATGTTACAATTTTATTCTTTAAAAATGCTTTAGATAATGTTAAAAAATTACTGAAATACGGCAGTTCCTTATGTTTTCTGGCAAAGAATTAAACAGCTTTCCTGCAATATCCTGAAAAGTTCCAGTTTCCCTTGGGATCACGAGTGATCTTGCACTGCTTGATCGAAGCTCTCTGGTAAACTTTTTTTCTTCGAGTGTCAAATATGATGGCCAGAACTCATAGTTCATCGCTTTGAATGTCATTTTCAGAAGGTTCAGTTCCCTTCTTTCCTTTATAGGCAGCCATCCCAATTTCAAAATGGCTTTTGTATTGTTTATGTAATTTCCAGTTACAAAAGCTGCAGCGGCGAATTGTACTTTCTGCAAGCCATTTGGTTGCTTTTGGGCCACGCGTCTATTATCATAATAATACTAAGGGTAATTTTGGTCTTTGGGCCATTCGTCTCCCTTTGGGCCTTGCTTTTGCCTTTGGGCCATGCATATATTATCATAACAATACTAATGGTAAGTTTCGTCTTCGGGCCATTTGTTTGCCTGCAGGCCTTGTTTTTGCCTGCGGGCCATGCATATATTATCATAATAATACTATTGATAAGTTTGCTCTTTGGGCCATTCGTCTCCCTTTGGGCCTTGCTTTTGCCTTTGGGCCATGCATATATTATCATAACAATACTAATGGTAAGTTTGGTCTTCGGGCCATTTGTTTGCCTTCGGGCCTTTTTTTGCCTTCGTGCCATGCGTATATTATCAAAATAATGCTCATGAGAAGTTTGGTCTTTGGGCCATTTGGTTGCTTTTGGGCCACGCGTCTATTATCATAATAATACTAAGGGTAAGTTTGGTCTTTGGGCCATTCGTCTCCCTTTGGGCCTTGCTATTGCCTTTGGGCCATGCATATATTATCATAACCATACTAAGGGTAAGTTTGATCGTTGGGCCATTTGTTTGCCTGCACGCCTTGTTTTTGCCTTCAGGCCTTGCGTTTGCCTTCGTGCCATACTGTTGCCTTCGGGCCATGCCGTTGCCTTCAGGCCATACCGTTGCCTTCAGGCCATGCGTATATTATCAAAATAAAACTAATGCTAAGTTTGGTCTTCGGGCCATTTGTTTGCCTGCAGGCCTTGTTTTTGCCTTCGGGCCATGCGTGTATTATCATAATAATACTAATGATAGGTTTGGTCTTCAGGCCATTTGTTTGCCTTCGGGCCTTGTTTTTGCCTTCGGGCCATGCGTTTATTATAATAATAATGCTCATGAGAAGTTTGGTCTTCGGGCCATTTGGTTGCCTTTGGGCCACGTGTCTATTATCATAATAATACTAAGGGTAAGTTTGGACTTTGGGGCATTGGTCTCCCTTTGGTCCTTGCTTTTGCCTTTGGGCCATGCATATATTATCATAACAATACTAATGGTAAGTTTGGTCTTCGGGCCATTTGTTTGCCTGCAGGCCTTGTTTTTGCCTCCGTGCCATGCATATATTATCTTTATAATACTACTGATAGGTTTGGTCTTCAGGCCATTTGTTTGCCTTCGGGCCATGCGTATATTATCATAATAATACTAATGGTAAGTTTGGTCTTCGGGCCATTTGTTTGCCTGCAGGCCTTGTTTTTGCTGTCAGGCCATGAGTATATTATCATAATAATACTATTGATAAGTTTGGTCTTCTGGCCATTTGATTGCCTTCAGGCCTTGTTTTTGCCTGCGGGCCATGCGTATATTATCATTATAACACTACTGATAGGTTTGGTCTTCAGGCCATTTGTTTCCCTTCGGGCCATGCGTATATCATCATAAGAATACTGATGGTAAGTTTGGTCTTCGGGCCATTTGTTTGCCTGCAGGCCTTGTTTTTGCCTTCGTGCCATGCGTATATTATCATAATAATGCTGATGAGAACTTTGGTCTTTGGGCCATTTGGTTGCTTTTGGGCCACGCGTCTATTATCATAATAATACTAAGGGTAATTTTGGTCTTTGGGCCATTCGTCTCCCTTTGGGCCTTGCTTTTGCCTTTGGGCCATGCATATATTATCATAACAATACTAATGGTAAGTTTGGTCTTCGGGCCATTTGTTTGCCTGCAGGCCTTGTTTTTGCCTCCGTGCCATGCATATATTATCATTATAATACTACTGATAGGTTTGGTCTTCAGGCCATTTGTTTGCCTTCGGGCCATGCGTATATTATCATAATAATACTAATGGTAAGTTTGGTCTTCGGGCCATTTGTTTGCCTGCAGGCCTTGTTTTTGCTGTCAGGCCATGAGTATATTATCATAATAATACTATTGATAAGTTTGGTCTTCTGGCCATTTGATTGCCTTCAGGCCTTGTTTTTTCCTGCGGGCCATGCGTATATTATCATTATAACACTACTGATAGGTTTGGTCTTCAGGCCATTTGTTTGCCTTCGGGCCATGCGTATATTATCATAATAATACTAATGGTAAGTTTGGTCTTCGGGCCATTTGCTTGCCTGCAGGCCTTGTTTTTGCTGTCAGGCCATGAGTATATTATCATAATAATACTACTGATAGGTTTGGTCTTCAGGCCATTTGTTTGCCTTCGGGCCATGCGTATATTATCATAATAATAATGATGGTAAGTTTGGTCTTTGGGCCATTTGTGTGCCTTTGGGCCTTGCTTTTGCCTTTGGGCCATGCACATATTATCATAACAATACTAATGATAAGTTTGGTCTTTGGGCCATTTGTGTGCCTTTGGGCCTTGCTTTTGCCTTTGGGCCATGCACATATTATCATAACAATACTATTGATAAGTTTGGTCTTCGGGCCATTTGCTTGCCTGCAGGCCTTGTTTTTGCTGTCAGGTCATGCGTATATTATCATAATAATACTACTGATAGGTTTGGTCTTCGGGCCATTTGTTTGCCTTCGGGCCATGCGTATATTATCATAATAATAATGATGGTAAGTTTGGTCTTTGGGCCATTTGTGTGCCTTTGGGCCTTGCTTTTGCCTTTGGGCCATGCACATATTATCATAACAATACTAATGGTAAGTTTGGTCTTCGGGCCATTTGTTTGCCTTCCGGCCTTGTTTTTGCCTTCGTGCCATGCATATATTATCATAATAATGCTCATGAGAAGTTTGGTCTTCGGGCCATTTGCTTGCCTGCAGGCTTTGTTTTTGCCTTCGGGCCATGCGTATGTTATCATAATAATACTACTGATAGGTTTGGTCTTCAGGCCATTTGTTTGCCTTCGGGCCATGCGTATATTATCATAATAATAATGATGGTAAGTTTGGTCTTTGGGCCATTTTTGTGCCTTTGGGCCTTGCTTTTGCCTTTGGGCCATGCACATATTATCATAACAATACTAATGGTAAGTTTGGTCTTCGGGCCATTTGTTTGCCTTCCGGCCTTGTTTTTGCCTTCGTGCCATGCGTATATTATCATAATAATGCTCATGAGAAGTTTGGACTTTGGGCCATTTGGTTGCTTTTGGGCCACGCTTCTATTATCATAATAATACTAAAGGTAAGTTTGGTCTTTGGGCCATTCGTCTCCCTTTGGGCCTTGCTTTTGCCTTTGGGTCATGCATATATTATCATAACAATACTAATTGTAAGTTTGGTCTTCGGGCCATTTGTTTGCCTGCAGGCTTTGTTTTTGCCTTCGGGCCATGCGTATGTTATCATAATAATACTACTGATAGGTTTGGTCTTCAGGCCATTTGTTTGCCTTCGGGCCATGCATATATATTATCATAACAATACTAATTGTAAGTTTGGTCTTCGGGCCATTTGTTTGCCTGCAGGCCTTGTTTTTGCCTTCGGGCCATGCGTATATTATCATAATAATACTACTGATAGGTTTGGTCTTCAGGCCATTTGTTTGCCTTCGGGCCATGCATATATATTATCATAAAAATACTGATGGTAAATTTGGTCTTCGGGCCATTTGTTTGCCTTTGGGCCTTGTTTTTGCCTTCGTGCCATGCGTATATTATCATAATATTGCTCATGAGAAGTTTGGTCTTCGGGCCATTTGGTTGCCTTTGGGCCACGTGTCTATTATCATAATAATACTAAGGGTAAGTTTGGTCTTTGGGGCATTCGTCTTCCTTCGGGCCTTGTTTTGCCTTTGGGCCATGCATATATTATCATAACAATACTAATGGTAAGTTTGGTCTTCGGGCCATTTGTTTGCCTGCAGGCCTTGTTTTTGCCTTCGTGCCATGCGTATATTATCATAATAATGCTCATGAGAAGTTTGGTCTTCGGGCCATTTGGTTGCCTTTGGGCCACGTGTCTATTATCATAATAATACTAAGGGTAAGTTTGGTCTTTGGGGCATTTGTCTTCCTTCGGGCCTTGTTTTGCCTTTGGGCCATGCATATATTATCATAACAATACTAATGGTAAGTTTGGTCTTCGGGCCATTTGTTTGCCTGCAGGCCTTGTTTTTGCCTTCGGGCCATGCGTGTATTATCATAATAATACTACTGATAGGTTTGGTCTTCAGGCCATTTGTTTCCCTTCGGGCCATGCGTATATCATCATAATAATACTGATGGTAAGTTTGGTCTTCGGGCCATTTGTTTGCCTGCAGGCTTTGTTTTTGCCTTCGGGCCATGCGTATGTTATCATAATAATACTACTGATAGGTTGGGTCTTCAGGCCATTTGTTTGCCTTCGGGCCATGCGTATATTATCATAATAATAATGATGGTAAGTTTGGTCTTTGGGCCATTTTTGTGCCTTTGGGCCTTGCTTTTGCCTTTGGGCCATGCACATATTATCATAACAATACTAATGGTAAGTTTGGTCTTCGGGCCATTTGTTTGCCTTCCGGCCTTGTTTTTGCCTTCGTGCCATGCGTATATTATCATAATAATGCTCATGAGAAGTTTGGACTTTGGGCCATTTGGTTGCTTTTGGGCCACGCTTCTATTATCATAATAATACTAAAGGTAAGTTTGGTCTTTGGGCCATTCGTCTCCCTTTGGGCCTTGCTTTTGCCTTTGGGTCATGCATATATTATCATAACAATACTAATTGTAAGTTTGGTCTTCGGGCCATTTGTTTGCCTGCAGGCCTTGTTTTTGCCTTCGGGCCATGCGTATATTATCATAATAATACTACTGATAGGTTTGGTCTTCAGGCCATTTGTTTGCCTTCGGGCCATGCATATATATTATCATAACAATACTAATTGTAAGTTTGGTCTTCGGGCCATTTGTTTGCCTGCAGGCCTTGTTTTTGCCTTCGGGCCATGCGTATATTATTATAATAATACTACTGATAGGTTTGGTCTTCAGGCCATTTGTTTGCCTTCGGGCCATGCATATATATTATCATAAAAATACTGATGGTAAGTTTGGTCTTCGGGCCATTTGTTTGCCTTTGGGCCTTGTTTTTGCCTTCGTGCCATGCGTATATTATCATAATAATGCTCATGAGAAGTTTGGTCTTCGGGCCATTTGGTTGCCTTTGGGCCACGTGTCTATTATCATAATAATACTAAGGGTAAGTTTGGTCTTTGGGCATTCGTCTTCCTTCGGGCCTTGTTTTGCCTTTGGGCCATGCATATATTATCATAACAATACTAATGGTAAGTTTGGTCTTCGGGCCATTTGTTTGCCTGCAGGCCTTGTTTTTGCCTTCGGGCCATGCGTGTATTATCATAATAATACTACTGATAGGTTTGGTCTTCAGGCCATTTGTTTCCCTTCGGGCCATGCGTATATCATCATAATAATACTGATGGTAAGTTTGGTCTTCGGGCCATTTGTTTGCCTTCGGGCCTTGTTTTTGCCTTCGTTCCATGCGTATATTATCATAATAATGCTCATGAGAAGTTTGGTCTTCGGGCCATTTGGTTGCCTTTGGGCCACGTGTCTATTATCATAATAATACTAAGGGTAAGTTTTGTCTTTGGGGCATTCGTCTTCCTTTGGGCCTTGTTTTGCCTTTGGGCCATGCATATATTATCATAACAACTAGCCGGGGGCGCTCGCGTTCGCTCGCTTCCCGGAGGGGGGCAAGTGAAAAAAACTTAATGTGGTTGGCGCACTTCGTGCGCTGCATTCGCTTACGCTCATGCCTCTTTGAACCCCACGTACAATAGGTTAGCTCGCTGCGCTCGCCTGTTGTTGGCGCATTTCTTGCGCTGCATTCGCTAACGCTCATGCCTCTTTCAACCCCACGTACAATAGGTTAGCTCGCTACGCTCGCCTGATAACCCCTTATCATAATTTCTTGATTAAAACTTTGGGCTTGTTCACATTAGGCCTACCACGTGGGTCGGGCAAAAAGAGCCAATCAAATTGCAGCAAAAGGCGAAAAGCGTCACGTGAAGAGCGAACGCTTTGTTCGAAATTGGAATTCGCGACGCGAATTTGGAAGTTTAGCCAGCGTAAACCGTGGTTTATTCGTGATAGCCAATTAGGCGAACAAAAACAAAGAATTTCCAAACCTTTTAGTGGAAACTGTGAGCTCTCATATAGATAACTTTTTGGTTCAGCAGGCAAAGAACAACTCACTCAAAAATAGGGCAGATTGAGGGCCTCAAAAAAAAGCCTTTATGGATACCTCGTTCGCCGTTTCGGCCCATTGTTTTGGGGCGTTCGACCTATTGTTTCGGGTCGAATCTATTGTTTTTGGCAGGGAAAGTGCGTCATCACGTGACTCCGTAGAATATATATATTAGATACTAATGGTAAGTTTGGTCTTCGGGCCATTTGTTTGCCTGCAGGCCTTGTTTTTGCCTTCGGGCCATGCGTGTATTATCATAATAATACTACTGATAGGTTTGGTCTTCAGGCCATTTGTTTCCCTTCGGGCCATGCGTATATCATCATAATAATACTGATGATAAGTTTGGTCTTCGGGCCATTTGTTTGCCTGCAGGCCTTTTTTTTGCCTTCGTGCCATGCGTAAATTATCATAATAATGCTGATGAGAACTTTGGTCTTTGGCCATTTGGTTGCTTTTGGGCCACGCGTCTGTTATCATAATAATACTAAGGGTAATTTTGGTCTTTGGGCCATTCGTCTCCCTTTGGGCCTTGCTTTTGCCTTTGGGCCATGCATATATTATCATAACAATACTAATGGTAAGTTTGGTATTCGGGCCATTTGTTTGCCTGCAGGCCTTGTTTTTGCCTGCGGGCCATGCATATATTATCATAATAATACTACTGATAGGTTTGGTCTTCAGGCCATTTGTTTGCCTTCGGGCCATGCGTATATTATCATAATAATAATGATGGTAAGTTTGGTCTTTGGGCCATTTTTGTGCCTTTGGGCCTTGCTTTTGCCTTTGGGCCATGCACATATTATCATAACAATACTAATGGTAAGTTTGGTCTTCGGGCCATTTGTTTGCCTGCAGGCCTTGTTTTTGCCTTCGGGCCATGCGTGTATTATCATAATAATACTACTGATAGGTTTGGTCTTCAGGCCATTTGTTTCCCTTCGGGCCATGCGTATATCATCATAATAATACTGATGGTAAGTTTGGTCTTCGGGCCATTTGTTTGACTCGGGCCTTGTTTTTGCCTTCGTTCCATGCGTATATTATCATAATAATGCTCATGAGAAGTTTGGTCTTCGGGCCATTTGGTTGCCTTTGGGCCACGTGTCTATTATCATAATAATACTAAGGGTAAGTTTTGTCTTTGGGGCATTCGTCTTCCTTTGGGCCTTGTTTTGCCTTTGGGCCATGCATATATTATCATAACAACTAGCCGGGGGCGCTCGCGTTCGCTCGCTTCCCGGAGGGGGGCAGTGAAAAAAACTTAATGTGGTTGGCGCACTTCGTGCGCTGCATTCGCTTACGCTCATGCCTCTTTGAACCCCACGTACAATAGGTTAGCTCGCTGCGCTCGCCTGTTGTTGGCGCATTTCTTGCGCTGCATTCGCTAACGCTCATGCCTCTTTCAACCCCACGTACAATAGGTTAGCTCGCTACGCTCGCCTGATAACCCTTATCATAATTTCTTGATTAAAACTTTGGGCTTGTTCACATTAGGCCTACCACGTGGTCGGGCAAAAAGAGCCAATCAAATTGCAGCAAAAGGCGAAAAGCGTCACGTGAAGAGCGAACGCTTTGTTCGAAATTGGAATTCGCGACGCGAATTTGGAAGTTTAGCCAGCGTAAACCGTGGTTTATTCGTGATAGCCAATTAGGCGAACAAAAACAAAGAATTTCCAAACCTTTTAGTGGAAACTGTGAGCTCTCATATAGATAACTTTTTGGTTCAGCAGGCAAAGAACAACTCACTCAAAAAAGGGCAGATTGAGGGCCTCAAAAAAAAGCCTTTATGGATACCTCGTTCGCCGTTTCGGCCCATTGTTTTGGGGCGTTCGACCTATTGTTTCGGGTCGAATCTATTGTTTTTGGCAGGGAAAGTGCGTCATCACGTGACTCCGTAGAATATATATATTAGATACTAATGGTAAGTTTGGTCTTCGGGCCATTTGTTTGCCTGCAGGCCTTGTTTTTGCCTTCGGGCCATGCGTGTATTATCATAATAATACTACTGATAGGTTTGGTCTTCAGGCCATTTGTTTCCCTTCGGGCCATGCGTATATCATCATAATAATACTGATGATAAGTTTGGTCTTCGGGCCATTTGTTTGCCTGCAGGCCTTTTTTTTGCCTTCGTGCCATGCGTAAATTATCATAATAATGCTGATGAGAACTTTGGTCTTTGGGCCATTTGGTTGCTTTTGGGCCACGCGTCTGTTATCATAATAATACTAAGGGTAATTTTGGTCTTTGGGCCATTCGTCTCCCTTTGGGCCTTGCTTTTGCCTTTGGGCCATGCATATATTATCATAACAATACTAATGGTAAGTTTGGTATTCGGGCCATTTGTTTGCCTGCAGGCCTTGTTTTTGCCTGCGGGCCATGCATATATTATCATAATAATACTACTGATAGGTTTGGTCTTCAGGCCATTTGTTTGCCTTCGGGCCATGCGTATATTATATAATAATGATGGTAAGTTTGGTCTTTGGGCCATTTTTGTGCCTTTGGGCCTTGCTTTTGCCTTTGGGCCATGCACATATTATCATAACAATACTAATGGTAAGTTTGGTCTTCGGGCCATTTGTTTGCCTGCAGGCCTTGTTTTTGCCTTCGGGCCATGCGTGTATTATATAATAATACTACCGATAGGTTTGGTCTTCAGGCCATTTGTTTCCCTTCGGGCCATGCGTATATTATCATAAAATAATGATGGTAAGTTTGGTCCTCGGGCCATTTGGTGCCTTTGGGCCTTGCTTTTGCCTTTGGGCAATGCATATATTATCATAGCAATACTAATGGTAAGTGTGGTCTTCGGGCCATTTGTTTGCCTGCAGGCCTTGTTTTTGCCTTTGTGCCATGAGTATATTATCATAATAATGCTGATGGGAACTTTGGTCTTTGGGCCATTTGATAATAATAATAATAATAATAATAATAATGGATATTAACAGATCCCATAACATGGCTATTCTCTGTTAAGTACTACATAAAATAATGTCTTTATTAAAAGAATATAGATTGCTCATGATATAAAATTAATATTTTTGTCCTGAATAAATTAATGTCGTCCATAATATGAATAACTTATTACATTGCGTCTAATTAAAAACCTATGTTACAATTTTATTCTTTAAAAATGCTTTAGATAATGTTAAAAAATTACTGAAATACGGCAGTTCCTTATGTTTTCTGGCAAAGAATTAAACAGCTTTCCTGCAATATCCTGAAAAGTTCCAGTTTCCCTTGGGATCACGAGTGATCTTGCACTGCTTGATCGAAGCTCTCTGGTAAACTTTTTTCTTCGAGTGTCAAATATGATGGCCAGAACTCATAGTTCATCGCTTTGAATGTCATTTTCAGAAGGTTCAGTTCCCTTCTTTCCTTTATAGGCAGCCATCCCAATTTCAAAATGGCTTTTGTATTGTTTATGTAATTTCCAGTTACAAAAGCTGCAGCGGCGAATTGTACTTTCTGCAAGCCATTTGGTTGCTTTTGGGCCACGCGTCTATTATCATAATAATACTAAGGGTAATTTTGGTCTTTGGGCCATTCGTCTCCCTTTGGGCCTTGCTTTTGCCTTTGGGCCATGCATATATTATCATAACAATACTAATGGTAAGTTTCGTCTTCGGGCCATTTGTTTGCCTGCAGGCCTTGTTTTTGCCTGCGGGCCATGCATATATTATCATAATAATACTATTGATAAGTTTGCTCTTTGGGCCATTCGTCTCCCTTTGGGCCTTGCTTTTGCCTTTGGGCCATGCATATATTATCATAACAATACTAATGGTAAGTTTGGTCTTCGGGCCATTTGTTTGCCTTCGGGCCTTTTTTTGCCTTCGTGCCATGCGTATATTATCAAAATAATGCTCATGAGAAGTTTGGTCTTTGGGCCATTTGGTTGCTTTTGGGCCACGCGTCTATTATCATAATAATACTAAGGGTAAGTTTGGTCTTTGGGCCATTCGTCTCCCTTTGGGCCTTGCTATTGCCTTTGGGCCATGCATATATTATCATAACCATACTAAGGGTAAGTTTGATCGTTGGGCCATTTGTTTGCCTGCACGCCTTGTTTTTGCCTTCAGGCCTTGCGTTTGCCTTCGTGCCATACTGTTGCCTTCGGGCCATGCCGTTGCCTTCAGGCCATGCGTATATTATCATAATAAAACTAATGCTAAGTTTGGTCTTCGGGCCATTTGTTTGCCTGCAGGCCTTGTTTTTGCCTTCGGGCCATGCGTGTATTATCATAATAATACTACTGATAGCTTTGGTCTTCAGGCCATTTGTTTGCCTTCGGTTGTTTTTGCCTTCGGGCCATGCGTTTATTATAATAATAGCTCATGAGAAGTTTGGTCTTCGGGCCATTTGGTTGGCCTTTGGGCCACGGTCTATTATCATAATAATACTAAGGGTAAGTTTGGACTTTGGGGCATTGGTCTCCCTTTGGTCCTTGCTTTTGCCTTTGGGCCATGCATATATTATCATAACAATACTAATGGTAAGTTTGGTCTTCGGGCCATTTGTTTGCCTGCAGGCCTTGTTTTTGCCTCCCGTGCCATGCATATATTATCATTATAATACTACTGATAGGTTTGGTCTTCAGGCCATTTGTTTGCCTTCGGGCCCTGCGTATATTATCATAATAATACTAATGGTAAGTTTGGTCTTCGGGCCATTTGTTTGCCTGCAGGCCTTGTTTTTGCTGTCAGGCCATGGTATATATCATAATAATACTATTGATAAGTTTGGTTTCTGGCCATTTGATTGCCTTCAGGCCTTGTTTTTGCCTGCGGCCATGCGTATATTTATTAAACACTACTGATAGGTTTGGTCTTCAGGCCATTTGTTTCCTTCGGCCATGAGTATATCATCATATAATACTGATGGTAAGTTTGGTCTTCGGGCCATTTGTTTGCCTGCAGGCCTTGTTTTTGCCTTCGTGCCATGCGTATATTATCATAATAATGCTGATGAGAACTTTGGTCTTTGGGCCATTGGTTGCTTTTGGGCCACGCGTCTATTATCATAATATACTAAGGGTAATTTTGGTCTTTGGGCCATTCGTCTCCCTTTGGGCCTTGCTTTTGCTTTGGGCCATGCATATATTATCATAACAATACTAATGGTAAGTTTGGTCTTCGGGCCATTTGTTTGCCTGCAGGCCTTGTTTTTGCTCCGTGCCATGCATATATATCATTATATATACTGATAGGTTTGGTCTTCAGGCCATTTGTTTGCCTTCGGGCATGCTATTATATCATAATAATACTAATGGTAAGTTGGTCTCGGGCCATTTGTTTGCCTGCAGCCTTGTTTTTGCTGTCGGCCATGAGTATATTATCATAATAATACTATGAAATTTGGTCTTCTGGCCATTTGATTGCCTTCAGGCCTTGTTTTTGCTGCGGCCATGCGTATATTATCATTATAACTACTGTTAGGTTTGGTGTTCAGGCATTTGTTTGCCTTCGGGCCATGCGTATATTATCATATAATACTAATGGTAAGTTTGGTCTTCGGGCCATTTGCTTGCCTGCAGGCCTTGTTTTTGCTGTCAGGCCATGCGTATATTATCATAATAATACTACTGATAGGTCTGGTCTTCAGGCCATTTGTTTGCCTTCGGGCCATGCGTATATTATCATAATAAAATGATGGTAAGTTTGGTCTTTGGGCCATTTGTGTGCCTTTGGCCTTGCTTTGCCTTTGGGCCATGCACATATTATCATAAAATACTAATGATAAGTTTGGTCTTTGGGCCATTTGTGTGCCTTGGGCCTTGCTTTGCCTTTGGGCCATGCACATATTATCATAACAATACTATTGATAAGTTTGGTCTTCAGGCCATTTTTGCCTTCAGGCCTTGTTTTTGCCTGCGGGCCATGCGTATTATCATTATAACACTACTGATAGTTTGGTCTTCAGGCCATTTGTTTGCCTTCGGGCCATGCGTATATTATCATAATAATACTAATGGTAAGTTTGGTCTTCGGGCCATTTGCTTGCCTGCAGGCCTTGTTTTTGCTGTCAGGCCATGCGTATATTATCATAATAATACTACTGATAGGTTTGGTCTTCAGGCCATTTGTTTGCCTTCGGGCCATGCGTATATTATCATAATAATAATGATGGTAAGTTTGGTCTTTGGGCCATTTTTGTGGCCTTTGGGCCTTGCTATGCCTTTGGGCCATGCACATTATCATAACAATACTAATGGTAGGTTTGGTCTTCGGGCCATTTGTTTGCCTTCCGGCCTTGTTTTTGCCTTCGTGCCATGCGTATTTATCATAATAATGCTCTGAGAAGTTTGGACTTTGGGCCATTTGGTTGCTTTTGGGCCACGCTTCTATTATCATAATAATACTAAAGGTAAGTTTGGTCTTTGGGCCATTCTCCTTTGGGCCTTGCTTTTGCCTTTGGGTCATGCATATATTATCATAACAATACTAATTGTAAGTTTGGTCTTCGGGCCATTTGTTTGCCTGCAGGCCTTGTTTTTGCCTTCGGGCCATGCGTATCATAATAATACTACTGATAGGTTTGGTCTTCAGGCCATTTGTTTGCCTTCGGGCCATGCATATTATTATCATAACAATACTAATTGTAAGTTTGGTCTTCGGGCCATTTGTTTGCCTGCAGGCCTTGTTTTTGCCTTCGGGCCATGCGTATATTATATATAATACTACTGATAGGTTTGGTCTTCAGGCCATTTGTTTGCCTTCGGGCCATGCATATATTATCATAAAAATATGGTAAGTTTGGTCTTCGGGCCATTTGTTTGCCTTGGCCTTGTTTTTGCCTTCGTGCCATGCGTATATTATCATAATAATGCTCATGAGAAGTTTGGTCTTCGGGCCATTTGGTTGCCTTTGGGCCACGTGTCTATTATAATAATACTAAGGGTAAGTTTGGTCTTTGGGCATTCGTCTTCCTTCGGGCCTTGTTTTGCCTTTGGGCCATGCATATATTATCATAACAATACTAATGGTAAGTTTGGTCTTCGGGCCATTTGTTTGCCTGCAGGCCTTGTTTTTGCCTTCGGGCCATGCGTGTATTATCATAATAATACTACTGATAGGTTTGGTCTTCAGGCCATTTGTTTCCCTTCGGGCCATGCGTATATCATCATAATAATACTGATGGTAATTTTGGTCTTCGGGCCATTTGTTTGCCTCGGGCCTTGTTTTTGCCTTCGTTCCATGCGTATATTATCATAATAATGCTCATGAGAAGTTTGGTCTTCGGGCCATTTGGTTGCCTTTGGGCCACGTGTCTATTATCAATAATACTAAGGGTAAGTTTTGTCTTTGGGGCATTCGTCTTCCTTTGGGCCTTGTTTTGCCTTTGGGCCATGCATATATTATCATAACAACTAGCCGGGGGCGCTCGCGTTCGCTCGCTTCCCGGAGGGGGCAAGTGAAAAAACTTAATGTGGTTGGCGCACTTCGTGCGCTGCATTCGCTTACGCTCATGCCTCTTTGAACCCCACGTACAATAGGTTAGCTCGCTGCGCTCGCCTGTTGTTGGCGCACTTCTTGCGCTGCATTCGCTAACGCTCATGCCTCTTTCAACCCCACGTACAATAGGTTAGCTCGCTACGCTCGCCTGATAACCCTTATCATAATTTCTTGATTAAAACTTTGGGCTTGTTCACATTAGGCCTACCACGTGGGTCGGGCAAAAAGAGCCAATCAAATTGCAGCAAAAGGCGAAAAGCGTCACGTGAAGAGCGAACGCTTTGTTCGAATTGGAATTCGCGACGCGAATTTGGAAGTTTAGCCAGCGTAAACCGTGGTTTATTCGTGATAGCCAATTAGGCGAACAAAAACAAAGAATTTCCAAACCTTTTAGTGGAAACTGTGAGCTCTCATATAGATAACTTTTTGGTTCAGCAGGCAAAGAACAACTCACTCAAAAATAGGGCAGATTGAGGGCCTCAAAAAAAAGCCTTTATGGATACCTCGTTCGCCGTTTCGGCCCATTGTTTTGGGGCGTTCGACCTATTGTTTCGGGTCGAATCTATTGTTTTGGCAGGGAAAGTGCGTCATCACGTGACTCCGTAGAATATATATATTAGATACTAATGGTAAGTTTGGTCTTCGGGCCATTTGTTTGCCTGCAGGCCTTGTTTTTGCCTTGGGCCATGCGTGTATTATCATAATAATACTACTGATAGGTTTGGTCTTCAGGCCATTGTTTCCCTTCGGGCCATGCGTATATCATCATAATAATACTGATGATAAGTTTGGTCTTCGGGCCATTTGTTTGCCTGCAGGCCTTTTTTTTGCCTTCGTGCCATGCGTAAATTATCATAATAATGCTGATGAGAACTTTGGTCTTTGGGCCATTTGGTTGCTTTTGGGCCACGCGTCTGTTATCATAATAATACTAAGGGTAATTTTGGTCTTTGGCATTCGTCTCCCTTTGGGCTTGCTTTTGCCTTTGGGCCATGCATATATTATCATAACAATACTAATGGTAAGTTTGGTATTCGGGCCATTTGTTTGCCTGCAGGCCTTGTTTTTGCCTGCGGGCCATGCATATATTATCATAATAATACTACTGATAGGTTTGGTCTTCAGGCCATTTGTTTGCCTTCGGGCCATGCGTATATTATCATAATAATAATGATGGTAAGTTTGGTCTTTGGGCCATTTTTGTGCCTTTGGGCCTTGCTTTTGCCTTTGGGCCATGCACATATTATCATAACAATACTAATGGTAAGTTTGGTCTTCGGGCCATTTGTTTGCCTGCAGGCCTTGTTTTTGCCTTCGGGCCATGCGTGTATTATCATAATAATACTACCGATAGGTTTGGTCTTCAGGCCATTTGTTTCCCTTCGGGCCATGCGTATATTATCATAAAAATAATGATGGTAAGTTTGGTCCTCGGGCCATTTGTGTGCCTTTGGGCCTTGCTTTTGCCTTTGGGCAATGCATATATTATCATAGCAATACTAATGGTAAGTGTGGTCTTCGGGCCATTTGTTTGCCTGCAGGCCTTGTTTTTGCTTTGTGCCATGAGTATATTATCATAATAATGCTGATGGGAACTTTGGTCTTTGGGCCATTTGATAATAATAATAATAATAATAATAATGGTATTAACAGATCCACATAACATGGCTATTCTTCTGTTAAGTACTACATAAAATAATGTCTTTATTAAAAGAATATAGATTGTCCTGAATAAATTAATGTCGTCCATAATATGAATAACTTATTACATTGCGTCTAATTAAAACCTATGTTACAATTTTATTCTTTAAAAATGCTTTAGATAATGTTAAAAAATTACCGAAATACGGCAGTTCCTTATGTTTTCTGGCAAAGAATTAAACAGCTTTCCTGCAATATCCTGAAAAGTTCCAGTTTCCCTTGGGATCACGAGTGATCTTGCACTGCTTGATCGAAGCTCTCTGGTAAACTTTTTTCTTCGAGTGTCAAATATGATGGCCAGAACTCATAGTTCATCGCTTTGAATGTCATTTTCAGAAGGTTCAGTTCCCTTCTTTCCTTTATAGGCAGCCATCCCAATTTCAAAATGGCTTTTGTATTGTTTATGTAATTTCCAGTTACAAAGCTGCAGCGGCGAATTGTACTTTCTGCAAGCCATTTGGTTGCTTTTGGGCCACGCGTCTATTATCATATAATAATAAGGGTAATTTTGGTCTTTGGGCCATTCGTCTCCTTTGGGCCTTGCTTTTGCCTTTGGGCCATGCATATATTATCATAACAATACTAATGGTAAGTTTCGTCTTCGGCCATTTGTTTGCCTGCAGGCCTTGTTTTTGCCTGCGGGCCATGCATATATTATCATAATATACTATTGAAGTTTGCTCTTTGGGCCATTCGTCTCCTTTGGGCCTTGCTTTTGCCTTTGGGCCATGCATATATTATCATAACAATACTAATGGTAAGTTTGGTCTTCGGGCCATTTGTTTGCCTTCGGGCCTTTTTTGCCTTCGTGCCATGCGTATATTATCAAAATAATGCTCATGAGAAGTTTGGTCTTTGGCCATTTGGTTGCTTTTGGGCCACGCGTCTATTATCATAATACTAAGGGTAAGTTTGGTCTTTGGGCCATTCGTCTCCCTTTGGGCCTTGCTATTGCCTTTGGGCCATGCATATATTATCATAACCATACTAAGGGTAAGTTTGATCGTTGGGCCATTTGTTTGCCTGCACGCCTTGTTTTTGCCTTCAGGCCTTGCGTTTGTTCGTGCCATACTGTTGCCTTCGGGCCATGCGTTGCTTCAGGCCATGCGTATATTATCATAATAAAACTAATGCTAAGTTTGGTCTTCGGGCCATTTGTTTGCCTGCAGGCCTTGTTTTGCCTTCGGGCCATGCGTGTATTATCATAATAATACTACTGATAGCTTTGGTCTTCAGGCCATTTGTTTGCCTTGGGCCTTGTTTTTGCCTTCGGGCCATGCGTTTATTAATAATAATGCTCATGAGAAGTTTGGTCTTCGGGCCATTTGGTTGCCTTTGGGCCACGTGTCTATTATCATAATAATACTAAGGGTAAGTTTGGACTTTGGGGCATTTGTCTCCCTTTGGTCCTTGCTTTTGCCTTTGGGCCATGCTATATTATCATAACAATACTAATGGTAAGTTTGGTCCTCGGCCATTTGTTTGCCTGCAGGCCTTGTTTTTGCCTCCGTGCCATGCATATATTATCATTATAATACTACTGATAGGTTTTGGTCTTCAGGCCATTTTTGCCTTCGGGCCCTGCGTATTATCATAATAATACTAATGGTAAGTTTGGTCTTCGGGCCATTTGTTTGCCTGCAGGCCTTGTTTTTGCTGTCAGGCCATGAGTATATTATCATAATAATACTATTGATAAGTTTGGTCTTCTGGCCATTTGATTGCCTTCAGGCCTTGTTTTTGCCTGCGGGCCATGCGTATATTATCATTATAACACTACTGATAGGTTTGGTCTTCAGGCATTTGTTTCCCTTCGGCCATGCGTATATCATCATAATAATACTGATGGTAAGTTTGGTCTTCGGGCCATTTGTTTGCCTGCAGGCCTTGTTTTTTGCCTTCGTGCCATGCGTATATTATCATAATAATGCTGATGAGAACTTTGGTCTTTGGGCCATTTGGTTGCTTTTTGGGCCACGCGTCTATTATCATAATAATACTAAGGGTAATTTTGGTCTTTGGGCCATTCGTGCTCCCTTTGGGCCTTGCTTTTGCCTTTGGGCCATGCATATATTATCATAACAATACTAATGGTAAGTTTGGTCTTCGGCCATTTGTTTGCCTGCAGGCCTTGTTTTTGCCTCCATGCCATGCATATATTATCATTATAATACTACTGATAGGTTTGGTCTTCAGGCCATTTGTTTTGCCTTCGGGCCATGCGTATATTATCATAATAATACTAATGGTAAGTTTGGTCTTCGGGCCATTTGTTTGCCTGCAGGCCTTGTTTTTGCTGTCAGGCCATGAGTATATTATCATAATAATACTATTGATAAGTTTGGTCTTCTGGCCATTTGATTGCCTTCAGGCCTTGTTTTTGCCTGCGGGCCATGCGTATATTATCATTATAACACTACTGTTAGGTTTGGTCTTCAGGCCATTTGTTTGCCTTCGGGCCATGCGTATATTATCATAATAATACTAATGGGTAAGTTTTGGTCTTCGGGCCATTTGCTTGCCTGCAGGCCTTGTTTTTGCTGTCAGGCCATGCGTATATTATCATAATATACTACTGATAGGTCTGGTCTTCAGGCCATTTGTTTGCCTTCGGGCCATGCGTATATTATATAATAATAATGATGGTAAGTTTGGTCTTTGGGCCATTTGTGTGCTTTGGGCCTTGCTTTTTGCCTTTGGGCCTGCACATATTATCATAACAATACTAATGATAAGTTTGGTCTTTGGCCATTGTGTGCCTTTGGGCCTTGCTTTTGCCTTTGGGCCATGCACATATTATCATAACAATACTATTGATAAGTTTGGTCTTCAGGCCATTTGATTGCCTTCAGGCCTTGTTTTTGCCTGCGGGCCATGCGTATATTATCATTATAACACTACTGATAGGTTTGGTCTTCAGGCCATTTGTTTGCCTTCGGCCATGCGTATATTAATCATAATAATACTAATGGTAAGTTTGGTCTTCGGGCCATTTGCTTGCCTGCAGCCTTGTTTTTGCTGTCAGGCCATGCGTATATTATCATAATAATACTACTGATAGGTTTGGTCTTCAGGCCATTTGTTTTGCCTTCGGGCCATGCGTATATTATCATAAAATAATGATGGTAAGTTTGGTCTTTGGGCCATTTGTGTGCTTTGGGCCTTGCTTTTGCCTTTGGGCCATGCACATATTATCATAAAATACTAATGGTAAGTTTGGTCTTCCGGCCATTTGTTTGCCTTCCGGCCTTGTTTTTGCCTTCGTGCCATGCATATATTATCATAATATGCTCATGAGAAGTTTGGGTCTTCGAGCCATTTGCTTGCCTGCAGGCCTTGTTTTTGCTGTCAGGTCATGCGTAATATATCATAATAATACTGACTGATAGGTTTGTCTTCGGGCCATTTGTTTGCCTTCGGGCCATGCGTATATTATCATATAATAATGATGGTAAGTTTGGTCTTTGGGCCATTTGTTGCCTTTGGCCTTGTTTTGCCTTTGGCCATGCACATATTATCATAATAATACTATGTAAGTTTGGTCTTCGGGCCATTTTTGCCTTCCGCTTTGCCTTCGGCCATGCATATATTATCATAATAATACTAAGGTAAGTTTGGTCTTCGGGCCATTTGCTTGCCTGCAGGCCTTGTTTTTGCCTTCGGCCATGCGTATGTTATTTCATATAATACTATGATAGGTTTGGTCTTCAGGCCATTTGTTTGCCTTGGGCCATGCGTATATTATCATAATAATGATGGTAAGTTTGGTCTTTGGGCCATTTTTGTGCCTTTGGGCCTTGCTTTTGCCTTTGGGCCATGCACATATTATCATAACAATACTAATGGTAAGTTTGGTCTTCGGGCCATTTGTTTGCCTTCCGGCCTTTGTTTTTTGCCTTCGTGCCATGCGTATATTATCATAATAATGCTCATGAGAAGTTTGGACTTTGGGCCATTTGGTTGCTTTTGGGCCACGCTCTATTATCATAATAATACTAAAGGTAAGTTTGGTCTTTGGGCCATTCGTCTCCCTTTGGCCTTGCTTTTGCCTTTGGGTCATGCTATATTATCATAACAATACTAATTGTAAGTTTGGTCTTCGGGCCATTTGTTTGCCTGCAGGCCTTGTTTTGCCTTCGGGCCATGCGTATATTATCATAATAATACTACTGATAGGTTTGGTCTTCAGGCCATTTGTTTGCCTTCGGGCCATGCATATATATTATCATAAAATACTGATGGTAAGTTTGGTCTTCGGGCATTTGTTTGCCTTTGGGCCTTGCTTTTGCCTTCGTGCCATGGTATATTATCATAATAATCATGAGAAGTTTGGTCTTCGGGCCATTTGTTTGCCTTTGGCCATGCTATTATCATAATAATACTAAGGTAAGTTTGGTCTTTGGGCATTCGTCCTTCGGCCTTGTTTTGCCTTGGCCATGCATTATTATCATACAATACTAATGGTAAGTTTGGTCTTCGGGCCATTTGTTTGCCTTCGGGCCTAGTTTTTGCCTTCGTGCCATGCTATATTATCATAATGCTCATGAGAAGTTTGGTCTTCGGGCCATTTGGTTGCCTTTGGGCCACGTGTCTATTATCATAATAATACTAAGGGTAAGTTTGGTCTTTGGGGCCATTCGTCTTCCTTGGGCCTTGTTTTGCCTTTGGCCATGCATATTTATCATAACAATACTAATGGTAAGTTTGGTCTTCGGCCATTTGTTTGCCTGCAGGCCTTGTTTTGCCTTCGGCCATGCGTGTATTATCATAATATACTACTGATAGGTTTGGTTTCAGGCCATTTGTTTGCCTTCGGGCCATGCGTATTATCATAATAATACTAATGGTAAGTTTGGTCTTCGGGCCATTTGTTTGCCTGCAGGCCTTGTTTTTGCCTTCGGGCCATGCGTATATTATCATAATAATACTACTGATAGGTTTGGTCTTCGGGCCATTTGTTTGCCTTCGGGCCATGCGTATTATCATAATAATAATGATGGTAAGTTTGGTCTTTGGGCCATTTTTGTGCCTTTGGGCCTGCTTTTGCCTTTGGGCCATGCACATATTATCATAACAATACTAATGGTAAGTTTGGTCTTCGGGCCATTTGTTTGCCTTCCGGCCTTGTTTTTGCCTTCGTGCCATGCGTATATTATCATAATAATGCTCAAAAGTTTGGTCTTGGGCCATTTGGTGCCTTGGCCACGCATCTATTATCATAATAATACTAATTGTAAGTTTGGTTTTGGCCATTCGTCTCCCTTTGGGCCTTGCTTTTGCCTTTGGCCATGCATATATTATCATAACAATACTAATGTAAGTTTGGTCTTCGGGCCATTTTTGCCTGCAGGCCTTGTTTTTGCCTTCGGCCATGCGTATATTATCATAATAATACTCGTGAGGTTTGGTCTTCAGGCCATTTGTTGCCTTTCGGCCATGCTATTATCATTATCATAAATACTAAGGGTAAGTTTGGTCTTGGGCCATTGTTGCCTTTGGGCCTTGTTTTGCCTTTCGGGCCATGCATAATTATCATAATATACTACTGTAGTTTGGTCTTCAGCCATTTGTTTGCCTTCGGCCATGCGTATATTATCATAAAATACTATGATAGGTTTGGTCTTCGGCCATTTGTTTGCCTTCTTGTTTTGCCTTGGCCATGCGTATATTATCATAATAATACTATGAGTAAGTTTGGTTTCGGGCCATTTGTTGCCTTTCGGCCCGTGCTATTATCATAATATACTAAGGGTAATTTGGTTTGGGCCATTCGTCCTTCGGCCTTGTTTGCCTTTGGCCATGCATATATTATCATAACAATACTAATGGTAAGTTGGTTTGGCCATTTGTTGCCTGCAGGCCTTGTTTTGCCGCGGGCCATGCATATTTATCATAATAATACTATGATAAGTTTTCTTCAGCCATTTGTTTGCCTTCGGGCCATGTGTATATTATCATAATAAAAATGGTAAGTTTGGTCTTCGGGCATTTGCTTGCCTGCAGGCCTTGTTTTTGCCTTCAGGCCATGCGTATATTATCATAATAATACTACTGATAGGTTTGGTTCTTCAGGCCATTTGTTTGCCTTCGGGCCATGCGTATATTATCATAATAATAATGATGGTAAGTTTGGTCTTTGGGCCATTTTTGTGCCTTTGGGCCTTGCTTTTGCCTTTGGGCCATGCACATATTATCATAACAATACTAATGGTAAGTTTGGTCTTCGGGCCATTTGTTTGCCTGCAGGCCTTGTTTTTGCCTTCGGGCCATGCGCGTATTATCATAATAATACTACCGATAGTTTGGTCTTCAGGCCATTTGTTTCCCTTCGGGCCATGCGTAATTTATCATAAAAAAATGATGGTAAGTTTGGTCTTTGGGCCATTTGTTGCCTTTGGGCCTTGCTTTTGCTTTGGGCAATGCATATATTATCATAGCAATACTAATGGTAAGTGTGGTCTTCGGCCATTTGTTTGCCTGCAGCCTTGTTTTTGCCTTTGTGCCATGAGTATATTATCATAATAATGCTGATGGGAACTTTGTCTTTGGGCCATTTGATAATAATAATAATAATAATAATAATAATAATGGATATTAACAGATCCACATAACATGGCTATTCTCTGTTAAGTACTACATAAAATAATGTCTTTATTAAAAGAATATAGATTGTCCTGAATAAAATTAATGTCGTCCATAATATGAATAACTTATTACATTGCATCTAATTAAAAACCTATGTTACAATTTTATTCTTTAAAAATGCTTTAGATAATGTTAAAAAATTACTGGTAAATACGGCAGTTCCTTATGTTTTCTGGCAAAGAATTAACAGCTTTCCTGCAATATCCTGAAAAGTTCCAGTTTCCCTTGGATCACGAGTGATCTTGCACTGCTTGATCGAAGCTCTCTGGTAAACTTTTTTCTTCGAGTGTCAAATCTGATGCCAGAACTCATAGTTCATCGCTTTGAATGTCATTTTCAGAAGGTTCAGTTCCCTTCTTTCCTTTATAGGCCAGCATCCCAATTTCCAAATGGCTTTTGTATTGTTTTATGTAATTTCCAGTTACAAAAGCTGCAGCGGCGAATTGTACTTTCTGCAAGCCATTTGGTTGCTTTTGGGCCACGCGTCTTTTATCATAATAATACTAAGGGTAATTTTGGTCTTTGGGCCATTCGTCTCCCTTTGGGCCTTGCTTTTGCCTTTGGGCCTGCATATATTATCATAACAATACTAATGGTAAGTTTGGTCTTCGGGCCATTTGTTTGCCTGCAGGCCTTGTTTTTGCCTGCGGGCCATGCATATATTATCATAATAATACTATTGATAAGTTTGGTCTTTGGGCCATTCGTCTCCCTTTGGGCCTTGCTTTTGCCTTTGGGCCATGCATATATTATCATAACAATACTAATGTAAGTTTGGTCTTCGGGCCATTCGTTTGCCTTCGGGCCTTTTTTTGCCTTCGTGCCATGCGTATATTATCATAATAATGCTCGTGAGAAGTTTGGTCTTTGGGCCATTTGGTTGCTTTTGGGCCACGCGTCTATTATCATAATAATACTAAGGGGTAAGTTTGGTCTTTGGGCCATTCGTCTCCCTTTGGGCTTGCTATTGCCTTTGGGCCATGCATATATTATCATACAATACTAAGGGTAAGTTGGTATTCGGGCCATTGTTTGCCTGCAGCCTTGTTTTGCCTGCGGGCCATGCATATATTATATAATAATACTATTGATAAGTTTGGTCTTCAGGCCATTTGTTTGCCTTCGGCCATGTGTATATTATCATAATAATACTAATGGTAAGTTTGGTCTTTCGGCATTTGCTTGCCTGCAGGCCTTGTTTTTGCCTTCAGGCCATGCGTATTATTATCATAATAATACTACTGATAGGTTTGCTCTTCAGGCCATTTGTTTGCCTTCGGGCCATGCGTATATTATCATAATAATAATGATGGTAAGTTTGGTCTTTGGGCCCATTTTTGTGCCTTTGGGCCTTGCTTTTGCCTTTGGGCCATGCACATATTATCATAACAATACTAATGGTAAGTTTGGTCTTCGGGCCATTTGTTTGCCTGCAGGCCTTGTTTTTGCCTTCGGGCCATGCGCGTATTATCATAATAATACTACCGATAGGTTTGGTCTTCAGGCCATTTGTTTCCCTTCGGGCCATGCGTATATTATCATAAAAATAATGATGGTAAGTTTGGTCTTTGGCCATTTGTGTGCCTTTGGGCCTTGCTTTTGCCTTTGGGCAATGCATATTGTTATATAGCAATACTAATGGTAAGTGTGGTCTTCGGCCATTTGTTTGCCTGCAGGCCTTGTTTTTGCCTTTGTGCCATGAGTATATTATCATAATAATGCTGATGGGAACTTTGGTCTTGGGCCATTTGATAATAATAATAATAATAATAATAATAATAATGGATATTAACAGATCCACATAACATGGCTATTCTCTGTTAAGTACTACATAAAATAATGTCTTTATTAAAAGAATATAGATTGTCCTGAATAAATTAATGTCGTCCATAATATGAATAACTTATTACATTGCGTCTAATTAAAAACCTATGTTACAATTTTATTCTTTAAAAATGCTTTAGATAATGTTAAAAAATTACTGTAAATACGGCAGTTCCTTATGTTTTCTGGCAAGAATTAAACAGCTTTCCTGCAATATCCTGAAAAGTTCCAGTTTCCCTTGGGATCACGAGTGATCTTGCACTGCTTGATCGAAGCTCTCTGGTAAACTTTTTTTCTTCGAGTGTCAAATATGATGGCCAGAACTCATAGTTCATCGCTTTGAATGTCATTTTCAGAAGGTTCAGTTCCCTTCTTTCCTTTATAGGCAGCCATCCCAATTTCCAAATGGCTTTTGTATTGTTTATGTAATTTCCAGTTACAAAAGCTGCAGCGGCGAATTGTACTTTCTGCAAGCCATTTGGTTGCTTTTGGGCCACGCGTCTTTTATCATAATAATACTAAGGGTAATTTTGGTCTTTGGGCCATTCGTCTCCCTTTGGGCCTTGCTTTTGCCTTTGGGCCATGCATATATTATCATAACAATACTAATGGTAAGTTTGGTCTTCGGGCCATTTGTTTGCCTGCAGGCCTTGTTTTTGCCTGCGGGCCATGCATATATTATCATAATAATACTATTGATAAGTTGGTTTTGGGCCATTCGTCTCCCTTTGGGCCTTGCTTTTGCCTTTGGGCCATGCATATATTATCATAACAATACTAATGGTAAGTTTGGTCTTCGGGCCATTCGTTTGCCTTCGGGCCTTTTTTGCCTTCGTGCCATGCGTATATTATCATAATAATGCTCGTGAGAAGTTTGGTCTTTGGGCCATTTGGTTGCTTTTGGGCCACGCGTCTATTATCATAATAATACTAAGGGTAAGTTTGGTCTTTGGGCCATTCGTCTCCCTTTGGGCCTTGCTATTGCCTTTGGGCCATGCATATATTATCATAACAATACTAAGGGTAAGTTTGATCGTTGGGCCATTTGTTTGCCTTCAGGCCTTGTTTTTGCCTGCGGGCCATGCGTATATTATCATTATCATACTACTGATAGGTTTGGTCTTCAGGCCATTTGTTTGCCTTCGGGCCATGCGTATATTATCATAATAATACTAATGGTAAGTTTCGTCTTCGGGCCATTTGCTTGCCTGCAGGCCTTGTTTTTGCTGTCAGGTCATGCGTATATTATCATAATAATACTACTGATAGGTTTGGTCTTCGGGCCATTTGTTTGCCTTCGGGCCATGCGTATATTATCATAATAATAATGATGGTAAGTTTGGTCTTTGGGCCATTTGTGTGCCTTTGGGCCTTGCTTTTGCCTTTGGGCCATGCACATATTATCATAACAATACTAATGGTAAGTTTGGTCTTCGGGCCATTTGTTTGCCTTCCGGCCCTTGTTTTTGCCTTCGTGCCATGCATATATTATCATAATAATGCTCATGAGAAGTTTGGTCTTCGGGCCATTTGCTTGCCTGCAGGCCTTGTTTTTGCCTTCGGGCCATGCAATATTATCATAATAATACTATTGATAAGTTTGGTCTTTGGGCCATTCGTCTCCCTTTGGGCCTTGCTTTTGCCTTTGGGCCATGCATATATTATCATAACAATACTAATGGTAAGTTGGTCTTCGGGCCATTCGTTTGCCTTCGGGCCTTTTTTTGCCTTCGTGCCATGCGTATATTATCATAATAATGCTCGTGAGAAGTTTGGTCTTTGGGCCATTTGGTTGCTTTTGGGCCACGCGTCTATTATCATAATAATACTAAGGGTAAGTTTGGTCTTTGGGCCATTCGTCTCCCTTTGGGCCTTGCTATTGCCTTTGGGCCATGCATATATTATCATAACAATACTAAGGGTAAGTTTGATCGTTGGGCCCTTTGTTTGCCTTCAGGCCTTGTTTTTGCCTGCGGGCCATGCGTATATTATCATTATCATACTACTGATAGGTTTGGTCTTCAGGCCATTTGTTTGCCTTCGGGCCATGCGTATATTATCATAATAATACTAATGGTAAGTTTCGTCTTCGGGCCATTTGCTTGCCTGCAGGCCTTGTTTTTGCTGTCAGGTCATGCGTATATTATCATAATAATACTACTGATAGGTTTGGTCTTCGGGCCATTTGTTTGCCTTCGGGCCATGCGTATATTATCATTATAATAATGATGGTAAGTTCGGTCTTTGGGCCATTTGTGTGCCTTTGGGCCTTGCTTTTGCCTTTGGGCCATGCACATATTATCATAACAATACTAATGGTAAGTTTGGTCTTCGGGCCATTTGTTTGCCTTCCGGCCTTGTTTTTGCCTTCGTGCCATGCATATATTATCATAATAATGTTCATGAGAAGTTTGGTCTTCGGGCCATTTGCTTGCCTGCAGGCCTTGTTTTTGCCTTCGGGCCATGCGTATGTTATCATAATAATACTACTGATAGGTTTGGTCTTCAGGCCATTGTTTGCCTTCGGGCCATGCGTATATTATCATAATAATAATGATGGTAAGTTTGGTCTTTGGGCCATTTTTGTGCCTTTGGGCCTTGCTTTTGCCTTTGGGCCATGCACATATTATCATAACAATACTAATGGTAAGTTTGGTCTTCGGGCCATTTGTTTGCCTGCAGGCCTTGTTTTTGCCTTCGGGCCATGCGCGTATTATCATAATAATACTACCGATAGGTTTGGTCTTCAGGCCATTTGTTTCCCTTCGGGCCATGCGTATATTATCATAAAATAATGATGGTAAGTTTGGTCTTTGGGCCATTTGTGTGCCTTTGGGCCTTGCTTTTGCCTTTGGGCAATGCATATATTATCATAGCAATACTAATGGTAAGTGTGGTCTTCGGGCCATTTGTTTGCCTGCAGGCCTTGTTTTTGCCTTTGTGCCATGAGTATATTATCATAATAATGCTGATGGGAACTTTGGTCTTTGGGCCATTTGATAATAATAATAATAATAATAATAATAATAATGGATATTAACAGATCCACATAACATGGCTATTCTCTGTTAAGTACTACATAAAATAATGTCTTTATTAAAAGAATATAGATTGTCCTGAATAAATTAATGTCGTCCATAATATGAATAACTTATTACATTGCATCTAATTAAAAACCTATGTTACAATTTTATTCTTTAAAAATGCTTTAGATAATGTTAAAAAATTACTGTAAATACGGCAGTTCCTTATGTTTTCTGGCAAAGAATTAAACAGCTTTCCTGCAATATCCTGAAAAGTTCCAGTTTCCCTTGGGATCACGAGTGATCTTGCACTGCTTGATCGAAGCTCTCTGGTAAACTTTTTTTCTTCGAGTGTCAAATATGATGGCCAGAACTCATAGTTCATCGCTTTGAATGTCATTTTCAGAAGGTTCAGTTCCCTTCTTTCCTTTATAGGCAGCCATCCCAATTTCCAAATGGCTTTTGTATTGTTTATGTAATTTCCAGTTACAAAAGCTGCAGCGGCGAATTGTACTTTCTGCAAGCCATTTGGTTGCTTTTGGGCCACGCGTCTTTTATCATAATAATACTAAGGGTAATTTTGGTCTTTGGGCCATTCGTCTCCCTTTGGGCCTTGCTTTTGCCTTTGGGCCATGCATATATTATCATAACAATACTAATGGTAAGTTTGGTCTTCGGGCCATTTGTTTGCCTGCAGGCCTTGTTTTTGCCTGCGGGCCATGCATATATTATCATAATAATACTATTGATAAGTTTGGTCTTTGGGCCATTCGTCTCCCTTTGGGCCTTGCTTTTGCCTTTGGGCCATGCATATATTATCATAACAATACTAATGGTAAGTTTGGTCTTCGGCCATTCGTTTGCCTTCGGGCCTTTTTTTGCCTTCGTGCCATGCGTATATTATCATAATAATGCTCGTGAGAAGTTTGGTCTTTGGGCCATTTGGTTGCTTTTGGGCCACGCGTCTATTATCATAATAATACTAAGGGTAAGTTTGGTCTTTGGGCCATTCGTCTCCCTTTGGGCCTTGCTATTGCCTTTGGGCCATGCATATATTATCATAACAATACTAAGGGTAAGTTTGGTATTCGGGCCATTTGTTTGCCTGCAGGCCTTGTTTTTGCCTGCGGGCCATGCATATATTATCATAATAATACTATTGATAAGTTTGGTCTTCAGGCCATTTGTTTGCCTTCGGGCCATGTGTATATTATCATAATAATACTAATGGTAAGTTTGGTCTTCGGGCATTTGCTTGCCTGCAGGCCTTGTTTTTGCCTTAAGGCCATGCGTATATTATCATAATAATACTACTGATAGGTTTGCTCTTCAGGCCATTTGTTTGCCTTCGGGCCATGCGTATATTATCATAATAATAATGATGGTAAGTTTGGTCTTTGGGCCATTTTTGTGCCTTTGGGCCTTGCTTTTGCCTTTGGGCCATGCACATATTATCATAACAATACTAATGGTAAGTTTGGTCTTCGGGCCATTTGTTTGCCTGCAGGCCTTGTTTTTGCCTTCGGGCCATGCGCGTATTATCATAATAATACTACCGATAGGTTTGGTCTTCAGGCCATTTGTTTCCCTTCGGGCCATGCGTATATTATCATAAAAATAATGATGGTAAGTTTGGTCTTTGGGCCATTTGTGTGCCTTTGGGCCTTGCTTTTGCCTTTGGGCAATGCATATATTATCATAGCAATACTAATGGTAAGTGTGGTCTTCGGGCCATTTGTTTGCCTGCAGGCCTTGTTTTTGCCTTTGTGCCATGAGTATATTATCATAATAATGCTGATGGGAACTTTGGTCTTTGGGCCATTTGATAATAATAATAATAATAATAATAATAATAATGGATATTAACAGATCCACATAACATGGCTATTCTCTGTTAAGTACTACATAAAATAATGTCTTTATTAAAAGAATATAGATTGTCCTGAATAAATTAATGTCGTCCATAATATGAATAACTTATTACATTGCGTCTAATTAAAAACCTATGTTACAATTTTATTCTTTAAAAATGCTTTAGATAATGTTAAAAAATTACTGTAAATACGGCAGTTCCTTATGTTTTCTGGCAAAGAATTAAACAGCTTTCCTGCAATATCCTGAAAAGTTCCAGTTTCCCTTGGGATCACGAGTGATCTTGCACTGCTTGATCGAAGCTCTCTGGTAAACTTTTTTTCTTCGAGTGTCAAATATGATGGCCAGAACTCATACTTCATCGCTTTGAATGTCATTTTCAGAAGGTTCAGTTCCCTTCTTTCCTTTATAGGCAGCCATCCCAATTTCCAAATGGCTTTTGTATTGTTTATGTAATTTCCAGTTACAAAAGCTGCAGCGGCGAATTGTACTTTCTGCAAGCCATTTGGTTGCTTTTGGGCCACGCGTCTTTTATCATAATAATACTAAGGGTAATTTTGGTCTTTGGGCCATTCGTCTCCCTTTGGGCCTTGCTTTTGCCTTTGGGCCATGCATATATTATCATAACAATACTAATGGTAAGTTTGGTCTTCGGGCCATTTGTTTGCCTGCAGGCCTTGTTTTTGCCTGCGGGCCATGCATATATTATCATAATAATACTATTGATAAGTTTGGTCTTTGGGCCATTCGTCTCCCTTTGGGCCTTGCTTTTGCCTTTGGGCCATGCATATATTATCATAACAATACTAATGGTAAGTTTGGTCTTCGGGCCATTCGTTTGCCTTCGGGCCTTTTTTTGCCTTCGTGCCATGCGTATATTATCATAATAATGCTCGTGAGAAGTTTGGTCTTTGGGCCATTTGGTTGCTTTTGGGCCACGCGTCTATTATCATAATAATACTAAGGGTAAGTTTGGTCTTTGGGCCATTCGTCTCCCTTTGGGCCTTGCTATTGCCTTTGGGCCATGCATATATTATCATAACAATACTAAGGGTAAGTTTGATCGTTGGGCCATTTGTTTGCCTTCAGGCCTTGTTTTTGCCTGCGGGCCATGCGTATATTATCATTATCATACTACTGATAGGTTTGGTCTTCAGGCCATTTGTTTGCCTTCGGGCCATGCGTATATTATCATAATAATACTAATGGTAAGTTTCGTCTTCGGGCCATTTGCTTGCCTGCAGGCCTTGTTTTTGCTGTCAGGTCATGCGTATATTATCATAATAATACTACTGATAGGTTTGGTCTTCGGGCCATTTGTTTGCCTTCGGGCCATGCGTATATTATCATAATAATAATGATGGTAAGTTTGGTCTTTGGGCCATTTGTGTGCCTTTGGGCCTTGCTTTTGCCTTTGGGCCATGCACATATTATCATAACAATACTAATGGTAAGTTTGGTCTTCGGGCCATTTGTTTGCCTTCCGGCCTTGTTTTTGCCTTCGTGCCATGCATATATTATCATAATAATGCTCATGAGAAGTTTGGTCTTCGGGCCATTTGCTTGCCTGCAGGCCTTGTTTTTGCCTTCGGGCCATGCATATATTATCATAATAATACTATTGATAAGTTTGGTCTTTGGGCCATTCGTCTCCCTTTGGGCCTTGCTTTTGCCTTTGGGCCATGCATATATTATCATAACAATACTAATGGTAAGTTTGGTCTTCGGGCCATTCGTTTGCCTTCGGGCCTTTTTTTGCCTTCGTGCCATGCGTATATTATCATAATAATGCTCGTGAGAAGTTTGGTCTTTGGGCCATTTGGTTGCTTTTGGGCCACGCGTCTATTATCATAATAATACTAAGGGTAAGTTTGGTCTTTGGGCCATTCGTCTCCCTTTGGGCCTTGCTATTGCCTTTGGGCCATGCATATATTATCATAACAATACTAAGGGTAAGTTTGATCGTTGGGCCCTTTGTTTGCCTTCAGGCCTTGTTTTTGCCTGCGGGCCATGCGTATATTATCATTATCATACTACTGATAGGTTTGGTCTTCAGGCCATTTGTTTGCCTTCGGGCCATGCGTATATTATCATAATAATACTAATGGTAAGTTTCGTCTTCGGGCCATTTGCTTGCCTGCAGGCCTTGTTTTTGCTGTCAGGTCATGCGTATATTATCATAATAATACTACTGATAGGTTTGGTCTTCGGGCCATTTGTTTGCCTTCGGGCCATGCGTATATTATCATTATAATAATGATGGTAAGTTCGGTCTTTGGGCCATTTGTGTGCCTTTGGGCCTTGCTTTTGCCTTTGGGCCATGCACATATTATCATAACAATACTAATGGTAAGTTTGGTCTTCGGGCCATTTGTTTGCCTTCCGGCCTTGTTTTTGCCTTCGTGCCATGCATATATTATCATAATAATGTTCATGAGAAGTTTGGTCTTCGGGCCATTTGCTTGCCTGCAGGCCTTGTTTTTGCCTTCGGGCCATGCGTATGTTATCATAATAATACTACTGATAGGTTTGGTCTTCAGGCCAGTTGTTTGCCTTCGGGCAATGCGTATATTATCATAAAAATAATGATGGTAAGTTTGGTCTTTGGGCCATTTGTGTGCCTTTGGGCCTTGCTTTTGCCTTTGGGCCATGCATATATTATCATAGCAATACTAATGGTAAGTTTGGTCTTCGGGCCATTTGTTTGCCTGCAGGCCTTGTTTTTGCCTTTGTGCCATGCGTATATTATCATAATAATGCTGATGGGAACTTTGGTCTTTGGGCCATTTGATAATAATAATAATAATAATAATAATAATGGATATTAACAGTTCCACATAACATGGCTATTCTCTGTTAAGTACTACATAAAATAATGTCTTTATTAAAAGAATATAGATTGTCCTGAATAAATTAATGTCGTCCATAATATGAATAACTTATTACATTGCGTCTAATTAAAAACCTATGTTACAATTTTATTCTTTAAAAATGCTTTAGTTAATGTAAAAAAATTACTGTAAATACGGCAGTTCCTTATGTTTTCTGGCAAAGAATTAAACAGCTTTCCTGCAATATCCTGAAAAGTTCCAGTTTCCCTTGGGATCACGAGTGATCTTGCACTGCTTGATCAAAGCTCTCTGGTAAACTTTTTTTCTTCGAGTGTCAAATATGATGGCCAGAACTCATAGTTCATCGCTTTGAATGTCATTTTCAGAAGGTTCAGTTCCCTTCTTTCCTTTATAGGCAGCCATCCCAATTTCAAAATGGCTTTTGTATTGTTTATGTAATTTCCAGTCACAAAAGCTGCAGCGGCGAATTGTACTTTCTGCAAGCCATTTGGTTGCTTTTTGGTCACGCGTCTATTATCATAATAATACTAAGGGTAATTTTGGTCTTTGGGCCATTCGTCTCCCTTTGGGCCTTGCTTTTGCCTTTGGGCCATGCATATATTATCATAACAATACTAATGGTAAGTTTGGTCTTCGGGCCATTTGTTTGCCTGCAGGCCTTGTTTTTGCCTGCGGGCCATGCATATATTATCATAACAATACTAAGGGTAAGTTTGATCGGTGGGCCATTTGTTTGCCTTCGGTCCTTGTTTTTTTGCCTTCGGGCAATGCGTATATTATTATAATAATACTATTGATAAGTTTGGTCTTCAGGCCATTTGTTTGCCTTCGGGCCATGCGTATATTATCATAACAATACTAATGGTAAGTTTGGTCTTCGGGCCATTTGTTTGCCTTCCGGCCTTGTTTTTGCCTTCGTGCCTTGCGTATATTATCATAATAATGCTCATGAGAAGCTTGGACTTTGGGCCATTTGGTTGCTTTTGGGCCACGCTTCTATTATCATAATAATACTAAAGGTAAGTTTGGTCTTTGGGCCATTCGTCTCCCTTTGGGCCTTGCTTTTGCCTTTGGGTCATGCATATATTATCATAACAATACTAATTGTAAGTTTGGTCTTTGGGCCATTTGTTTGCCTGCAGGCCTTGTTTTTGCCTTCGGGCCATGCGTATATTATCATAATAATACTACTGATAGGTTTGGTCTTCAGGCCATTTGTTTGCCTTCGGGCCATGCATATATATTATCATAAAAATACTGATGGTAAGTTTGGTCTTCGGGCCATTTGTTTGCCTTTGGGCCTTGTTTTTGCCTTCGTGCCATGCGTATATTTTCATAATAATGCTCATGAGAAGTTTGGTCTTCGGGCCATTTGCTTGCCTTTGGGCCACGTGTCTATTATCATAATAATACTAAGGGTAAGTTTGGTCTTTGGGGCATTCGTCTTCCTTCGGGCCTTGTTTTGCCTTTGGGCCATGCATATATTATCATAACAATACTAATGCTAAGTTTGGTCTTCGGACCATTTGTTTGCCTGCAGGCCTTGTTTTTGCCTTCGGGCCATGCGTGTATTATCATAATAATACTACTGATAGGTTTGGTCTTCAGGCCATTTGTTTCCCTTCGGTCCATGCGTATATCATCATAATAATACTGATGGTAAGTTTGGTCTTCGGGCCATTTGTTTGCCTGCAGGCCTTGTTTTTGCCTTCGTGCCATGCGTATATTATCATAATAATGCTGATGAGAACTTTGGTCTTTGGGCCATTTGGTTGCTTTTGGGCCACGCGTCTATTATCATAATAATACTAAGGGTAAGTTTGGTCTTTGGGCCATTCGTCTCCCTTTGGGCCTTGCTTTTGCCTTTGGGCCATGCATATATTATCATAACAATACTAATGGTAAGTTTGATCGTCGGGCCATTTGTTTGCCTTCGGTCCTTGTTTTTTTGCCTTCGGGCTATGCGTATATTATTATAATAATACTAATGATAAGTTTTGTCTTCCGGCCATTTGTTTGCCTTCGGGCCTTGCGTTTGCCTTTGTGCCATGCTGTTGCCTTCGGGCCATGCTGTTGCCTTCAGGCCATACCGTTGCCTTCGGGCCATGCGTATATTATCATAATAAAACTAATGGTAAGTTTGGTCTTCGGGCCATTTTTTTGCCTTCGGGCCTTATTTTTGCCTTCGGGCCATGCGTATATTATCATAATAATACTGATGGTAAGTTTGGTCTTCGGGCCATTTGCTTGCCTGCAGGCCTTGTTTTTGCCGTCAGGCCATGCGTGTATTATCATAATAATGCTCATGAGAAGTTTGGTCTTCGGGCCATTTGGTTGCCTTTGGGCCACGTGTCTATTATCATAATAATACTAAGGGTAAGTTTGGTCTTTGGGCCATTCGTCTCCCTTTGGGGCTTGCTTTTGCCTTTGGGCCATGCATATATTATCATAACAATACTAATGGTAAGTTTGGTCTTTGGGCCATTTGTTTGCCTGCAGGCCTTGTTTTTGCCTTCGTGCCATGCGTATATTATCATAATAATGTTGATGAGAACTTTGGTCTTTGGGCCATTTGGTTGCTTTTGGGCCACGCGTCTATTATCATAATAATAGTAAGGGTAATTTTGGTCTTTGGGGCATTCGTCTCCCTTTGGGCCTTGCTTTTGCCTTTGGGCCATGCATATATTATCATAACAATACTAATGGTAAGTTGGTCTTCGGGCCATTTGTTTGCCTGCAGGCCTTGTTTTTGCCTTCGGGCCATGCGTATATTATCATAATAATACTACAGATAGGTTTGGTCTTCAGGCCATTTGTTTGCCTTCCGGCCATGCGTATATTATCATAATAATAATGGTTGTAAGTTTGGTCTTTGGGCCATTTGTGTGCCTTTGGGCCTTGCTTTTGCCTTCGGGCCATGTGTATATTATCATAATAATACTGATGGTAAGTTTGGTCTTCGGGCCATTTGTTTGCTTTTGGGCCTTGCTTTTGCCTTTGGGCCATGCACATATTATCATAACAATACTAATGGTAAGTTTGGTCTTCGGGCCATTTGTTTGCTTTTGGGCCACGCGTCTATTATCATAATAATACTAAGGGTAAGTTTGGTCTTTGGGCCATTCGTCTCCCTTTGGGCCTTGCTTTTGCCTTTGGGCCATGCATATATTATCATAACAATACTAATGGTAAGTTTGATCGTCGGGCCATTTGTTTGCCTTCGGTCCTTGTTTTTTTGCCTTCGGGCTATGCGTATATTATTATAATAATACTAATGATAAGTTTTGTCTTCCGGCCATTTGGTTGCTTTTGGGCCTTGCGTTTGCCTTTGTGCCATGCTGTTGCCTTCGGGCCATGCCGTTGCCTTCAGGCCATACCGTTGCCTTCGGGCCATGCGTATATTATCATAATAAAACTAATGGTAAGTTTGGTCTTCGGGCCATTTTTTTGCCTTCGGGCCTTATTTTTGCCTTCGGGCCATGCGTATATTATCATAATAATACTGATGGTAAGTTTGGTCTTCGGGCCATTTGTTTGCTTTTGGGCCTTGCTTTTGCCTTTGGGCCATGCACATATTATCATAACAATACTAATGGTAAGTTTGGTTTTCGGGCCATTTGTTTGCCTTCGGGCCTTGTTTTTGCCTTTGTGCCATGCGTATATTATCATAATAATGCTCATGAGAAGTTTGGTCTTCGGGCCATTTGGTTGCCTTTGGGCCACGTGTCTATTATCATAATAATACTAAGGGTAAGTTTGGTCTTTGGGCCATTCGTCTCCCTTTGGGGCTTGCTTTTGCCTTTGGGCCATGCATATATTGTCATAACAATACTAATGGTAAGTTTGGTCTTCGGGCCATTTGTTTGCCTGCAGGCCTTGTTTTTGCCTTCGTGCCATGCGTAAATTATCATAATAATGTTGATGAGAACTTTGGTCTTTGGGCCATTTGGTTGCTTTTGGGCCACGCCTCTTTTATCATAATAATACTAAGGGTAATTTCGGTCTTTGGGCCATTCGTCTCCTTTTGGGCCTTGCCTTTGCCTTTGGGCCATGCATATATTATCAGAACAATACTAATGGTAAGTTTGGTCTTCGGGCCATTTGTTTGCCTGCAGGCCTTCTTCTTGCCTGCGGGCCATGCATATATTATCATAATAATACTATTGATAAGTTTGGTCTTCAGGCCATTTGTTTGCCTTCAGGCCTTGTTTTTGCCTGCGGGCCATGCGTATATTATCATTATAATACTACTGATAGGTTTGGTCTTCAGGCCATTTGTTTGCCTTCAGGCCATGCGTATATTATCATAATAATAATAATGGTAAGTTTGGTCTTCGGGCCATTTGCTTGCCTGCAGGCCTTGTTTTTGCCGTCAGGCCATGCGTGTATTATCATAATAATGCTCATGAGAAGTTTGGTCTTCGGGCCATTTGTTTGCTTTTGGGCCACGCGTCTATTATCATAATAATACTAAGGGTAAGTTTGGTCTTTGGGCCATTCGTCTCCCTTTGGGCCTTGCTTTTGCCTTTGGGCCATGCATATATTATCATAACAATACTAATGGTAAGTTTGATCGTCGGGCCATTTGTTTGCCTTCGGTCCTTGTTTTTTTGCCTTCGGGCTATGCGTATATTATTATAATAATACTAATGATAAGTTTTGTCTTCCGGCCATTTGTTTGCCTTCGGGCCTTGCGTTTGCCTTTGTGCCATGCTGTTGCCTTCGGGCCATGCTGTTGCCTTCAGGCCATACCGTTGCCTTCGGGCCATGCGTATATTATCATAATAAAACTAATGGTAAGTTTGGTCTTCGGGCCATTTTTTTGCCTTCGGGCCTTATTTTTGCCTTCGGGCCATGCGTATATTATCATAATAATACTGATGGTAAGTTTGGTCTTCGGGCCATTTGCTTGCCTGCAGGCCTTGTTTTTGCCGTCAGGCCATGCGTGTATTATCATAATAATGCTCATGAGAAGTTTGGTCTTCGGGCCATTTGGTTGCCTTTGGGCCACGTGTCTATTATCATAATAATACTAAGGGTAAGTTTGGTCTTTGGGCCATTCGTCTCCCTTTGGGGCTTGCTTTTGCCTTTGGGCCATGCATATATTATCATAACAATACTAATGGTAAGTTTGGTCTTTGGGCCATTTGTTTGCCTGCAGGCCTTGTTTTTGCCTTCGTGCCATGCGTATATTATCATAATAATGTTGATGAGAACTTTGGTCTTTGGGCCATTTGGTTGCTTTTGGGCCACGCGTCTATTATCATAATAATAGTAAGGGTAATTTTGGTCTTTGGGGCATTCGTCTCCCTTTGGGCCTTGCTTTTGCCTTTGGGCCATGCATATATTATCATAACAATACTAATGGTAAGTTGGTCTTCGGGCCATTTGTTTGCCTGCAGGCCTTGTTTTTGCCTTCGGGCCATGCGTATATTATCATAATAATACTACAGATAGGTTTGGTCTTCAGGCCATTTGTTTGCCTTCCGGCCATGCGTATATTATCATAATAATAATGGTTGTAAGTTTGGTCTTTGGGCCATTTGTGTGCCTTTGGGCCTTGCTTTTGCCTTCGGGCCATGTGTATATTATCATAATAATACTGATGGTAAGTTTGGTCTTCGGGCCATTTGTTTGCTTTTGGGCCTTGCTTTTGCCTTTGGGCCATGCACATATTATCATAACAATACTAATGGTAAGTTTGGTCTTCGGGCCATTTGTTTGCTTTTGGGCCACGCGTCTATTATCATAATAATACTAAGGGTAAGTTTGGTCTTTGGGCCATTCGTCTCCCTTTGGGCCTTGCTTTTGCCTTTGGGCCATGCATATATTATCATAACAATACTAATGGTAAGTTTGATCGTCGGGCCATTTGTTTGCCTTCGGTCCTTGTTTTTTTGCCTTCGGGCTATGCGTATATTATTATAATAATACTAATGATAAGTTTTGTCTTCCGGCCATTTGGTTGCTTTTGGGCCTTGCGTTTGCCTTTGTGCCATGCTGTTGCCTTCGGGCCATGCCGTTGCCTTCAGGCCATACCGTTGCCTTCGGGCCATGCGTATATTATCATAATAAAACTAATGGTAAGTTTGGTCTTCGGGCCATTTTTTTGCCTTCGGGCCTTATTTTTGCCTTCGGGCCATGCGTATATTATCATAATAATACTGATGGTAAGTTTGGTCTTCGGGCCATTTGTTTGCTTTTGGGCCTTGCTTTTGCCTTTGGGCCATGCACATATTATCATAACAATACTAATGGTAAGTTTGGTTTTCGGGCCATTTGTTTGCCTTCGGGCCTTGTTTTTGCCTTTGTGCCATGCGTATATTATCATAATAATGCTCATGAGAAGTTTGGTCTTCGGGCCATTTGGTTGCCTTTGGGCCACGTGTCTATTATCATAATAATACTAAGGGTAAGTTTGGTCTTTGGGCCATTCGTCTCCCTTTGGGGCTTGCTTTTGCCTTTGGGCCATGCATATATTGTCATAACAATACTAATGGTAAGTTTGGTCTTCGGGCCATTTGTTTGCCTGCAGGCCTTGTTTTTGCCTTCGTGCCATGCGTAAATTATCATAATAATGTTGATGAGAACTTTGGTCTTTGGGCCATTTGGTTGCTTTTGGGCCACGCCTCTTTTATCATAATAATACTAAGGGTAATTTCGGTCTTTGGGCCATTCGTCTCCTTTTGGGCCTTGCCTTTGCCTTTGGGCCATGCATATATTATCAGAACAATACTAATGGTAAGTTTGGTCTTCGGGCCATTTGTTTGCCTGCAGGCCTTCTTCTTGCCTGCGGGCCATGCATATATTATCATAATAATACTATTGATAAGTTTGGTCTTCAGGCCATTTGTTTGCCTTCAGGCCTTGTTTTTGCCTGCGGGCCATGCGTATATTATCATTATAATACTACTGATAGGTTTGGTCTTCAGGCCATTTGTTTGCCTTCAGGCCATGCGTATATTATCATAATAATAATAATGGTAAGTTTGGTCTTCGGGCCATTTGCTTGCCTGCAGGCCTTGTTTTTGCCGTCAGGCCATGCGTGTATTATCATAATAATGCTCATGAGAAGTTTGGTCTTCGGGCCATTTGTTTGCTTTTGGGCCACGCGTCTATTATCATAATAATACTAAGGGTAAGTTTGGTCTTTGGGCCATTCGTCTCCCTTTGGGCCTTGCTTTTGCCTTTGGGCCATGCATATATTATCATAACAATACTAATGGTAAGTTTGATCGTCGGGCCATTTGTTTGCCTTCGGTCCTTGTTTTTTTGCCTTCGGGCTATGCGTATATTATTATAATAATACTAATGATAAGTTTTGTCTTCCGGCCATTTGGTTGCTTTTGGGCCACGCGTCTATTATCATAATAATACTAAGGGTAAGTTTGGTCTTTGGGCCATTCGTCTCCCTTTGGGCCTTGCTTTTGCCTTTGGGCCATGCATATATTATCATAACAATACTAATGGTAAGTTTGATCGTCGGGCCATTTGTTTGCCTTCGGTCCTTGTTTTTTTGCCTTCGGGCTACGCGTATATTATTATAATAATACTAATGATAAGTTTTGTCTTCCGGCCATTTGTTTGCCTTCGGGCCTTGCGTTTGCCTTTGTGCCATGCTGTTGCCTTCGGGCCATGCCGTTGCCTTCAGGCCATACCGTTGCCTTCGGGCCATGCGTATATTATCATAATAAAACTAATGGTAAGTTTGGTCTTCGGGCCATTTTTTTGCCTTCGGGCCTTATTTTTGCCTTCGGGCCATGCGTATATTATCATAATAATACTGATGGTAAGTTTGGTCTTCGGGCCATTTGTTTGCTTTTGGGCCTTGCTTTTGCCTTTGGGCCATGCACATATTATCATAACAATACTAATGGTAAGTTTGGTTTTCGGGCCATTTGTTTGCCTTCGGGCCTTGTTTTTGCCTTTGTGCCATGCGTATATTATCATAATAATGCTCATGAGAAGTTTGGTCTTCGGGCCATTTGGTTGCCTTTGGGCCACGTGTCTATTATCATAATAATACTAAGGGTAAGTTTGGTCTTTGGGCCATTCGTCTCCCTTTGGGGCTTGCTTTTGCCTTTGGGCCATGCATATATTGTCATAACAATACTAATGGTAAGTTTGGTCTTCGGGCCATTTGTTTGCCTGCAGGCCTTGTTTTTGCCTTCGTGCCATGCGTAAATTATCATAATAATGTTGATGAGAACTTTGGTCTTTGGGCCATTTGGTTGCTTTTGGGCCACGCCTCTTTTATCATAATAATACTAAGGGTAATTTCGGTCTTTGGGCCATTCGTCTCCTTTTGGGCCTTGCCTTTGCCTTTGGGCCATGCATATATTATCAGAACAATACTAATGGTAAGTTTGGTCTTCGGGCCATTTGTTTGCCTGCAGGCCTTCTTCTTGCCTGCGGGCCATGCATATATTATCATAATAATACTATTGATAAGTTTGGTCTTCAGGCCATTTGTTTGCCTTCAGGCCTTGTTTTTGCCTGCGGGCCATGCGTATATTATCATTATAATACTACTGATAGGTTTGGTCTTCAGGCCATTTGTTTGCCTTCAGGCCATGCGTATATTATCATAATAATACTAATGGTAAGTTTGGTCTTCGGGCCATTTGCTTGCCTGCAGGCCTTGTTTTTGCCGTCAGGCCATGCGTGTATTATCATAATAATGCTCATGAGAAGTTTGGTCTTCGGGCCATTTGGTTGCCTTTGGGCCACGTGTCTATTATCATAAGAATACTAAGGGTAAGTTTGGTCTTTGGGCCATTCGTCTCCCTTTGGGGCTTGCTTTTGCCTTTGGGCCATGCATATATTATCATAACAATACTAATGGTAAGTTTGGTCTTTGGGCCATTTGTTTGCCTGCAGGCCTTGTTTTTGCCTTCGTGCCATGCGTATATTATCATAATAATGTTGATGAGAACTTTGGTCTTTGGGCCATTTGGTTGCTTTTGGGCCACGCGTCTATTATCATAATAATAGTAAGGGTAATTTTGGTCTTTGGGGCATTCGTCTCCCTTTGGGCCTTGCTTTTGCCTTTGGGCCATGCATATATTATCATAACAATACTAATGGTAAGTTGGTCTTCAGGCCATTTGTTTGCCTGCAGGCCTTGTTTTTGCCTTCGGGCCATGCGTATATTATCATAATAATACTACAGATAGGTTTGGTCTTCAGGCCATTTGTTTGCCTTCCGGCCATGCGTATATTATCATAATAATAATGATTGTAAGTTTGGTCTTTGGGCCATTTGTGTGCCTTTGGGCCTTGCTTTTGCCTTTGGGCCATGCACATATTATCATAACAATACTAATGGTAAGTTTGGTCTTCGGGCCATTTGTTTGCCTTCGGGCCATGTGTATATTATCATAATAATACTGATGGTAAGTTTGGTCTTCGGGCCATTTGTTTGCTTTTGGGCCTTGCTTTTGCCTTTGGGCCATGCACATATTATCATAACAATACTAATGGTAAGTTTGGTCTTCGGGCCATTTGTTTGCCTTCGGGCCTTGTTTTTGCCTTCGTGCCATGCGTATATTATCATAATAATGCTCATGAGAAGTTTGGTCTTCGGGCCATTTGGTTGCCTTTGGGCCACGTGTCTATTATCATAATAATACTAAGGGTAAGTTTGGTCTTTGGGCCATTCGTCTCCCTTTGGGGCTTGCTTTTGCCTTTGGGCCATGCATATATTATCATAACAATACTAATGGTAAGTTTGGTCTTCGGGCCATTTGTTTGCCTGCAGGCCCTGTTTTTGCCCTCGTGCCATGCGTATATTATCATAATAATGTTGATGAGAACTTTGGTCTTTGGGCCATTTGGTTGCTTTTGGGCCACGCGTCTATTATCATAATAAAACTAAGGGTAATTTTGGTCTTTGGGCCATTCGTCTCCCTTTGGGCCTTGCTTTTGCCTTTGGGCCATGCATATATTATCATAACAATACTAATGTTAAGTTTGGTCTTCGGGCCATTTGTTTGTCTGCAGGCCTTGTTTTTGCCTTCGTGCCATGCGTATATTATCATAATAATGCTCATGAGAAGTTTGGTCTTCCGGCCATTTGGTTGCCTTTGGGCCACGTGTCTATTATCATAATAATACTAAGGGTAAGTTTGGTCTTTGGGCCATTTGTGTGCCTTTGGGCCTTGCTTTTGCCGTTGGGCCATGCACATATTATCATAACAATACTAAAGGTAAGTTTGGTCTTCGGGCCATTTGTTTGCCTTCCAGCCTTGTTTTTGCCTTCGTGCCATGCATATATTATCATAATAATGCTCATGAGAAGTTTGGTCTTCGGGCCATTTGCTTGCCTGCAGGCCTTGTTTTTGCCTTCGGGCCATGCGTATGTTATCATAATAATACTACTGATAGGTTTGGTCTTCAGGCCATTTGTTTGCCTTCGGGCCATGCGTATATTATCATAAAAATAATGATGGTAAGTTTGGTCTTTGGGCCATTTGTGTGCCTTTGGGCCTTGTTTTTGCCTTTGTGCCATGCGTATATTATCATAATAATGCTGATGGGAACTTTGGTCTTTGGGCCATTTGATAATAATAATAAAAATAATAATAATAATGGATATTGACAGATCCACATAACATGGCTATTCTCTGTTAAGTACTACATAAAATAATGTCTTTATTAAAAGAATATAGATTGTCCTGAATAAATTAATGTCGTCCATAATATGAATAACTTATTACATTGCGTCTAATTAAAAACCTATGTTTACAATTTTATTCTTTAAAAATGCTTTAGATAATGTTAAAAAATTACTGTAAATACGGCAGTTCCTTATATTTTCTGGCAAAGAATTAAACAGCTTTCCTGCAATGTCCTGAAAAGTTCCATTTTTCCTTGGGATCACGAGTGATCTTGCACTGCTTGATCGAAGCTCTCTGGTAAACTTTTTTTCTTCGAGTGTCAAATATGATGGCCAGAACTCATAGTTCATCGCTTTGAATGTCATTTTCAGAAGGTTCAGTTCCCTTCTTTCCTTTATAGGCAGCCATCCCAATTTCAAAATGGCTTTTGTATTGTTTATGTAATTTCCAGTTACAAAAGCTGCAGCGGCGAATTGTACTTTCTGCAAGCCATTTGGTTGCTTTTGGGCCACGCGTCTATTATCATAATAATACTAAGGGTAAGTTTGGTCTTTGGGCCATTCGTCTCCCTTTGGGCCTTGCTATTGCCTTTGGGCCATGCATATATTATCATAACAATACTAAGGGTAAGTTTGATCGTTGGGCCATTTGTTTGCCTTCGGTCCTTGTTATTTTGCCTTCGGGCTATGCATATATTATTATAATAATACTAATGATAAGTTTGGTCTTCCGGCCATTTGTTTGCCTTCAGGCCTTGCGTTTGCCTTTGTGCCATGCTGTTGCCTTCGGGCCATGCCGTTGCCTTCAGGCCATACCGTTGCCTTCGGGCCATGCGTATATTATCATAATAAAACAAATGGTAAGTTTGGTCTTCGGGCCATTTGTTTGCCTTCGGGCCTTGTTTTTGCCTTCGGGCCATGCGTTTATTATCATAATAATGCTCATGAGAAGTTTGGTCTTCGGGCCATTTGGTTGCCTTTGCGCCACGTGTCTATTAATACTAAGGGTAAGTTTGGTCTTTGGGGCATTCGTCTCCCTTTGGTCCTTGCTTTTGCCTTTTTCGCCATCCATATATTATCATAACAATACTAATGGTAAGTTGGTCTTGGGGCCATTTGTTTGCCTGCAGGCCTTGTTTTTGCCTTCGTGCCATGCGTATATTATCATAATATTGTTGATGAGAACTTTGGTCTTTGGGCCATTTGGTTGCTTTTGGGCCACTCGTCTTTTATCATAATAATACTAAGGGTAAGTTTTGTCTTTGGGGCATTCGTCTTCCTTTCCGCCTTGTTTTGCCTTTTGGCCATGCATATATTATCATAACAACTAGCCGGGGGCGCTCGCGTTCGCTCGCTTCCCGGAGGGGGGCAAGTGAAAAAAACTTAATGTGGTTGGCGCACTTCAAGCGCTGCATTCGCTTATGCTCATGCCTCTTTGAACCCCACGTACAATAGGTTAGCTCGCTGCGCTCGCCTGTTGTTGGCGCACTTCTTGCGCTGCATTCGCTAACGGTCATGCCTCTTTCAACCCCACGTACAATAGGTTAGCTCGCTACGCTCGCCTGATAACCCCTTATCATAATTTGTTGATTAAAACTTTGGGCTTGTTTACATTAGGCCTACCACGTGGGTCGGGCAAAAAGAGCCAATCAAATTGCAGCAAAAGGCGAAACGTGTCACGTGAAGAGCGAACGCTTTGTTCGAAATTGGAATTCGCGACACGAATTTGGAAGTTTCGCCAGCGTAAACCGTGGTTTATTCGTGATAGCCAATTAGGCGAACAAAAACAAAGAATTTCCAAACCTTTTAGTGGAAACTGTGAGCTCTCATATAGATAACTTTTTGGTTCAGCAGGCAAAGGACAACTCACTCAAAAATAGGGCAGATTGGGGGCCTCAAAAAAAAGCCTTTATGGATACCTCGTTCGCCGTTTCGGCCCATTGTTTTGGGGCGTTCGACCTATTGTTTCGGGTCGAATCTATTGTTTTTGGCAGGGAAAGTGCGTCATCACGTGACTCCGTAGAATATATATATTAGATACTAATGGTAAGTTTGGTCTTCGGGCCATTTGTTTGCCTGCAGGCCTTGTTTTTGCCTTCGGGCCATGCGTGTATTATCATAATAATACTACTGAGAGGTTTGGTCTTCAGGCCATTTGTTTCCCTTCGGGCCATGCGTATATCATCATAATAATACTGATGGTAAGTTTGGTCTTCGGGCCATTTGTTTGCCTGCAGGCCTTGTTTTTGCCTTCGTGCCATGCGTATATTATCATAATAATGCTGATGAGAACTTTGGTCTTTGGGCCATTTGGTTGCTTTTGGGCCACGCGTCTATTATCATAATAATACTAAGGGTAATTTTGGTCTTTGGGCCATTCGTCTCCCTTTGGGCCTTGCTTTTGCCTTTGGGCCATGCATATATTATCATAACAATACTAATGGTAAGTTTGGTATTCGGGCCATTTGTTTGCCTGCAGGCCTTGTTTTTGCCTGCGGGCCATGCATATATTATCATAATAATACTATTGATAAGTTTGGTCTTCAGGCCATTTGTTTGCCTTCGGGCCATGCGTATATTATCATAATAATACTAATGGTAAGTTTGGTCTTCGGGCATTTGCTTGCCTGCAGGCCTTGTTTTTGCCTTCAGGCCATGCGTATATTATCATCATAATACTACTGATAGGTTTGGTCTTCAGGCCATTTGTTTGCCTTCGGGCCATGCGTATATTATCATAATAATAATGATGGTAAGTTTGGTCTTTGGGCCATTTTTGTGCCTTTGGGCCTTGCTTTTGCCTTTGGGCCATGCACATATTATCATAACAATACTAAAGGTAAGTTTGGTCTTCGGGCCATTTGTTTGCCTGCAGGCCTTGTTTTTGCCTTCGGGCCATGCGTGTATTATCATAATAATACTACTGATAGGTTTGGTCTTCAGGCCATTTGTTTCCCTTCGGGCCATGCGTATCTCATCATAATAATACTGATGGTAAGTTTGGTCTTCGGGCCATTTGCTTGCCTTTGGTCCTTGCTTTTGCCTTTGGGCCATGCACATATTATCATAACAATACTAAAGGTAAGTTTGGTCTTCGGGCCATTTGTTTGCCTTCGGGCCTTGTTTTTGCCTTCGTGCCATGCGTATATTATCATAATAATGCTTGTGAGAAGTTTGGCCTTTGGGCCATTTGGTTGCTTTCGGGCCACGCGTCTATTATCATAATAATACTAAAGGTAAGTTTGGTCTTTGGGCCATTCGTCTCCCTTTGGGCCTTGCTTTTGCCTTTGGGCCATGCATATATTATCATAACAATACTCATGGTAAGTTTGGTCTTCGGGCCATTTGTTTGCCTTCGGGCCTTTTTTTGCCTTCGTGCCATGCAAATATTATCATAATAATGCTCATGAGAAGTTTGGTCTTTGGGCCATTTGGTTGCTTTTGGGCCATGCGTCTATTATCCTAATAATACTAAGGGTAAGTTTGGTCTTTGGGCCATTCGTCTCCCTTTGGGCCTTGCTTTTGCCTTTGGGCCATGCATATATTATCATAACAATACTAATGGTAAGTTTGATCGTCGGGCCATTTGTTTGCCTTCGGTCCTTGTTTTTTTGCCTTCGGGCTATGCGTATATTATTATAATAATACTAATGATAAGTTTTGTCTTCCGGCCATTTGTTTGCCTTCAGGCCTTGCGTTTGCCTTTGTGCCATGCTGTTGCCTTCGGGCCATGCCGTTGCCTTCAGGCCATACCGTTGCCTTCGGGCCATGCGTATATTATCATAATAAAACTAATGGTAAGTTTGGTCTTCGGGCCATTTGTTTGCCTTCGGGCCTTGTTTTTGCCTTCGGGCCATGCGTATATTATCATAATAATACTGATGGTAAGTTTGGTCTTCGGGCCATTTGTTTGCTTTTGGGCCTTGCTTTTGCCTTTGGGCCATGCACATATTATCATAACAATACTAATGGTAAGTTTGGTTTTCGGGCCATTTGTTTGCCTTCAGGCCTTGTTTTTGCCTTCGTGCCATGCGTATATTATCATAATAATGCTCATGAGAAGTTTGGTCTTCGGGCCATTTGGTTGCCTTTGGGCCACGTGTCTATTATCATAATAATACTAAGGGTAAGTTTGGTCTTTGGGCCATTCGTCTCCCTTTGGGGCTTGCTTTTGCCTTTGGGCCATGCATATATTGTCATAACAATACTAATGGTAAGTTTGGTCTTCGGGCCATTTGTTTGCCTGCAGGCCTTGTTTTTGCCTTCGTGCCATGCGTAAATTATCATAATAATGTTGATGAGAACTTTGGTCTTTGGGCCATTTGGTTGCTTTTGGGCCACGCCTCTTTTATCATAATAATACTAAGGGTAATTTCGGTCTTTGGGCCATTCGTCTCCTACTGGGCCTTGCCTTTGCCTTTGGGCCATGCATATATTATCAGAACAATACTAATGGTAAGTTTGGTCTTCGGGCCATTTGCTTGCCTGCAGGCCTTGTTTTTGCCGTCAGGCCATGCGTGTATTATCATAATAATGCTCATGAGAAGTTTGGTCTTCGGGCCATTTGGTTGCTTTGGGCCACGTGTCTATTATCATAATAATACTAAGGGTAAGTTTGGTCTTTGGGCCATTCGTCTCCCTTTGGGGCTTGCTTTTGCCTTTGGGCCATGCATATATTATCATAACAATACTAATGGTAAGTTTGGTCTTTGGGCCATTTGTTTGCCTGCAGGCCTTGTTTTTGCCTTCGTGCCATGCGTATATTATCATAATAATGTTGATGAGAACTTTGGTCTTTGGGCCATTTGGTTGCTTTTGGGCCACGCGTCTATTATCATAATAATAGTAAGGGTAATTTTGGTCTTTGGGGCATTCGTCTCCCTTTGGGCCTTGCTTTTGCCTTTGGGCCATGCATATATTATCATAACAATACTAATGGTAAGTTGGTCTTCGGGCCATTTGTTTGCCTGCAGGCCTTGTTTTTGCCTTCGGGCCATGCGTATATTATCATAATAATACTACAGATAGGTTTGGTCTTCAGGCCATTTGTTTGCCTTCCGGCCATGCGTATATTATCATAATAATAATGATTGTAAGTTTGGTCCTTGGGCCATTTGTGTGCCTTTGGGCCTTGCTTTTGCCTTTGGGCCATGCACATATTATCATAACAATACTAATGGTAAGTTTGGTCTTCGGGCCATTTGTTTGCCTTCGGGCCATGTGTATATTATCATAATAATACTGATGGTAAGTTTGGTCTTCGGGCCATTTGTTTGCTTTTGGGCCTTGCTTTTGCCTTTGGGCCATGCACATATTATCATAACAATACTAATGGTAAGTTTGGTCTTCGGGCCATTTGTTTGCCTTCGGGCCTTGTTTTTGCCTTCGTGCCATGCGTATATTATCATAATAATGCTCATGAGAAGTTTGGTCTTCGGGCCATTTGGTTGCCTTTGGGCCACGTGTCTATTATCATAATAATACTAAGGGTAAGTTTGGTCTTTGGGCCATTCGTCTCCCTTTGGGGCTTGCTTTTGCCTTTGGGCCATGCATATATTATCATAACAATACTAATGGTAAGTTTGGTCTTCGGGCCATTTGTTTGCCTGCAGGCCTTGTTTTTGCCCTCGTGCCATGCGTATATTATCATAATAATGTTGATGAGAACTTTGGTCTTTGGGCCATTTGGTTGCTTTTGGGCCACGCGTCTATTATCATAATAATACTAAGGGTAATTTTGGTCTTTGGGCCATTCGTCTCCCTTTGGGCCTTGCTTTTGCCTTTGGGCCATGCATATATTATCATAACAATACTAATGTTAAGTTTGGTCTTCGGGCCATTTGTTTGCCTGCAGGCCTTGTTTTTGCCTTCGTGCCATGCGTATATTATCATAATAATGCTCATGAGAAGTTTGGTCTTCCGGCCATTTGGTTGCCTTTGGGCCACGTGTCTATTATAATAATAATACTAAGGGTAAGTTTGGTCTTTGGGCCATTCGTCTCCCTTTGGGGCTTGCTTTTGCCTTTGGGCCATGCATATATTATCATAACAATACTAATGGTAAGTTTGGTCTTCGGGCCATTTGTTTGCCTGCAGGCCTTGTTTTTGCCCTCGTGCCATGCGTATATTATCATAATAATGTTGATGAGAACTTTGGTCTTCAGGCCATTTGTTTGCCTTCCGGCCATGCGTATATTATCATAATAATAATGATGGTAAGTTTGGTCTTTGGGCCATTTGTGTGCCTTTGGGCCTTGCTTTTGCCTTTGGGCCATGCACATATTATCATAACAATACTAATGGTAAGTTTGGTCTTCGGGCCATTTGTTTGCCTGCAGGCCTTGTTTTTGCCTGCGGGCCATGCATATATTATCATAATAATACTATTGATAAGTTTGGTCTTCAGGCCATTTGTTTGCCTTCAGGCCTTGTTTTTGCCTGCGGGCCATGCGTATATTATCATTATAATACTACTGATAGGTTTGGTCTTCAGGCCATTTGTTTGCCTTCGGGCCATGCGTATATTATCATAATAATACTAATGGTAAGTTTGGTCTTCGGGCCATTTGCTTGCCTGCAGGCCTTGTTTTTGCTGACAGGCCATGCGTATATTATCATAATAATACTACTGATAGGTTTGGTCTTCAGGCCATTTGTTTGCCTTCGGGCCATGCGTATATTATCATCATAATAATGATGGTAAGTTTGGTCTTTGGGCCATTTGTGTGCCTTTGGGCCTTGCTTTTGCCGTTGGGCCATGCACATATTATCATAACAATACTAATGGTAAGTTTGGTCTTCGGGCCATTTGTTTGCCTTCCAGCCTTGTTTTTGCCTTCGTGCCATGCATATATTATCATAATAATGCTCATGAGAAGTTTGGCCTTCGGGCCATTTGCTTGCCTGCAGGCCTTGTTTTTGCCTTCGGGCCATGCGTATGTTATCATAATAATACTACTGATAGGTTTGGTCTTCAGGCCATTTGTTTGCCTTCGGGCCATGCGTATATTATCATAAAAATAATGATGGTAAGTTTGGTCTTTGGGCCATTTGTGTGCCTTTGGGCCTTGTTTTTGCCTTTGTGCCATGCGTATATTATCATAATAATGCTGATGGGAACTTTGGTCTTTGGGCCATTTGATAATAATAATAAAAATAATAATAATAATGGATATTAACAGATCCACATAACATGGCTATTCTCTGTTAAGTACTACATAAAATAATGTCTTTATTAAAAGAATATAGATTGTCCTGAATAAATTAATGTCGTCCATAATATGAATAACTTATTACATTGCGTCTAATTAAAAACCTATGTTTACAATTTTATTCTTTAAAAATGCTTTAGATAATGTTAAAAAATTACTGTAAATACGGCAGTTCCTTATATTTTCTGGCAAAGAATTAAACAGCTTTCCTGCAATGTCCTGAAAAGTTCCAGTTTCCCTTGGGATCACGAGTGATCTTGCACTGCTTGATCGAAGCTCTCTGGTAAACTTTTTTTCTTCGAGTGTCAAATATGATGGCCAGAACTCATAGTTCATCGCTTTGAATGTCATTTTCAGAAGGTTCAGTTCCCTTCTTTCCTTTATAGGCAGCCATCCCAATTTCAAAATGGCTTTTGTATTGTTTATGTAATTTCCAGTTACAAAAGCTGCAGCGGCGAATTGTACTTTCTGCAAGCCATTTGGTTGCTTTTGGGCCACGCGTCTATTATCATAATAATACTAAGGGTAAGTTTGGTCTTTGGGCCATTCGTCTCCCTTTGGGCCTTGCTATTGCCTTTGGGCCATGCATATATTATCATAACAATACTAAGGGTAAGTTTGATCGTTGGGCCATTTGTTTGCCTTCGGTCCTTGTTATTTTGCCTTCGGGCTATGCATATATTATTATAATAATACTAATGATAAGTTTGGTCTTCCGGCCATTTGTTTGCCTTCGGGCCTTGCGTTTGCCTTTGTGCCATGCTGTTGCCTTCGGGCCATGCCGTTGCCTTCAGGCCATACCGTTGCCTTCGGGCCATGCGTATATTATCATAATAAAACAAATGGTAAGTTTGGTCTTCTGGCCATTTGTTTGCCTTCGGGCCTTGTTTTTGCCTTCGGGCCATGCGTTTATTATCATAATAATGCTCATGAGAAGTTTGGTCTTCGGGCCATTTGGTTGCCTTTGCGCCACGTGTCTATTAATACTAAGGGTAAGTTTGGTCTTTGGGGCATTCGTCTCCCTTTGGTCCTTGCTTTTGCCTTTGGGCCATGCATATATTATCATAACAATACTAATGGTAAGTTGGTCTTGGGGCCATTTGTTTGCCTGCAGGCCTTGTTTTTGCCTTCGTGCCATGCGTATATTATCATAATATTGTTGATGAGAACTTGGTCTTTGGGCCATTTGGTTGCTTTTGGGCCACTCGTCTTTTATCATAATAATACTAAGGGTAAGTTTTGTCTTTGGGGCATTCGTCTTCCTTTGGGCCTTGTTTTGCCTTTGGGCCATGCATATATTATCATAACAACTAGCCGGGGGCGCTCGCGTTCGCTCGCTTCCCGGAGGGGGGCAAGTGAAAAAAACTTAATGTGGTTGGCGCACTTCAAGCGCTGCATTCGCTTATGCTCATGCCTCTTTGAACCCCACGTACAATAGGTTAGCTCGCTGCGCTCGCCTGTTGTTGGCGCACTTCGTGCGCTGCATTCGCTAACGGTCATGCCTCTTTCAACCCCACGTACAATAGGTTAGCTCGCTACGCTCGCCTGATAACCCCTTATCATAATTTGTTGATTAAAACTTTGGGCTTGTTTACATTAGGCCTACCACGTGGGTCGGGCAAAAAGAGCCAATCAAATTGCAGCAAAAGGCGAAACGTGTCACGTGAAGAGCGAACGCTTTGTTCGAAATTGGAATTCGCGACACGAATTTGGAAGTTTCGCCAGCGTAAACCGTGGTTTATTCGTGATAGCCAATTAGGCGAACAAAAACAAAGAATTTCCAAACCTTTTAGTGGAAACTGTGAGCTCTCATATAGATAACTTTTTGGTTCAGCAGGCAAAGGACAACTCACTCAAAAATAGGGCAGATTGGGGGCCTCAAAAAAAAGCCTTTATGGATACCTCGTTCGCCGTTTCGGCCCATTGTTTTGGGGCGTTCGACCTATTGTTTCGGGTCGAATCTATTGTTTTTGGCAGGGAAAGTGCGTCATCACGTGACTCCGTAGAATATATATATTAGATACTAATGGTAAGTTTGGTCTTCGGGCCATTTGTTGCCTGCAGGCCTTGTTTTTGCCTTCGGGCCATGCGTGTATTATCATAATAATACTACTGAGAGGTTTGGTCTTCAGGCCATTTGTTTCCCTTCGGGCCATGCGTATATCATCATAATAATACTGATGGTAAGTTTGGTCTTCGGGCCATTTGTTTGCCTGCAGGCCTTGTTTTTGCCTTCGTGCCATGCGTATATTATCATAATAATGCTGATGAGAACTTTGGTCTTTGGGCCATTTGGTTGCTTTTGGGCCACGCGTCTATTATCATAATAATACTAAGGGTAATTTTGGTCTTTGGGCCATTCGTCTCCCTTTGGGCCTTGCTTTTGCCTTTGGGCCATGCATATATTATCATAACAATACTAATGGTAAGTTTGGTATTCGGGCCATTTGTTTGCCTGCAGGCCTTGTTTTTGCCTGCGGGCCATGCATATATTATCATAATAATACTATTGATAAGTTTGGTCTTCAGGCCATTTGTTTGCCTTCGGGCCATGCGTATATTATCATAATAATACTAATGGTAAGTTTGGTCTTCGGGCATTTGCTTGCCTGCAGGCATTGTTTTTGCCTTCAGGCCATGCGTATATTATCATCATAATACTACTGATAGGTTTGGTCTTCAGGCCATTTGTTTGCCTTCGGGCCATGCGTATATCATCATAATAATACTGATGGTAAGTTTGGTCTTCGGGCCATTTGCTTGCCTTTGGTCCTTGCTTTTGCCTTTGGGCCATGCACATATTATCATAACAATACTAAGGTAAGTTTGGTCTTCGGGCCATTTGTTTGCCTTCGGGCCTTGTTTTTGCCTTCGTGCCATGCGTATATTATCATAATAATGCTTGTGAGAAGTTTGGCCTTTGGGCCATTTGGTTGCTTTCGGGCCACGCGTCTATTATCATAATAATACTAAAGGTAAGTTTGGTCTTTGGGCCATTCGTCTCCCTTTGGGCCTTGCTTTTGCCTTTGGGCCATGCATATATTATCATAACAATACTCATGGTAAGTTTGGTCTTCGGGCCATTTGTTTGCCTTCGGGCCTTTTTTGCCTTCGTGCCATGCAAATATTATCATAATAATGCTCATGAGAAGTTTGGTCTTTGGGCCATTTGGTTGCTTTTGGGCCACGCGTCTATTATCCTAATAATACTAAGGGTAAGTTTGGTCTTTGGGCCATTCGTCTCCCTTTGGGCCTTGCTTTTGCCTTTGGGCCATGCATATATTATCATAACAATACTAATGGTAAGTTTGATCGTCGGGCCATTTGTTTGCCTTCGGTCCTTGTTTTTTTGCCTTCGGGCTATGCGTATATTATTATAATAATACTAATGATAAGTTTTGTCTTCCGGCCATTTGTTTGCCTTCAGGCCTTGCGTTTGCCTTTGTGCCATGCTGTTGCCTTCGGGCCATGCCGTTGCCTTCAGGCCATACCGTTGCCTTCGGGCCATGCGTATATTATCATAATAAAACTAATGGTAAGTTTGGTCTTCGGGCCATTTGTTTGCCTTCGGGCCTTGTTTTTGCCTTCGGGCCATGCATATATTATCATAATAATACTGATGGTAAGTTTGGTCTTCGGGCCATTTGTTTGCTTTTGGGCCTTGCTTTTGCCTTTGGGCCATGCACATATTATCATAACAATACTAATGGTAAGTTTGGTTTTCGGGCCATTTGTTTGCCTTCAGGCCTTGTTTTTGCCTTCGTGCCATGCGTATATTATCATAATAATGCTCATGAGAAGTTTGGTCTTCGGGCCATTTGGTTGCCTTTGGGCCACGTGTCTATTATCATAATAATACTAAGGGTAAGTTTGGTCTTTGGGCCATTCGTCTCCCTTTGGGGCTTGCTTTTGCCTTTGGGCCATGCATATATTGTCATAACAATACTAATGGTAAGTTTGGTCTTCGGGCCATTTGTTTGCCTGCAGGCCTTGTTTTTGCCTTCGTGCCATGCGTAAATTATCATAATAATGTTGATGAGAACTTTGGTCTTTGGGCCATTTGGTTGCTTTTGGGCCACGCCTCTTTTATCATAATAATACTAAGGGTAATTTCGGTCTTTGGGCCATTCGTCTCCTTTTGGGCCTTGCCTTTGCCTTTGGGCCATGCATATATTATCAGAACAATACTAATGGTAAGTTTGGTCTTCGGGCCATTTGTTTGCCTGCAGGCCTTGTTCTTGCCTGCGGGCCATGCATATATTATCATAATAATACTATTGATAAGTTTGGTCTTCAGGCCATTTGTTTGCCTTCAGGCCTTGTTTTTGCCTGCGGGCCATGCGTATATTATCATTATAATACTACTGATAGGTTTGGTCTTCAGGCCATTTGTTTGCCTTCGGGCCATGCGTATATTATCATAATAATACTAATGGTAAGTTTGGTCTTCGGGCCATTTGCTTGCCTGCAGGCCTTGTTTTTGCCGTCAGGCCATGCGTATATTATCATAATAATACTACTGATAGGTTTGGTCTTCAGGCCATTTGTTTGCCTTCCGGCCATGCGTATATTATCATAATAATAATGATGGTAAGATTGGTCTTTGGGCCATTTGTGTGCCTTTGGGCCTTGCTTTTGCCTTTGGGCCATGCACATATTATCATAACAATACTAATGGTAAGTTTGGTCTTCGGGCCATTTGTTTGCCTGCAGGCCTTGTTTTTGCCTTCGGGCCATGCGTATATTATCATTATAATGCTCATGAGAAGTTTGGTCTTCGGGCCATTTGGTTGCCTTTGGGCCACGTGTCTATTATCATAATAATACTAAGGGTAAGTTTCGTCTTTGGGGCATTCGTCTCCCTTTGGGCCTTGCTTTGCCTTTGGGCCAAGCATATATTATCATAACAATACTAATGGTAAGTTTGGTCTTCGGGCCATTTGTTTGCCTTCCGGCCATGCGTATATTATCAAAATAATAATGATTGTAAGTTTGGTCTTTGGGCCATTTGTGTGCCTTTGGGCCATGCACATATTATCATAACAATACTAATGGTAAGTTTGGTCTTCGGGCCATTTGTTTGCCTTCGGGCCATGTGTATATTATCATAATAATACTGATGGTAAGTTTAGTCTTCGGGCCATTTGTTTGCTTTTGGGCCTTGCTTTTGCCTTTGGGCCATGCACATATTATCATAACAATACTAATGGTAAGTTTGGTCTTCGGGCCATTTTTTTGCCTTCGGGCCTTGTTTTTGCCTTCGTGCCATGCGTATATTATCATAATAATGCTCATGAGAAGTTTGGTCTTCGGGCCATTTGGTTGCCTTTGGGCCACGTGTCTATTAGCATAATAATACTAAGGGTAAGTTTGGTCTTTGGGCCATTCGTCTCCCTTTGGGGCTTGCTTTTGCCTTTGGGCCATGCATATATTATCATAACAATACTAATGGTAAGTTTGGTCTTCGGGCCATTTGTTTGCCTGCAGGCCTTGTTTTTGCCCTCGTGCCATGCGTATATTATCATAATAATGTTGATGAGAACTTTGGTCTTTGGGCCATTTGGTTGCTTTTGGGCCACGCGTCTATTATCATAATAATACTAAGGGTAATTTTGGTCTTTGGGCCATTCGTCTCCCTTTGGGCCTTGCTTTTGCCTTTGGGCCATGCACATATTATCATAACAATACTAATGGTAAGTTTGGTCTTCGGGCCATTTGTTTGCCTGCAGGCCTTGTTTTTGCCTGCGGGCCATGCATATATTATCATAATAATACTATTGATAAGTTTGGTCTTCAGGCCATTTGTTTGCCTTCAGGCCTTGTTTTTGCCTGCGGGCCATGCGTTTATTATCATTATAATACTACTGATAGGTTTGGTCTTCAGGCCATTTGTTTGCCTTCGGGCCATGCGTATATTATCATAATAATACTAATGGTAAGTTTGGTCTTCGGGCCATTTGCTTGCCTGCAGGCCTTGTTTTTGCTGTCAGGCCATGCGTATATTATCATAATAATACTACTGATAGGTTTGGTCTTCAGGCCATTTGTTTGCCTTCGGGCCATGCGTATATTATCATCATAATAATGATGGTAAGTTTGGTCTTTGGGCCATTTGTGTGCCTTTGGGCCTTGCTTTTGCCGTTGGGCCATGCACATATTATCATAACAATACTAATGGTAAGTTTGGTCTTCGGGCCATTTGTTTGCCTTCCGGCCTTGTTTTTGCCTTCGTGCCATGCATATATTATCATAATAATGCTCATGAGAAGTTTGGTCTTCGGGCCATTTGCTTGCCTGCAGGCCTTGTTTTTGCCTTCGGGCCATGCGTATGTTATCATAATAATACTACTGATAGGTTTGGTCTTCAGGCCATTTGTATGCCTTCGGGCCATGCGTATATTATCATAAAAATAATGATGGTAAGTTTGGTCTTTGGGCCATTTGTGTGCCTTTGGGCCTTGCTTTTGCCTTTGGGCCATGCATATATTATCATAGCAATACTAATGGTAAGTTTGGTCTTCGGGCCATTTGTTTGCCTGCAGGCCTTGTTTTTGCCTTTGTGCCATGCGTATATTATCATAATAATGCTGATGGGAACTTTGGTCTTTGGGCCATTTGTTTGCCTGCAGGCCTTGTTTTTGCCTTCGGGCCATGCGTGTATTATCATAATAATACTACTGTTAGGTTTGGTCTTCAGGCCATTTGTTTCCCTTCGGGCCATGCGTATATCATCATAATAATACTGATGGTAAGTTTGGTCTTCGGGCCATTTGTTTGCCTTCGGGCCTTGTTTTTGCCTTCGTGCCATGCGTATATTATCATAATAAGGCTCATGAGAAGTTTGGTCTTCGGGCCATTTGTTTGCCTTTGGGCCACGTGTCTATTATCATAATAATACTAAAGGTAAGTTTTGTCTTCGGGGCATTCGTCTTCCTTTGGGCCTTGTTTTGCCTTTGGGCCATGCATATATTATCATAACAATACTAATGGTAAGTTTGGTATTCGGGCCATTTGTTTGCCTGCAGGCCTTGTTTTCGCCTGTGGGCCATGCATATATTATCATAATAATACTATTGATAAGTTTGGTCTTCAGGTCATTTGTTTGCCTTCGGGCCATGCGTATATTATCATAATAATACTAATGGTAAGTTTGGTCTTCGGGCATTTGCTTGCCTGCAGGCCTTGTTTTTGCCTTCAGGCCATGCGTATATTATCATAATAATACTACTGATAGGTTTGGTCTTCAGGCCATTTGTTTGCCTTCGGGCCATGCGTATATTATCATAAAATAATGATGGTAAGTTTGGTCTTTGGGCCATTTTTGTGCCTTTGGGCCTTGCTTTTGCCTTTGGGCCATGCACATATTATCATAACAATACTAATGGTAAGTTTGGTCTTCGGGCCATTTGTTTGCCTTCCGGCCTTGTTTTTGCCTTTGTGCCATGGGTATATTATCATAATAATGCTCATGAGAAGTTTGGACTTTGGGCCATTTGGTTGCTTTTGGGCCACGCTTCTATTATCATAATAATACTAAAGGTAAGTTTGGTCTTTGGGCCATTCGTCTCCCTTTGGGCCTTGCTTTTGCCTTTGGGTCATGCATATATTATCATAAGAATACTAATTGTAAGTTTGGTCTTCGGGCCATTTGTTTGCCTGCAGGCCTTGTTTTTGCCTTCGGGCCATGCGTTTATTATCATGATAATGCTCATGAGAAGTTTGGTCTTCGGGCCATTTGGTTGCCTTCGGGCCATGCGTATATTATCATAATAAAACTAATGGTAAGTTTGGTCTTCGGGCCATTTGTTTGCCTTCGGGCCTTGTTTTTGCCTTCGTGCCATGAGTATATTATCATAATAATGCTCATGAGAAGTTTGGTCTTCGGGCCATTTGGTTGCCTTTGGGCCACGTTTCTATTATCATAATAATACTAAGGGTAAGTTTGGTTTTGGGGCATTCGTCTTCCTTCGGGCCTTGTTTTGCCTTTGGGCCATGCATATATTATCATAACAATACTAATGGTAAGTTTGGTCTTCGGGCCATTTGTTTGCCTGCAGGCCTTGTTTTTGCCTTCGGGCCATGCGTGTATTATCATAATAATACTATTGATAAGTTTGGTCTTTGGGCCATTCGTCTCCCTTTGGGCCTTGCTTTTGCCTTTGGGCCATGCATATATTATCATAACAATACTAATGGTAAGTTTGGTCTTCGGGCCATTTGTTTGCCTTCGGGCCTTTTTTTGCATTCGTGCCATGCGAATATTATCATAATAATGCTCATGAGAAGTTTGGTCTTTGGGCCATTTGGTTGCTTTTGGGCCACGCGTCTATTATCATAATAATACTAAGGGTAATTTTGGTCTTTGGGCCATTCGTCTCCCTTTGGGCCTTGCTTTTGCCTTTGGGCTATGCATATATTATCATAACAATACTAATGGTAAGTTTGGTCTTCGGGCCATTTGTTTGCCTGCAGGCCTTGCTTTTGCCTTCGGGCCATGCGTATATTATCATAATAATACTACTGATAGGTTTGGCCTTCAGGCCATTTGTTTGCCTTCGGGCCATGCGTATATTATCATAATAAAACTAATGGTAAGTTTGGTCTTCGGGCCATTTGTTTGCCTTCGGGCCTTGTTTTTGCCTTCGGGCCATGCGTTTATTATCATAATAATGCTCATGAGAAGTTTGGTCTTCGGGCCATTTGGTTGCCTTCGGGCCATGCGTATATTATCATAATAAAACTAATGGTAATTTTGGTCTTCGGGCCATTTATTTGCCTGCGGGCCTTGTTTTTGCCTTCGGGCCATGCGTTTATTATCATAATAATGCTCATGAGAAGTTTGGTCTTCTGGCCATTTGGTTGCCTTTGGGCCACGCGTCTATTATCATAATAATACTAAGGGTAATTTTGGTTTTTGGGCCATTCGTCTCCCTTTGGGCCTTGCTTTTGCCTTTGGGCCATGCATATATTATCATAACAATACTAATGGTAAGTTTGGTCTTCGGGCCATTTGTTTGCCTGCAGGCCTTGTTTTTGCCTGCGGGCCATGCGTTTATTATCATAATAATGCTCATGAGAAGTTTGGTCTTTGGGCCATTCGTCTCCCTTTGGGCCTTGCTATTGCCTTTGGGCCATGCATATATTATCATAACAATAATAAGGGTAAGTTTGATCGTTGGGCCATTTGTTTGCCTTCGGTCCTTGTTTTTTTGCCTTCGGGCTATGCGTATAATATTATAATAATACTATTGATAAGTTTGGTCTTCAGGCCATTTGTTTGCCTTCGGGCCATGCGTATATTATCATAATAATACTAATGGTAAGTTTGGTCTTTGGGCCATTTTTGTGCCTTTGGGCCTTGCTTTTGCCTTTGCGCCATGCACATATTATCATAACAATACTAATGGTAAGTTTGGTCTTCGGGCCATTTGTTTGCCTTCCGGCCTTGTTTTTGCCTTCGTGCCATGCGTATATTATCATAATAATGCTCATGAGAAGTTTGGACTTTGGGCCATTTGGTTGCTTTTGGGCCACGCTTCTATTATCATAATATAACTAAAGGTAAGTTTGGTCTTTGGGCCATTCGTCTCCCTTTGGGCCTTGCTTTTGCCTTTGCGTCATGCATATATTATCATAACAATACTAATTGCAAGTTTGGTCTTCGGGCCATTTGTTTGCCTGCAGGCCTTGTTTTTGCCTTCGGGCCATGCGTATATTATCATAATAATACTACTGATAGGTTTGGTCTTCAGGCCATTTGTTTGCCTTCGGGCCATGCATATATATTATCATAAAAATACTGATGGTAAGTTTGGTCTTCGGGCCATTTGTTTGCCTTCGGGCCTTGTTTTTGCCTTCGTGCCATGCGTATATTATCATAATAATGCTCATGAGAAGTTTGGTCTTCGGGCCATTTGGTTGCCTTTGGGCCACGTGTCTATTATCATAAAAATACTAAGGGTAAGTTTGGTCTTTGGGGCATTCGTCTTCCTTCGGGCCTTGTTTTGCCTTTGGGCCATGCATATATTATCATAACAATACTAATGGTAAGTTTGGTCTTCGGGCCATTTGTTTGCCTGCAGGCCTTGTTTTTGCCTTCGGGCCATGCGTGTATTATCATAATAATACTATTGATAAGTTTGGTCTTTGGGCCATTCGTCTCCCTTTGGGCCTTGCTTTTGCCTTTGGGCCATGCATATATTATCATAACAATACTAATGGTAAGTTTGGTCTTCGGGCCATTTGTTTGCCTTCGGGCCTTTTTTTGCATTCGTGCCATGCGTATATTATCATAATAATGCTCATGAGAAGTTTGGTCTTTGGGCCATTTGGTTGCTTTTGGGCCACGCGCCTATTATCATAATAATACTAAGGCTAATTTTGGTCTTTGGGCCATTCGTCTCCCTTTGGGCCTTGCTTTTGCCTTTGGGCCATGCATATATTATCATAACAATACTAATGGTAAGTTTGGTCTTCGGGCCATTTGTTTGCCTGCAGGCCTTGTTTTTGCCTGCGGGCCATGCATATATTATCATAATAAAACTATTGATAAGTTTGCTCTTTGGGCCATTCGTCTCCCTTTGGGCCTTGCTTTTGCCTTTGGGCCATGCATATATTATCATAACAATACTAATGGTAAGTTTGGTCTTCAGGCCATTTGTTTGCCTTCGGGCCTTTTTTTGCATTCGTGCCATGCGTATATTATCACAATAATGCTCCTGAGAAGTTTGGTCTTTGGGCCATTTGGTTGCTTTTGGGCCACGCGTCTATTATCATAATAATACTAAGGGTAAGTTTGGTCTTTGGGCCATTCGTCTCCCTTTGGGCCTTGCTATTGCCTTTGGGCCATGCATATATTATCATAACAATACTAAGGGTAAGTTTGATCGTTGGGCCATTTGTTTGCCTGCAGGCCTTGTTTTTGCCTTCGGGCCTTGCGTTTGCCTTCGTGCCATGCTGTTGCCTTTGGGCCATGCCGTTGCCTTCAGGCCATACCGTTGCCTTCAGGCCATGCGTATATTATCATAATAAAACTAATGCTAAGTTTGGTCTACGGGCCATTTGTTTGCCTTCGGGCCTTGTTTTTGCCTTCGGGCCATGCGTTTATTATCATAATAATGCTCATGAGAAGTTTGGTCTTCGGGCCATTTGTTTGCCTGCAGGCCTTGTTTTTGCTTTCAGGCCATGCGTATATTATCGCAATAATACTACTGATAGGTTTGGTCTTCAGGCCATTTGTTTCCCTTCGGGCCATGCGTATATCATCATAATAATACTGATGGTAAGTTTGGTCTTCGGGCCATTTGTTTGCCTCGGGCCTTGTTTTTGCCTTCGTGCCATGCGTATATTATCATAATAAGGCTCATGAGAAGTTTGGTCTTCGGGCCATTTGTTTGCCTTTGGGCCACGTGTCTATTATCATAATAATACTAAAGGTAAGTCTTGTCTTCGGGGCATTCGTCTTCCTTTGGGCCCTGTTTTGCCTTTGGGCCATGCATATATTATCATAACAATACTAATGGTAAGTTTGGTATTCGGGCCATTTGTTTGCCTGCAGGCCTTATTTTCGCCTGCGGGCCATGCATATATTATCATAATAATACTATTGATAAGTTTGGTCTTCAGGCCATTTGTTTGCCTTCGGGCCATGCGTATATTATCATAATAATACTAATGGTAAGTTTGGTCTTCGGGCATTTGCTTGCCTGCAGGCCTTGTTTTTGCCTTCAGGCCATGCGTATATTATCATAATAATACTACTGATAGGTGTGGTCTTCAGGCCATTTGTTTGCCTTCGGGCCATGGGTATATTATCATAATAATACTAATGGTAAGTTTGGTCTTTGGGCCATTTTTGTGCCTTTGGGCCTTGCTTTTGCCTTTGCGCCATGCACATATTATCATAACAATACTAATGGTAAGTTTGGTCTTCGGGCCATTTGTTTGCCTTCCGGCCTTGTTTTTGCCTTCGTGCCATGCGTATATTATCATAATAATGCTCATGAGAAGTTTGGACTTTGGGCCATTTGGTTGCTTTTGGGCCACGCTTCTATTATCATAATATAACTAAAGGTAAGTTTGGTCTTTGGGCCATTCGTCTCCCTTTGGGCCTTGCTTTTGCCTTTGCGTCATGCATATATTATCATAACAATACTAATTGCAAGTTTGGTCTTCGGGCCATTTGTTTGCCTGCAGGCCTTGTTTTTGCCTTCGGGCCATGCGTATATTATCATAATAATACTACTGATAGGTTTGGTCTTCAGGCCATTTGTTTGCCTTCGGGCCATGCATATATATTATCATAAAAATACTGATGGTAAGTTTGGTCTTCGGGCCATTTGTTTGCCTTCGGGCCTTGTTTTTGCCTTCGTGCCATGCGTATATTATCATAATAATGCTCATGAGAAGTTTGGTCTTCGGGCCATTTGGTTGCCTTTGGGCCACGCGTCTATTATCATAATAATACTAAGGGTAATTTTGGTTTTTGGGCCATTCGTCTCCCTTTGGGCCTTGCTTTTGCCTTTGCGTCATGCATATATTATCATAACAATACTAGTTGTAAGTTTGGTCTTCGGGCCATTTGTTTGCCTGCAGGCCTTGTTTTTGCCTTCGGGCCATGCGTTTATTATCATAACAATACTAATGGTAAGTTTGGTCTTCGGGCCATTTGTTTGCCTGCAGGCCTTGTTTTTGCCTGCGGGCCATGCATATATTATCATAATAAAACTATTGATAAGTTTGCTCTTTGGGCCATTCGTCTCCCTTTGGGCCTTGCTTTTGCCTTTGGGCCATACATATATTATCATAACAATACTAATGGTAAGTTTGGTCTTCGGGCCATTTGTTTGCCTTCGGGCCTTTTTTGCATTCGTGCCATGCGTATATTATCACAATAATGCTCCTGAGAAGTTTGGTCTTTGGGCCATTTGGTTGCTTTTGGGCCACGCGTCTATTATCATAATAATACTAAGGGTAAGTTTGGTCTTTGGGCCATTCGTCTCCCTTTGGGCCTTGCTATTGCCTTTGGGCCATGCATATATTATCATAACAATACTAAGGGTAAGTTTGATCGTTGGGCCATTTGTTTGCCTGCAGGCCTTGTTTTTGCCTTCGGGCCTTGCGTTTGCCTTCGTGCCATGCTGTTGCCTTTGGGCCATGCCGTTGCCTTCAGGCCATACCGTTGCCTTCAGGCCATGCGTATATTATCATAATAAAACTAATGCTAAGTTTGGTCTACGGGCCATTTGTTTGCCTTCGGGCCTTGTTTTTGCCTTCGGGCCATGCGTTTATTATCATAATAATGCTCATGAGAAGTTTGGTCTTTGGGCCATTTGGTTGCTTTTGGGCCACGCGCCTATTATCATAATAATACTAAGGCTAATTTTGGTCTTTGGGCCATTCGTCTCCCTTTGGGCCTTGCTTTTGCCTTTGGGCCATGCATATATTATCATAACAATACTAATGGTAAGTTTGGTCTTCGGGCCATTTGTTTGCCTGCAGGCCTTGTTTTTGCCTGCGGGCCATGCATATATTATCATAATAAAACTATTGATAAGTTTGCTCTTTGGGCCATTCGTCTCCCTTTGGGCCTTGCTTTTGCCTTTGGGCCATGCATATATTATCATAACAATACTAATGGTAAGTTTGGTCTTCGGGCCATTTGTTTGCCTTCGGGCCTTTTTTTGCATTCGTGCCATGCGTATATTATCACAATAATGCTCCTGAGAAGTTTGGTCTTTGGGCCATTTGGTTGCTTTTGGGCCACGCGTCTATTATCATAATAATACTAAGGGTAAGTTTGATCTTTGGGCCATTCGTCTCCCTTTGGGCCTTGCTATTGCCTTTGGGCCATGCATATATTATCATAACAATACTAAGGGTAAGTTTGATCGTTGGGCCATTTGTTTGCCTGCAGGCCTTGTTTTTGCCTTCGGGCCTTGCGTTTGCCTTCGTGCCATGCTGTTGCCTTTGGGCCATGCCGTTGCCTTCAGGCCATACCGTTGCCTTCAGGCCATGCGTATATTATCATAATAAAACTAATGCTAAGTTTGGTCTACGGGCCATTTGTTTGCCTTCGGGCCTTGTTTTTGCCTTCGGGCCATGCGTTTATTATCATAATAATGCTCATGAGAAGTTTGGTCTTCGGGCCATTTGTTTGCCTGCAGGCCTTGTTTTGCTTTCAGGCCATGCGTATATTATCGCAATAATACTACTGATAGGTTTGGTCTTCAGGCCATTTGTTTCCCTTCGGGCCATGCGTATATCATCATAATAATACTGATGGTAAGTTTGGTCTTCGGGCCATTTGTTTGCCTCGGGCCTTGTTTTTGCCTTCGTGCCATGCGTATATTATCATAATAAGGCTCATGAGAAGTTTGGTCTTCGGGCCATTTGTTTGCCTTTGGGCCACGTGTCTATTATCATAATAATACTAAAGGTAAGTCTTGTCTTCGGGGCATTCGTCTTCCTTTGGGCCCTGTTTTGCCTTTGGGCCATGCATATATTATCATAACAATACTAATGGTAAGTTTGGTATTCGGGCCATTTGTTTGCCTGCAGGCCTTGTTTTCGCCTGCGGGCCATGCATATATTATCATAATAATACTATTGATAAGTTTGGTCTTCAGGCCATTTGTTTGCCTTCGGGCCATGCGTATATTATCATAATAATACTAATGGTAAGTTTGGTCTTCGGGCATTTGCTTGCCTGCAGGCCTTGTTTTTGCCTTCAGGCCATGCGTATATTATCATAATAATACTACTGATAGGTGTGGTCTTCAGGCCATTTGTTTGCCTTCGGGCCATGGGTATATTATCATAATAATACTAATGGTAAGTTTGGTCTTTGGGCCATTTTTGTGCCTTTGGGCCTTGCTTTTGCCTTTGCGCCATGCACATATTATCATAACAATACTAATGGTAAGTTTGGTCTTCGGGCCATTTGTTTGCCTTCCGGCCTTGTTTTTGCCTTCGTGCCATGCGTATATTATCATAATAATGCTCATGAGAAGTTTGGACTTTGGGCCATTTGGTTGCTTTTGGGCCACGCTTCTATTATCATAATAATACTAAAGGTAAGTTTGGTCTTTGGGCCATTCGTCTCCCTTTGGGCCTTGCTTTTGCCTTTGGGTCATGCATATATTATCATAACAATACTAATTGTAAGTTTGGTCTTCGGGCCATTTGTTTGCCTGCAGGCCTTGTTTTTGCCTTCGGGCCATGCGTTTATTATCATAATAATGCTCATGAGAAGTTTGGTCTTCGGGCCATTTGGTTGCCTTCGGGCCATGCGTATATTATCATAATAAAACTAATGGTAAGTTTGGTCTTCGGGCCATTTATTTGCCTGCGGGCCTTGTTTTTGCCTTCGGGCCATGCGTTTATTATCATAATAATGCTCATGAGAAGTTTGGTCTTCGGGCCATTTGGTTGCCTTTGGGCCACGCGTCTATTATCATAATAATACTAAGGGTAATTTTGGTTTTTTGGCCATTCGTCTCCCTTTGGGCCTTGCTTTTGCCTTTGCGTCATACATATATTATCATAACAATACTAGTTGTAAGTTTGGTCTTCGGGCCATTTGTTTGCCTGCAGGCCTTGTTTTTGCCTTCGGGCCATGCGTTTATTATCATAATAATGCTCATGAGAAGTTTGGACTTTGGGCCATTTGGTTGCTTTTGGGCCACGCTTCTATTATCATAATAATACTAAAGGTAAGTTTGGTCTTTGGGCCATTCGTCTCCCTTTGGGCCTTGCTTTTGCCTTTGCGTCATGCATATATTATCATAACAATACTAATTGTAAGTTTGGTCTTCGGGCCATTTGTTTGCCTGCAGGCCTTGTTTTTGCCTTCGGGCCATGCGTATATTATCATAATAATACTACTGATAGGTTTGGTCTTCAGGCCATTTGTTTGCCTTCGGGCCATGCATATATATTATCATAAAAATACTGATGGTAAGTTTGGTCTTCGGGCCATTTGTTTGCCTTCGGGCCTTGTTTTTGCCTTCGTGCCATGAGTATATTATCATAATAATGCTCATGAGAAGTTTGGTCTTCGGGCCATTTGGTTGCCTTTGGGCCACGTTTCTATTATCATAATAATACTAAGGGTAAGTTTGGTTTTTGGGGCATTCGTCTTCCTTCGGGCCTTGTTTTGCCTTTGGGCCATGCATATATTATCATAACAATACTAATGGTAAGTTTGGTCTTCGGGCCATTTGTTTGCCTGCAGGCCTTGTTTTTGCCTTCGGGCCATGCGTGTATTATCATAATAATACTATTGATAAGTTTGGTCTTTGGGCCATTCGTCTCCCTTTGGGCCTTGCTTTTGCCTTTGGGCCATGCATATATTATCATAACAATACTAATGGTAAGTTTGGTCTTCGGGCCATTTGTTTGCCTTCGGGCCTTTTTTTGCATTCGTGCCATGCGAATATTATCATAATAATGCTCATGAGAAGTTTGGTCTTTGGGCCATTTGGTTGCTTTTGGGCCACGCGTCTATTATCATAATAATACTAAGGGTAATTTTGGTCTTTGGGCCATTCGTCTCCCTTTGGGCCTTGCTTTTGCCTTTGGGCTATGCATATATTATCATAACAATACTAATGGTAAGTTTGGTCTTCGGGCCATTTGTTTGCCTGCAGGCCTTGCTTTTGCCTTCGGGCCATGCGTATATTATCATAATAATACTACTGATAGGTTTGGCCTTCAGGCGATTTGTTTGCCTTCGGGCCATGCGTATATTATCATAATAAAACTAATGGTAAGTTTGGTCTTCGGGCCATTTGTTTGCCTTCGGGCCTTGTTTTTGCCTTCGGGCCATGCGTTTATTATCATAATAATGCTCATGAGAAGTTTGGTCTTCGGGCCATTTGGTTGCCTTCGGGCCATGCGTATATTATCATAATAAAACTAATGGTAATTTTGGTCTTCGGGCCATTTATTTGCCTGCGGGCCTTGTTTTTGCCTTCGGGCCATGCGTTTATTATCATAATAATGCTCATGAGAAGTTTGGTCTTCTGGCCATTTGGTTGCCTTTGGGCCACGCGTCTATTATCATAATAATACTAAGGGTAATTTTGGTTTTTGGGCCATTCGTCTCCCTTTGGGCCTTGCTTTTGCCTTTGGGCCATGCATATATTATCATAACAATACTAATGGTAAGTTTGGTCTTCGGGCCATTTGTTTGCCTGCAGGCCTTGTTTTTGCCTGCGGGCCATGCGTTTATTATCATAATAATGCTCATGAGAAGTTTGGTCTTCGGGCCATTTGGTTGCCTTCGGGCCATGCTTTTGCCTTTGGGCCATGCATATATTATCATAACAATACTAATGGTAAGTTTGGTCTTCGGGCCATTCGTTTGCCTTCGGGCCTTTTTTTGCCTTCGTGCCATGCGTATATTATCATAATAATGCTCATGAGAAGTTTGGTCTTTGGGCCATTTGGTTGCTTTTGGCCACGCGTCTATTATCATAATAATACTAAGGGTAAGTTTGGTCTTTGGGCCATTCGTCTCCCTTTGGGCCTTGCTATTGCCTTTGGGCCATGCATATATTATCATAACAAGAATAAGGGTAAGTTTGATCGTTGGGCCATTTGTTTGCCTTCGGTCCTTGTTTTTTTGCCTTCGGGCTATGCGTATAATATTATAATAATACTATTGATAAGTTTGGTCTTCAGGCCATTTGTTTGCCTTCGGGCCATGCGTATATTATCATAATAATACTAATGGTAAGTTTGGTCTTTGGGCCATTTTTGTGCCTTTGGGCCTTGCTTTTGCCTTTGCGCCATGCACATATTATCATAACAATACTAATGGTAAGTTTGGTCTTCGGGCCATTTGTTTGCCTTCCGGCCTTGTTTTTGCCTTCGTGCCATGCGTATATTATCATAATAATGCTCATGAGAAGTTTGGACTTTGGGCCATTTGGTTGCTTTTGGGCCATGCTTCTATTATCATAATAATACTAAAGGTAAGTGTGGTCTTTGGGCCATTCGTCTCCCTTTGGGCCTTGCTTTTGCCTTTGCGTCATGCATATATTATCATAACAATACTAATTGCAAGTTTGGTCTTCGGGCCATTTGTTTGCCTGCAGGCCTTGTTTTTGCCTTCGGGCCATGCGTATATTATCATAATAATACTACTGATAGGTTTGGTCTTCAGGCCATTTGTTTGCCTTCGGGCCATGCATATATATTATCATAAAAATACTGATGGTAAGTTTGGTCTTCGGGCCATTTGTTTGCCTTCGGGCCTTGTTTTTGCCTTCGTGCCATGCGTATATTATCATAATAATGCTCATGAGAAGTTTGGTCTTCGGGCCATTTGGTTGCCTTTGGGCCACGTGTCTATTATCATAAAAATACTAAGGGTAAGTTTGGTCTTTGGGGCATTCGTCTTCCTTCGGGCCTTGTTTTGCCTTTGGGCCATGCATATATTATCATAACAATACTAATGGTAAGTTTGGTCTTCGGGCCATTTGTTTGCCTTCGGGCCATGCGTATATTATCATAATAATAATGATGGTAAGTTTGGTCTTTGGGCCATTTGTGTGCCTTTGGGCCTTGCTTTTGCCTTTGGGCCATGCACATATTATCATAACAATACTAATGGTAAGTTTGGTCTTCGGGCCATTTGTTTGCCTTCCGGCCTTGTTTTTGCCTTCGTGCCATGCATATATTATCATAATAATGCTCATGAGAAGTTTGGTCTTCGGGCCATTTGCTTGCCTGCAGGCCTTGTTTTTGCCTTCGGGCCATGCATATATTATCATAATAATACTATTGATAAGTTTGGTCTTTGGGCCATTCGTCTCCCTTTGGGCCTTGCTTTTGCCTTTGGGCCATGCATATATTATCATAACAATACTAATGGTAAGTTTGGTCTTCGGGCCATTCGTTTGCCTTCGGGCCTTTTTTTGCCTTCGTGCCATGCGTATATTATCATAATAATGCTCGTGAGAAGTTTGGTCTTTGGCCATTTGGTTGCTTTTGGGCCACGCGTCTATTATCATAATAATACTAAGGGTAAGTTTGGTCTTTGGCCATTCGTCTCCCTTTGGGCCTTGCTATTGCCTTTGGGCCATGCATATATTATCATAACAATACTAAGGGTAAGTTTGATCGTTGGGCCCTTTGTTTGCCTTCAGGCCTTGTTTTTGCCTGCGGGCCATGCGTATATTATCATTATCATACTACTGATAGGTTTGGTCTTCAGGCCATTTGTTTGCCTTCGGGCCATGTGTATATTATCATAATAATACTAATGGTAAGTTTCGTCTTCGGGCCATTTGCTTGCCTGCAGGCCTTGTTTTTGCTGTCAGGTCATGCGTATATTATCATAATAATACTACTGATAGGTTTGGTCTTCGGGCCATTTGTTTGCCTTCGGGCCATGCGTATATTATCATTATAATAATGATGGTAAGTTCGGTCTTTGGGCCATTTGTGTGCCTTTGGGCCTTGCTTTTGCCTTTGGGCCATGCACATATTATCATAACAATACTAATGGTAAGTTTGGTCTTCGGGCCATTTGTTTGCCTTCCGGCCTTGTTTTTGCCTTCGTGCCATGCATATATTATCATAATAATGTTCATGAGAAGTTTGGTCTTCGGGCCATTTGCTTGCCTGCAGGCCTTGTTTTTGCCTTCGGGCCATGCGTATGTTATCATAATAATACTACTGATAGGTTTGGTCTTCAGGCCATTTGTTTGCCTTCGGGCCATGCGTATATTATCATAATAATAATGATGGTAAGTTTGGTCTTTGGGCCATTTTTGTGCCTTTGGGCCTTGCTTTTGCCTTTGGGCCATGCACATATTATCATAACAATACTAATGGTAAGTTTGGTCTTCGGGCCATTTGTTTGCCTGCAGGCCTTGTTTTTGCCTTCGGGCCATGCGCGTATTATCATAATAATACTACCGATAGGTTTGGTCTTCAGGCCATTTGTTTCCCTTCGGGCCATGCGTATATTATCATAAAAATAATGATGGTAAGTTTGGTCTTTGGGCCATTTGTGTGCCTTTGGGCCTTGCTTTTGCCTTTGGGCAATGCATATATTATCATAGCAATACTAATGGTAAGTGTGGTCTTCGGGCCATTTGTTTGCCTGCAGGCCTTGTTTTTGCCTTTGTGCCATGAGTATATTATCATAATAATGCTGATGGGAACTTTGGTCTTTGGGCCATTTGATAATAATAATAATAATAATAATAATAATAATGGATATTAACAGATCCACATAACATGGCTATTCTCTGTTAAGTACTACATAAAATAATGTCTTTATTAAAAGAATATAGATTGTCCTGAATAAATTAATGTCGTCCATAATATGAATAACTTATTACATTGCATCTAATTAAAAACCTATGTTACAATTTTATTCTTTAAAAATGCTTTAGATAATGTTAAAAAATTACTGTAAATACGGCAGTTCCTTATGTTTTCTGGCAAAGAATTAAACAGCTTTCCTGCAATATCCTGAAAAGTTCCAGTTTCCCTTGGGATCACGAGTGATCTTGCACTGCTTGATCGAAGCTCTCTGGTAAACTTTTTTTCTTCGAGTGTCAAATATGATGGCCAGAACTCATAGTTCATCGCTTTGAATGTCATTTTCAGAAGGTTCAGTTCCCTTCTTTCCTTTATAGGCAGCCATCCCAATTTCCAAATGGCTTTTGTATTGTTTATGTAATTTCCAGTTACAAAAGCTGCAGCGGCGAATTGTACTTTCTGCAAGCCATTTGGTTGCTTTTGGGCCACGCGTCTTTTATCATAATAATACTAAGGGTAATTTTGGTCTTTGGGCCATTCGTCTCCCTTTGGGCCTTGCTTTTGCCTTTGGGCCATGCATATATTATCATAACAATACTAATGGTAAGTTTGGTCTTCGGGCCATTTGTTTGCCTGCAGGCCTTGTTTTTGCCTGCGGGCCATGCATATATTATCATAATAATACTATTGATAAGTTTGGTCTTTGGGCCATTCGTCTCCCTTTGGGCCTTGCTTTTGCCTTGGGCCATGCATATATTATCATAACAATACTAATGGTAAGTTTGGTCTTCGGGCCATTCGTTTGCCTTCGGGCCTTTTTTTGCCTTCGTGCCATGCGTATATTATCATAATAATGCTCGTGAGAAGTTTGGACTTTGGGCCATTTGGTTGCTTTTGGGCCACGCGTCTATTATCATAATAATACTAAGGGTAAGTTTGGTCTTTGGGCCATTCGTCTCCCTTTGGGCCTTGCTATTGCCTTTGGGCCATGCATATATTATCATAACAATACTAAGGGTAAGTTTGGTATTCGGGCCATTTGTTTGCCTGCAGGCCTTGTTTTTGCCTGCGGGCCATGCATATATTATCATAATAATACTATTGATAAGTTTGGTCTTCAGGCCATTTGTTTGCCTTCGGGCCATGTGTATATTATCATAATAATACTAATGGTAAGTTTGGTCTTCGGGCATTTGCTTGCCTGCAGGCCTTGTTTTTGCCTTCAGGCCATGCGTATATTATCATAATAATACTACTGATAGGTTTGCTCTTCAGGCCATTTGTTTGCCTTCGGGCCATGCGTATATTATCATAATAATAATGATGGTAAGTTTGGTCTTTGGGCCATTTTTGTGCCTTTGGGCCTTGCTTTTGCCTTTGGGCCATGCACATATTATCATAACAATACTAATGGTAAGTTTGGTCTTCGGGCCATTTGTTTGCCTGCAGGCCTTGTTTTTGCCTTCGGGCCATGCGCGTATTATCATAATAATACTACCGATAGGTTTGGTCTTCAGGCCATTTGTTTCCCTTCGGGCCATGCGTATATTATCATAAAAATAATGATGGTAAGTTTGGTCTTTGGGCCATTTGTGTGCCTTTGGGCCTTGCTTTTGCCTTTGGGCAATGCATATATTATCATAGCAATACTAATGGTAAGTGTGGTCTTCGGGCCATTTGTTTGCCTGCAGGCCTTGTTTTTGCCTTTGTGCCATGAGTATATTATCATAATAATGCTGATGGGAACTTTGGTCTTTGGGCCATTTGATAATAATAATAATAATAATAATAATAATAATGGATATTAACAGATCCACATAACATGGCTATTCTCTGTTAAGTACTACATAAAATAATGTCTTTATTAAAAGAATATAGATTGTCCTGAATAAATTAATGTCGTCCATAATATGAATAACTTATTACATTGCGTCTAATTAAAAACCTATGTTACAATTTTATTCTTTAAAAATGCTTTAGATAATGTTAAAAAATTACTGTAAATACGGCAGTTCCTTATGTTTTCTGGCAAAGAATTAAACAGCTTTCCTGCAATATCCTGAAAAGTTCCAGTTTCCCTTGGGATCACGAGTGATCTTGCACTGCTTGATCGAAGCTCTCTGGTAAACTTTTTTTCTTCGAGTGTCAAATATGATGGCCAGAACTCATAGTTCATCGCTTTGAATGTCATTTTCAGAAGGTTCAGTTCCCTTCTTTCCTTTATAGGCAGCCATCCCAATTTCCAAATGGCTTTTGTATTGTTTATGTAATTTCCAGTTACAAAAGCTGCAGCGGCGAATTGTACTTTCTGCAAGCCATTTGGTTGCTTTTGGGCCACGCGTCTTTTATCATAATAATACTAAGGGTAATTTTGGTCTTTGGGCCATTCGTCTCCCTTTGGGCCTTGCTTTTGCCTTTGGGCCATGCATATATTATCATAACAATACTAATGGTAAGTTTGGTCTTCGGGCCATTTGTTTGCCTGCAGGCCTTGTTTTTGCCTGCGGGCCATGCATATATTATCATAATAATACTATTGATAAGTTTGGTCTTTGGGCCATTCGTCTCCCTTTGGGCCTTGCTTTTGCCTTTGGGCCATGCATATATTATCATAACAATACTAATGGTAAGTTTGGTCTTCGGGCCATTCGTTTGCCTTCGGGCCTTTTTTTGCCTTCGTGCCATGCGTATATTATCATAATAATGCTCGTGAGAAGTTTGGACTTTGGGCCATTTGGTTGCTTTTGGGCCACGCGTCTATTATCATAATAATACTAAGGGTAAGTTTGGTCTTTGGGCCATTCGTCTCCCTTTGGGCCTTGCTATTGCCTTTGGGCCATGCATATATTATCATAACAATACTAAGGGTAAGTTTGGTATTCGGGCCATTTGTTTGCCTGCAGGCCTTGTTTTTGCCTGCGGGCCATGCATATATTATCATAATAATACTATTGATAAGTTTGGTCTTCAGGCCATTTGTTTGCCTTCGGGCCATGTGTATATTATCATAATAATACTAATGGTAAGTTTCGTCTTCGGGCCATTTGCTTGCCTGCAGGCCTTGTTTTTGCTGTCAGGTCATGCGTATATTATCATAATAATACTACTGATAGGTTTGGTCTTCGGGCCATTTGTTTGCCTTCGGGCCATGCGTATATTATCATAATAATAATGATGGTAAGTTTGGTCTTTGGGCCATTTGTGTGCCTTTGGGCCTTGCTTTTGCCTTTGGGCCATGCACATATTATCATAACAATACTAATGGTAAGTTTGGTCTTCGGGCCATTTGTTTGCCTTCCGGCCTTGTTTTTGCCTTCGTGCCATGCATATATTATCATAATAATGCTCATGAGAAGTTTGGTCTTCGGGCCATTTGCTTGCCTGCAGGCCTTGTTTTTGCCTTCGGGCCATGCATATATTATCATAATAATACTATTGATAAGTTTGGTCTTTGGGCCATTCGTCTCCCTTTGGGCCTTGCTTTTGCCTTTGGGCCATGCATATATTATCATAACAATACTAATGGTAAGTTTGGTCTTCGGGCCATTCGTTTGCCTTCGGGCCTTTTTTTGCCTTCGTGCCATGCGTATATTATCATAATAATGCTCGTGAGAAGTTTGGTCTTTGGGCCATTTGGTTGCTTTTGGGCCACGCGTCTATTATCATAATAATACTAAGGGTAAGTTTGGTCTTTGGGCCATTCGTCTCCCTTTGGGCCTTGCTATTGCCTTTGGGCCATGCATATATTATCATAACAATACTAAGGGTAAGTTTGATCGTTGGGCCCTTTGTTTGCCTTCAGGCCTTGTTTTTGCCTGCGGGCCATGCGTATATTATCATTATCATACTACTGATAGGTTTGGTCTTCAGGCCATTTGTTTGCCTTCGGGCCATGCGTATATTATCATAATAATACTAATGGTAAGTTTCGTCTTCGGGCCATTTGCTTGCCTGCAGGCCTTGTTTTTGCTGTCAGGTCATGCGTATATTATCATAATAATACTACTGATAGGTTTGGTCTTCGGGCCATTTGTTTGCCTTCGGGCCATGCGTATATTATCATTATAATAATGATGGTAAGTTCGGTCTTTGGGCCATTTGTGTGCCTTTGGGCCTTGCTTTTGCCTTTGGCCATGCACATATTATCATAACAATACTAATGGTAAGTTTGGTCTTCGGGCCATTTGTTTGCCTTCCGGCCTTGTTTTTGCCTTCGTGCCATGCATATATTATCATAATAATGTTCATGAGAAGTTTGGTCTTCGGGCCATTTGCTTGCCTGCAGGCCTTGTTTTTGCCTTCGGGCCATGGGTATGTTATCATAATAATACTACTGATAGGTTTGGTCTTCAGGCCATTTGTTTGCCTTCGGGCAATGCGTATATTATCATAAAAATAATGATGGTAAGTTTGGTCTTTGGGCCATTTGTGTGCCTTTGGGCCTTGCTTTTGCCTTTGGGCCATGCATATATTATCATAGCAATACTAATGGTAAGTTTGGTCTTCGGGCCATTTGTTTGCCTGCAGGCCTTGTTTTTGCCTTTGTGCCATGCGTATATTATCATAATAATGCTGATGGGAACTTTGGTCTTTGGGCCATTTGATAATAATAATAATAATAATAATAATAATGGATATTAACAGATCCACATAACATGGCTATTCTCTGTTAAGTACTACATAAAATAATGTCTTTATTAAAAGAATATAGATTGTCCTGAATAAATTAATGTCGTCCATAATATGAATAACTTATTACATTGCGTCTAATTAAAAACCTATGTTACAATTTTATTCTTTAAAAATGCTTTAGTTAATGTAAAAAAATTACTGTAAATACGGCAGTTCCTTATGTTTTCTGGCAAAGAATTAAACAGCTTTCCTGCAATATCCTGAAAAGTTCCAGTTTCCCTTGGGATCACGAGTGATCTTGCACTGCTTGATCAAAGCTCTCTGGTAAACTTTTTTTCTTCGAGTGTCAAATATGATGGCCAGAACTCATAGTTCATCGCTTTGAATGTCATTTTCAGAAGGTTCAGTTCCCTTCTTTCCTTTATAGGCAGCCATCCCAATTTCAAAATGGCTTTTGTATTGTTTATGTAATTTCCAGTCACAAAAGCTGCAGCGGCGAATTGTACTTTCTGCAAGCCATTTGGTTGCTTTTTGGTCACGCGTCTATTATCATAATAATACTAAGGGTAATTTTGGTCTTTGGGCCATTCGTCTCCCTTTGGGCCTTGCTTTTGCCTTTGGGCCATGCATATATTATCATAACAATACTAATGGTAAGTTTGGTCTTCGGGCCATTTGTTTGCCTGCAGGCCTTGTTTTTGCCTGCGGGCCATGCATATATTATCATAACAATACTAAGGGTAAGTTTGATCGGTGGGCAATTTGTTTGCCTTCGGTCCTTGTTTTTTTGCCTTCGGGCAATGCGTATATTATTATAATAATACTATTGATAAGTTTGGTCTTCAGGCCATTTGTTTGCCTTCGGGCCATGCGTATATTATCATAACAATACTAATGGTAAGTTTGGTCTTCGGGCCATTTGTTTGCCTTCCAGCCTTGTTTTTGCCTTCGTGCCATGCGTATATTATCATAATAATGCTCATGAGAAGTTTGGACTTTGGGCCATTTGGTTGCTTTTGGGCCACGCTTCTATTATCATAATAATACTAAAGGTAAGTTTGGTCTTTGGGCCATTCGTCTCCCTTTGGGCCTTGCTTTTGCCTTTGGGTCATGCATATATTATCATAACAATACTAATTGTAAGTTTGGTCTTTGGGCCATTTGTTTGCCTGCAGGCCTTGTTTTTGCCTTCGGGCCATGCGTATATTATCATAATAATACTACTGATAGGTTTGGTATTCAGGCCATTTGTTTGCCTTCGGGCCATGCATATATATTATCATAAAAATACTGATGGTAAGTTTGGTCTTCGGGCCATTTGTTTGCCTTTGGGCCTTGTTTTTGCCTTCGTGCCATGCGTATATTTTCATAATAATGCTCATGAGAAGTTTGGTCTTCGGGCCATTTGCTTGCCTTTGGGCCACGTGTCTATTATCATAATAATACTAAGGGTAAGTTTGGTCTTTGGGGCATTCGTCTTCCTTCGGGCCTTGTTTTGCCTTTGGGCCATGCATATATTATCATAACAATACTAATGCTAAGTTTGGTCTTCGGACCATTTGTTTGCCTGCAGGCCTTGTTTTTGCCTTCGGGCCATGCGTGTATTATCATAATAATACTACTGATAGGTTTGGTCTTCAGGCCATTTGTTTCCCTTCGGGCCATGCGTATATCATCATAATAATACTGATGGTAAGTTTGGTCTTCGGGCCATTTGTTTGCCTGCAGGCCTTGTTTTTGCCTTCGTGCCATGCGTATATTATCATAATAATGCTGATGAGAACTTTGGTCTTTGGGCCATTTGGTTGCTTTTGGGCCACGCGTCTATTATCATAATAATACTAAGGGTAATTTTGGTCTTTGGGCCATTCGTCTCCCTTTGGGCCTTGCTTTTGCCTTTGGGTCATGCATATATTATCATAACAATACTAATGGTAAGTTTGGTATTCGGGCCATTTGTTTGCCTGCAGGCCTTGTTTTTGCCTGCGGGCCATGCATATATTATCATAATAATACTATTGATAAGTTTGGTCTTCAGGCCATTTGTTTGCCTTCGGGCCATGCGTATATCATCATAATAATACTGATGGTAAGTTTGGTCTTCGGGCCATTTGTTTGCCTTTGGGCCTTGCTTTTGCCTTTGGGCCATGCACATATTATCACAACAATACTAAAGGTAAGTTTGGTCTTCGGGCCATTTGTTTGCCTTCGGGCCTTGTTTTTGCCTTCGTGCCATGCGTATATTATCATAATAATGCTTGTGAGAAGCTGGCCTTTGGGCCATTTGGTTGCTTTCGGGCCACGCGTCTATTATCATAATAATACTAAAGGTAAGTTTGGTCTTTGGGCCATTCGTCTCCCTTTGGGCCTTGCTTTTGCCTTTGGGCCATGCATATATTATCATAACAATACTAATGGTAAGTTTGGTCTTCGGGCCATTTGTTTGCCTTCGGGCCTTTTTTTGCCTTCGTGCCATGCGTATATTATCATAATAATGCTCATGAGAAGTTTGGTCTTTGGGCCATTTGGTTGCTTTTGGGCCACGCGTCCATTATCATAATAATACTAAGGGTAAGTTTGGTCTTTGGGCCATTCGTCTCCCTTTGGGCCTTGCTTTTGCCTTTGGGCCATGCATATATTATCATAACAATACTAATGGTAAGTTTGATCGTCGGGCCATTTGTTTGCCTTCGGTCCTTGTTTTTTTGCCTTCGGGCTATGCGTATATTATTATAATAATACTAATGATAAGTTTTGTCTTCCGGCCATTTGTTTGCCTTCGGGCCTTGCGTTTGCCTTTGTGCCATGCTGTTGCCTTCGGGCCATGCCGTTGCCTTCAGGCCATACCGTTGCCTTTGGGCCATGCGTATATTATCATAATAAAACTAATGGTAAGTTTGGTCTTCGGGCCATTTTTTTGCCTTCGGGCCTTATTTTTGCCTTCGGGCCATGCGTATATTATCATAATAATACTGATGGTAAGTTTGGTCTTCGGGCCATTTGCTTGCCTGCAGGCCTTGTTTTTGCCTTCAGGCCATGCGTGTATTATCATAATAATGCTCATGAGAAGTTTGGTCTTCGGGCCATTTGGTTGCCTTTGGGCCACGTGTCTATTATCATAATAATACTAAGGGTAAGTTTGGTCTTTGGGCCATTCGTCTCCCTTTGGGGCTTGCTTTTGCCTTTGGGCCATGCATATATTATCATAACAATACTAATGGTAAGTTTGGTCTTTGGGCCATTTGTTTGCCTGCAGGCCTTGTTTTTGCCTTCGTGCCATGCGTATATTATCATAATAATGTTGATGAGAACTTTGGTCTTTGGGCCATTTGGTTGCTTTTGGGCCACGCGTCTATTATCATAATAATAGTAAGGGTAATTTTGGTCTTTGGGGCATTCGTCCTCCTTTGGGCCTTGCTTTTGCCTTTGGGCCATGCATATATTATCATAACAATACTAATGGTAAGTTGGTCTTCGGGCCATTTGTTTGCCTGCAGGCCTTGTTTTTGCCTTCGGGCCATGCGTATATTATCATAATAATACTACAGATAGGTTTGGTCTTCAGGCCATTTGTTTGCCTTCCGGCCATGCGTATATTATCATAATAATAATGGTTGTAAGTTTGGTCTTTGGGCCATTTGTGTGCCTTTGGGCCTTGCTTTTACCTTTGGGCCATGCACATATTATCATAACAATACTAATGGTAAGTTTGGTCTTCGGGCCATTTGTTTGCCTTCGGGCCATGTGTATATTATCATAATAATACTGATGGTAAGTTTGGTCTTCGGGCCATTTGTTTGCTTTTGGGCCTTGCTTTTGCCTTTGGGCCATGCACATATTATCATAACAATACTAATGGTAAGTTTGGTCTTCGGGCCATTTGTTTGCTTTTGGGCCACGCGTCTATTATCATAATAATACTAAGGGTAAGTTTGGTCTTTGGGCCATTCGTCTCCCTTTGGGCCTTGCTTTTGCCTTTGGGCCATGCATATATTATCATAACAATACTAATGGTAAGTTTGATCGTCGGGCCATTTGTTTGCCTTCGGTCCTTGTTTTTTTGCCTTCGGGCTATGCGTATATTATTATAATAATACTAATGATAAGTTTTGTCTTCCGGCCATTTGGTTGCTTTTGGGCCACGCGTCTATTATCATAATAATACTAAGGGTAAGTTTGGTCTTTGGGCCATTCGTCTCCCTTTGGGCCTTGCTTTTGCCTTTGGGCCATGCATATATTATCATAACAATACTAATGGTAAGTTTGATCGTCGGGCCATTTGTTTGCCTTCGGTCCTTGTTTTTTTGCCTTCGGGCTATGCGTATATTATTATAATAATACTAATGATAAGTTTTCTCTTCCGGCCATTTGTTTGCCTTCGGGCCTTGCGTTTGCCTTTGTGCCATGCTGTTGCCTTCGGGCCATGCCGTTGCCTTCAGGCCATACCGTTGCCTTCGGGCCATGCGTATATTATCATAATAAAACTAATGGTAAGTTTGGTCTTCGGGCCATTTTTTTGCCTTCGGGCCTTATTTTTGCCTTCGGGCCATGCGTATATTATCATAATAATACTGATGGTAAGTTTGGTCTTCGGGCCATTTGTTTGCTTTTGGGCCTTGCTTTTGCCTTTGGGCCATGCACATATTATCATAACAATACTAATGGTAAGTTTGGTTTTCGGGCCATTTGTTTGCCTTCGGGCCTTGTTTTGCCTTTGTGCCATGCGTATATTATCATAATAATGCTCATGAGAAGTTTGGTCTTCGGGCCATTTGGTTGCCTTTGGGCCACGTGTCTATTATCATAATAATACTAAGGGTAAGTTTGGTCTTTGGGCCATTCGTCTCCCTTTGGGGCTTGCTTTTGCCTTTGGGCCATGCATATATTGTCATAACAATACTAATGGTAAGTTTGGTCTTCGGGCCATTTGTTTGCCTGCAGGCCTTGTTTTTGCCTTCGTGCCATGCGTAAATTATCATAATAATGTTGATGAGAACTTTGGTCTTTGGGCCATTTGGTTGCTTTTGGGCCACGCCTCTTTTATCATAATAATACTAAGGGTAATTTCGGTCTTTGGGCCATTCGTCTCCTTTTGGGCCTTGCCTTTGCCTTTGGGCCATGCATATATTATCAGAACAATACTAATGGTAAGTTTGGTCTTCGGGCCATTTGTTTGCCTGCAGGCCTTCTTCTTGCCTGCGGGCCATGCATATATTATCATAATAATACTATTGATAAGTTTGGTCTTCAGGCCATTTGTTTGCCTTCAGGCCTTGTTTTTGCCTGCGGGCCATGCGTATATTATCATTATAATACTACTGATAGGTTTGGTCTTCAGGCCATTTGTTTGCCTTCAGGCCATGCGTATATTATCATAATAATACTAATGGTAAGTTTGGTCTTCGGGCCATTTGCTTGCCTGCAGGCCTTGTTTTTGCCGTCAGGCCATGCGTGTATTATCATAATAATGCTCATGAGAAGTTTGGTCTTCGGGCCATTTGGTTGCCTTTGGGCCACGTGTCTATTATCATAAGAATACTAAGGGTAAGTTTGGTCTTTGGGCCATTCGTCTCCCTTTGGGGCTTGCTTTTGCCTTTGGGCCATGCATATATTATCATAACAATACTAATGGTAAGTTTGGTCTTTGGGCCATTTGTTTGCCTGCAGGCCTTGTTTTTGCCTTCGTGCCATGCGTATATTATCATAATAATGTTGATGAGAACTTTGGTCTTTGGGCCATTTGGTTGCTTTTGGGCCACGCGTCTATTATCATAATAATAGTAAGGGTAATTTTGGTCTTTGGGGCATTCGTCTCCCTTTGGGCCTTGCTTTTGCCTTTGGGCCATGCATATATTATCATAACAATACTAATGGTAAGTTGGTCTTCAGGCCATTTGTTTGCATGCAGGCCTTGTTTTTGCCTTCGGGCCATGCGTATATTATCATAATAATACTACAGATAGGTTTGGTCTTCAGGCCATTTGTTTGCCTTCCGGCCATGCGTATATTATCATAATAATAATGATTGTAAGTTTGGTCTTTGGGCCATTTGTGTGCCTTTGGGCCTTGCTTTTGCCTTTGGGCCATGCACATATTATCATAACAATACTAATGGTAAGTTTGGTCTTCGGGCCATTTGTTTGCCTTCGGGCCATGTGTATATTATCATAATAATACTGATGGTAAGTTTGGTCTTCGGGCCATTTGTTTGCTTTTGGGCCTTGCTTTTGCCTTTGGGCCATGCACATATTATCATAACAATACTAATGGTAAGTTTGGTCTTCGGGCCATTTGTTTGCCTTCGGGCCTTGTTTTTGCCTTCGTGCCATGCGTATATTATCATAATAATGCTCATGAGAAGTTTGGTCTTCGGGCCATTTGGTTGCCTTTGGGCCACGTGTCTATTATCATAATAATACTAAGGGTAAGTTTGGTCTTTGGGCCATTCGTCTCCCTTTGGGGCTTGCTTTTGCCTTTGGGCCATGCATATATTATCATAACAATACTAATGGTAAGTTTGGTCTTCGGGCCATTTGTTTGCCTGCAGGCCCTGTTTTTGCCCTCGTGCCATGCGTATATTATCATAATAATGTTGATGAGAACTTTGGTCTTTGGGCCATTTGGTTGCTTTTGGGCCACGCGTCTATTATCATAATAAAACTAAGGGTAATTTTGGTCTTTGGGCCATTCGTCTCCCTTTGGGCCTTGCTTTTGCCTTTGGGCCATGCATATATTATCATAACAATACTAATGTTAAGTTTGGTCTTCGGGCCATTTGTTTGCCTGCAGGCCTTGTTTTTGCCTTCGTGCCATGCGTATATTATCATAATAATGCTCATGAGAAGTTTGGTCTTCCGGCCATTTGGTTGCCTTTGGGCCACGTGTCTATTATCATAATAATACTAAGGGTAAGTTTGGTCTTTGGGCCATTTGTGTGCCTTTGGGCCTTGCTTTTGCCGTTGGGCCATGCACATATTATCATAACAATACTAAAGGTAAGTTTGGTCTTCGGGCCATTTGTTTGCCTTCCAGCCTTGTTTTTGCCTTCGTGCCATGCATATATTATCATAATAATGCTCATGAGAAGTTTGGTCTTCGGGCCATTTGCTTGCCTGCAGGCCTTGTTTTTGCCTTCGGGCCATGCGTGTATTATCATAATAATACTACTGAGAGGTTTGGTCTTCAGGCCATTTGTTTCCCTTCGGGCCATGCGTATATCATCATAATAATACTGATGGTAAGTTTGGTCTTCGGGCCATTTGTTTGCCTGCAGGCCTTGTTTTTGCCTTCGTGCCATGCGTATATTATCATAATAATGCTGATGAGAACTTTGGTCTTTGGGCCATTTGGTTGCTTTTGGGCCACGCGTCTATTATCATAATAATACTAAGGGTAATTTTGGTCTTTGGGCCATTCGTCTCCCTTTGGGCCTTGCTTTTGCCTTTGGGCCATGCATATATTATCATAACAATACTAATGGTAAGTTTGGTATTCGGGCCATTTGTTTGCCTGCAGGCCTTGTTTTTGCCTGCGGGCCATGCATATATTATCATAATAATACTATTGATAAGTTTGGTCTTCAGGCCATTTGTTTGCCTTCGGGCCATGCGTATATTATCATAATAATACTAATGGTAAGTTTGGTCTTCGGGCATTTGCTTGCCTGCAGGCCTTGTTTTTGCCTTCAGGCCATGCGTATATTATCATCATAATACTACTGATAGGTTTGGTCTTCAGGCCATTTGTTTGCCTTCGGGCCATGCGTATATTATCATAATAATAATGATGGTAAGTTTGGTCTTTGGGCCATTTTTGTGCCTTTGGGCCTTGCTTTTGCCTTTGGGCCATGCACATATTATCATAACAATACTAAAGGTAAGTTTGGTCTTCGGGCCATTTGTTTGCCTGCAGGCCTTGTTTTTGCCTTCGGGCCATGCGTGTATTATCATAATAATACTACTGATAGGTTTGGTCTTCAGGCCATTTGTTTCCCTTCGGGCCATGCGTATCTCATCATAATAATACTGATGGTAAGTTTGGTCTTCGGGCCATTTGCTTGCCTTTGGTCCTTGCTTTTGCCTTTGGGCCATGCACATATTATCATAACAATACTAAAGGTAAGTTTGGTCTTCGGGCCATTTGTTTGCCTTCGGCCTTGTTTTTGCCTTCGTGCCATGCGTATATTATCATAATAATGCTTGTGAGAAGTTTGGCCTTTGGGCCATTTGGTTGCTTTCGGGCCACGCGTCTATTATCATAATAATACTAAAGGTAAGTTTGGTCTTTGGGCCATTCGTCTCCCTTTGGGCCTTGCTTTTGCCTTTGGGCCATGCATATATTATCATAACAATACTCATGGTAAGTTTGGTCTTCGGGCCATTTGTTTGCCTTCGGGCCTTTTTTTGCCTTCGTGCCATGCAAATATTATCATAATAATGCTCATGAGAAGTTTGGTCTTTGGGCCATTTGGTTGCTTTTGGGCCATGCGTCTATTATCCTAATAATACTAAGGGTAAGTTTGGTCTTTGGGCCATTCGTCTCCCTTTGGGCCTTGCTTTTGCCTTTGGGCCATGCATATATTATCATAACAATACTAATGGTAAGTTTGATCGTCGGGCCATTTGTTTGCCTTCGGTCCTTGTTTTTTTGCCTTCGGGCTATGCGTATATTATTATAATAATACTAATGATAAGTTTTGTCTTCCGGCCATTTGTTTGCCTTCAGGCCTTGCGTTTGCCTTTGTGCCATGCTGTTGCCTTCGGGCCATGCCGTTGCCTTCAGGCCATACCGTTGCCTTCGGGCCATGCGTATATTATCATAATAAAACTAATGGTAAGTTTGGTCTTCGGGCCATTTGTTTGCCTTCGGGCCTTGTTTTTGCCTTCGGGCCATGCGTATATTATCATAATAATACTGATGGTAAGTTTGGTCTTCGGGCCATTTGTTTGCTTTTGGGCCTTGCTTTTGCCTTTGGGCCATGCACATATTATCATAACAATACTAATGGTAAGTTTGGTTTTCGGGCCATTTGTTTGCCTTCAGGCCTTGTTTTTGCCTTCGTGCCATGCGTATATTATCATAATAATGCTCATGAGAAGTTTGGTCTTCGGGCCATTTGGTTGCCTTTGGGCCACGTGTCTATTATCATAATAATACTAAGGGTAAGTTTGGTCTTTGGGCCATTCGTCTCCCTTTGGGGCTTGCTTTTGCCTTTGGCCATGCATATATTGTCATAACAATACTAATGGTAAGTTTGGTCTTCGGGCCATTTGTTTGCCTGCAGGCCTTGTTTTTGCCTTCGTGCCATGCGTAAATTATCATAATAATGTTGATGAGAACTTTGGTCTTTGGGCCATTTGGTTGCTTTTGGGCCACGCCTCTTTTATCATAATAATACTAAGGGTAATTTCGGTCTTTGGGCCATTCGTCTCCTACTGGGCCTTGCCTTTGCCTTTGGGCCATGCATATATTATCAGAACAATACTAATGGTAAGTTTGGTCTTCGGGCCATTTGCTTGCCTGCAGGCCTTGTTTTTGCCGTCAGGCCATGCGTGTATTATCATAATAATGCTCATGAGAAGTTTGGTCTTCGGGCCATTTGGTTGCCTTTGGGCCACGTGTCTATTATCATAATAATACTAAGGGTAAGTTTGGTCTTTGGGCCATTCGTCTCCCTTTGGGGCTTGCTTTTGCCTTTGGGCCATGCATATATTATCATAACAATACTAATGGTAAGTTTGGTCTTTGGGCCATTTGTTTGCCTGCAGGCCTTGTTTTTGCCTTCGTGCCATGCGTATATTATCATAATAATGTTGATGAGAACTTTGGTCTTTGGGCCATTTGGTTGCTTTTGGGCCACGCGTCTATTATCATAATAATAGTAAGGGTAATTTTGGTCTTTGGGGCATTCGTCTCCCTTTGGGCCTTGCTTTTGCCTTTGGGCCATGCATATATTATCATAACAATACTAATGGTAAGTTGGTCTTCGGGCCATTTGTTTGCCTGCAGGCCTTGTTTTTGCCTTCGGGCCATGCGTATATTATCATAATAATACTACAGATAGGTTTGGTCTTCAGGCCATTTGTTTGCCTTCCGGCCATGCGTATATTATCATAATAATAATGATTGTAAGTTTGGTCCTTGGGCCATTTGTGTGCCTTTGGGCCTTGCTTTTGCCTTTGGGCCATGCACATATTATCATAACAATACTAATGGTAAGTTTGGTCTTCGGGCCATTTGTTTGCCTTCGGGCCATGTGTATATTATCATAATAATACTGATGGTAAGTTTGGTCTTCGGGCCATTTGTTTGCTTTTGGGCCTTGCTTTTGCCTTTGGGCCATGCACATATTATCATAACAATACTAATGGTAAGTTTGGTCTTCGGGCCATTTGTTTGCCTTCGGGCCTTGTTTTTGCCTTCGTGCCATGCGTATATTATCATAATAATGCTCATGAGAAGTTTGGTCTTCGGGCCATTTGGTTGCCTTTGGGCCACGTGTCTATTATCATAATAATACTAAGGGTAAGTTTGGTCTTTGGGCCATTCGTCTCCCTTTGTGGCTTGCTTTTGCCTTTGGGCCATGCATATATTATCATAACAATACTAATGGTAAGTTTGGTCTTCGGGCCATTTGTTTGCCTGCAGGCCTTGTTTTTGCCCTCGTGCCATGCGTATATTATCATAATAATGTTGATGAGAACTTTGGTCTTTGGGCCATTTGGTTGCTTTTGGGCCACGCGTCTATTATCATAATAATACTAAGGGTAATTTTGGTCTTTGGGCCATTCGTCTCCCTTTGGGCCTTGCTTTTGCCTTTGGGCCATGCATATATTATCATAACAATACTAATGTTAAGTTTGGTCTTCGGGCCATTTGTTTGCCTGCAGGCCTTGTTTTTGCCTTCGTGCCATGCGTATATTATCATAATAATGCTCATGAGAAGTTTGGTCTTCCGGCCATTTGGTTGCCTTTGGGCCACGTGTCTATTATAATAATAATACTAAGGGTAAGTTTGGTCTTTGGGCCATTCGTCTCCCTTTGGGGCTTGCTTTTGCCTTTGGGCCATGCATATATTATCATAACAATACTAATGGTAAGTTTGGTCTTCGGGCCATTTGTTTGCCTGCAGGCCTTGTTTTTGCCCTCGTGCCATGCGTATATTATCATAATAATGTTGATGAGAACTTTGGTCTTCAGGCCATTTGTTTGCCTTCCGGCCATGCGTATATTATCATAATAATAATGATGGTAAGTTTGGTCTTTGGGCCATTTGTGTGCCTTTGGGCCTTGCTTTTGCCTTTGGGCCATGCACATATTATCATAACAATACTAATGGTAAGTTTGGTCTTCGGGCCATTTGTTTGCCTGCAGGCCTTGTTTTTGCCTGCGGGCCATGCATATATTATCATAATAATACTATTGATAAGTTTGGTCTTCAGGCCATTTGTTTGCCTTCAGGCCTTGTTTTTGCCTGCGGGCCATGCGTATATTATCATTATAATACTACTGATAGGTTTGGTCTTCAGGCCATTTGTTTGCCTTCGGGCCATGCGTATATTATCATAATAATACTAATGGTAAGTTTGGTCTTCGGGCCATTTGCTTGCCTGCAGGCCTTGTTTTTGCTGACAGGCCATGCGTATATTATCATAATAATACTACTGATAGGTTTGGTCTTCAGGCCATTTGTTTGCCTTCGGGCCATGCGTATATTATCATCATAATAATGATGGTAAGTTTGGTCTTTGGGCCATTTGTGTGCCTTTGGGCCTTGCTTTTGCCGTTGGGCCATGCACATATTATCATAACAATACTAATGGTAAGTTTGGTCTTCGGGCCATTTGTTTGCCTTCCAGCCTTGTTTTTGCCTTCGTGCCATGCATATATTATCATAATAATGCTCATGAGAAGTTTGGCCTTCGGGCCATTTGCTTGCCTGCAGGCCTTGTTTTTGCCTTCGGGCCATGCGTATGTTATCATAATAATACTACTGATAGGTTTGGTCTTCAGGCCATTTGTTTGCCTTCGGGCCATGCGTATATTATCATAAAAATAATGATGGTAAGTTTGGTCTTTGGGCCATTTGTGTGCCTTTGGGCCTTGTTTTTGCCTTTGTGCCATGCGTATATTATCATAATAATGCTGATGGGAACTTTGGTCTTTGGGCCATTTGATAATAATAATAAAAATAATAATAATAATGGATATTAACAGATCCACATAACATGGCTATTCTCTGTTAAGTACTACATAAAATAATGTCTTTATTAAAAGAATATAGATTGTCCTGAATAAATTAATGTCGTCCATAATATGAATAACTTATTACATTGCGTCTAATTAAAAACCTATGTTTACAATTTTATTCTTTAAAAATGCTTTAGATAATGTTAAAAAATTACTGTAAATACGGCAGTTCCTTATATTTTCTGGCAAAGAATTAAACAGCTTTCCTGCAATGTCCTGAAAAGTTCCAGTTTCCCTTGGGATCACGAGTGATCTTGCACTGCTTGATCGAAGCTCTCTGGTAAACTTTTTTTCTTCGAGTGTCAAATATGATGGCCAGAACTCATAGTTCATCGCTTTGAATGTCATTTTCAGAAGGTTCAGTTCCCTTCTTTCCTTTATAGGCAGCCATCCCAATTTCAAAATGGCTTTTGTATTGTTTATGTAATTTCCAGTTACAAAAGCTGCAGCGGCGAATTGTACTTTCTGCAAGCCATTTGGTTGCTTTTGGGCCACGCGTCTATTATCATAATAATACTAAGGGTAAGTTTGGTCTTTGGGCCATTCGTCTCCCTTTGGGCCTTGCTATTGCCTTTGGGCCATGCATATATTATCATAACAATACTAAGGGTAAGTTTGATCGTTGGGCCATTTGTTTGCCTTCGGTCCTTGTTATTTTGCCTTCGGGCTATGCATATATTATTATAATAATACTAATGATAAGTTTGGTCTTCCGGCCATTTGTTTGCCTTCGGGCCTTGCGTTTGCCTTTGTGCCATGCTGTTGCCTTCGGGCCATGCCGTTGCCTTCAGGCCATACCGTTGCCTTCGGGCCATGCGTATATTATCATAATAAAACAAATGGTAAGTTTGGTCTTCTGGCCATTTGTTTGCCTTCGGCCTTGTTTTTGCCTTCGGGCCATGCGTTTATTATCATAATAATGCTCATGAGAAGTTTGGTCTTCGGGCCATTTGGTTGCCTTTGCGCCACGTGTCTATTAATACTAAGGGTAAGTTTGGTCTTTGGGGCATTCGTCTCCCTTTGGTCCTTGCTTTTGCCTTTGGGCCATGCATATATTATCATAACAATACTAATGGTAAGTTGGTCTTGGGGCCATTTGTTTGCCTGCAGGCCTTGTTTTTGCCTTCGTGCCATGCGTATATTATCATAATATTGTTGATGAGAACTTTGGTCTTTGGGCCATTTGGTTGCTTTTGGGCCACTCGTCTTTTATCATAATAATACTAAGGGTAAGTTTTGTCTTTGGGGCATTCGTCTTCCTTTGGGCCTTGTTTTGCCTTTGGGCCATGCATATATTATCATAACAACTAGCCGGGGGCGCTCGCGTTCGCTCGCTTCCCGGAGGGGGGCAAGTGAAAAAACTTAATGTGGTTGGCGCACTTCAAGCGCTGCATTCGCTTATGCTCATGCCTCTTTGAACCCCACGTACAATAGGTTAGCTCGCTGCGCTCGCCTGTTGTTGGCGCACTTCGTGCGCTGCATTCGCTAACGGTCATGCCTCTTTCAACCCCACGTACAATAGGTTAGCTCGCTACGCTCGCCTGATAACCCCTTATCATAATTTGTTGATTAAAACTTTGGGCTTGTTTACATTAGGCCTACCACGTGGGTCGGGCAAAAAGAGCCAATCAAATTGCAGCAAAAGGCGAAACGTGTCACGTGAAGAGCGAACGCTTTGTTCGAAATTGGAATTCGCGACACGAATTTGGAAGTTTCGCCAGCGTAAACCGTGGTTTATTCGTGATAGCCAATTAGGCGAACAAAAACAAAGAATTTCCAAACCTTTTAGTGGAAACTGTGAGCTCTCATATAGATAACTTTTTGGTTCAGCAGGCAAAGGACAACTCACTCAAAAATAGGGCAGATTGGGGGCCTCAAGAAAAAGCCTTTATGGATACCTCGTTCGCCGTTTCGGCCCATTGTTTTGGGGCGTTCGACCTATTGTTTCGGGTCGAATCTATTGTTTTTGGCAGGGAAAGTGCGTCATCACGTGACTCCGTAGAATATATATATTAGATACTAATGGTAAGTTTGGTCTTCGGGCCATTTGTTGCCTGCAGGCCTTGTTTTTGCCTTCGGGCCATGCGTGTATTATCATAATAATACTACTGAGAGGTTTGGTCTTCAGGCCATTTGTTTCCCTTCGGGCCATGCGTATATCATCATAATAATACTGATGGTAAGTTTGGTCTTCGGGCCATTTGTTTGCCTGCAGGCCTTGTTTTTGCCTTCGTGCCATGCGTATATTATCATAATAATGCTGATGAGAACTTTGGTCTTTGGGCCATTTGGTTGCTTTTGGGCCACGCGTCTATTATCATAATAATACTAAGGGTAATTTTGGTCTTTGGGCCATTCGTCTCCCTTTGGGCCTTGCTTTTGCCTTTGGGCCATGCATATATTATCATAACAATACTAATGGTAAGTTTGGTATTCGGGCCATTTGTTTGCCTGCAGGCCTTGTTTTTGCCTGCGGGCCATGCATATATTATCATAATAATACTATTGATAAGTTTGGTCTTCAGGCCATTTGTTTGCCTTCGGGCCATGCGTATATTATCATAATAATACTAATGGTAAGTTTGGTCTTCGGGCATTTGCTTGCCTGCAGGCATTGTTTTTGCCTTCAGGCCATGCGTATATTATCATCATAATACTACTGATAGGTTTGGTCTTCAGGCCATTTGTTTGCCTTCGGGCCATGCGTATATCATCATAATAATACTGATGGTAAGTTTGGTCTTCGGGCCATTTGCTTGCCTTTGGTCCTTGCTTTTGCCTTTGGGCCATGCACATATTATCATAACAATACTAAAGGTAAGTTTGGTCTTCGGGCCATTTGTTTGCCTTCGGGCCTTGTTTTTGCCTTCGTGCCATGCGTATATTATCATAATAATGCTTGTGAGAAGTTTGGCCTTTGGGCCATTTGGTTGCTTTCGGGCCACGCGTCTATTATCATAATAATACTAAAGGTAAGTTTGGTCTTTGGGCCATTCGTCTCCCTTTGGGCCTTGCTTTTGCCTTTGGGCCATGCATATATTATCATAACAATACTCATGGTAAGTTTGGTCTTCGGGCCATTTGTTTGCCTTCGGCCTTTTTTTGCCTTCGTGCCATGCAAATATTATCATAATAATGCTCATGAGAAGTTTGGTCTTTGGGCCATTTGGTTGCTTTTGGGCCACGCGTCTATTATCCTAATAATACTAAGGGTAAGTTTGGTCTTTGGGCCATTCGTCTCCCTTTGGGCCTTGCTTTTGCCTTTGGGCCATGCATATATTATCATAACAATACTAATGGTAAGTTTGATCGTCGGGCCATTTGTTTGCCTTCGGTCCTTGTTTTTTTGCCTTCGGGCTATGCGTATATTATTATAATAATACTAATGATAAGTTTTGTCTTCCGGCCATTTGTTTGCCTTCAGGCCTTGCGTTTGCCTTTGTGCCATGCTGTTGCCTTCGGGCCATGCCGTTGCCTTCAGGCCATACCGTTGCCTTCGGGCCATGCGTATATTATCATAATAAAACTAATGGTAAGTTTGGTCTTCGGGCCATTTGTTTGCCTTCGGGCCTTGTTTTTGCCTTCGGGCCATGCGTATATTATCATAATAATACTGATGGTAAGTTTGGTCTTCGGGCCATTTGTTTGCTTTTGGGCCTTGCTTTTGCCTTTGGGCCATGCACATATTATCATAACAATACTAATGGTAAGTTTGGTTTTCGGGCCATTTGTTTGCCTTCAGGCCTTGTTTTTGCCTTCGTGCCATGCGTATATTATCATAATAATGCTCATGAGAAGTTTGGTCTTCGGGCCATTTGGTTGCCTTTGGGCCACGTGTCTATTATCATAATAATACTAAGGGTAAGTTTGGTCTTTGGGCCATTCGTCTCCCTTTGGGGCTTGCTTTTGCCTTTGGGCCATGCATATATTGTCATAACAATACTAATGGTAAGTTTGGTCTTCGGGCCATTTGTTTGCCTGCAGGCCTTGTTTTTGCCTTCGTGCCATGCGTAAATTATCATAATAATGTTGATGAGAACTTTGGTCTTTGGGCCATTTGGTTGCTTTTGGGCCACGCCTCTTTTATCATAATAATACTAAGGGTAATTTCGGTCTTTGGGCCATTCGTCTCCTTTTGGGCCTTGCCTTTGCCTTTGGGCCATGCATATATTATCAGAACAATACTAATGGTAAGTTTGGTCTTTGGGCCATTTGTGTGCCTTTGGGCCATGCACATATTATCATAACAATACTAATGGTAAGTTTGGTCTTCGGGCCATTTGTTTGCCTTCGGGCCATGTGTATATTATCATAATAATACTGATGGTAAGTTTAGTCTTCGGGCCATTTGTTTGCTTTTGGGCCTTGCTTTTGCCTTTGGGCCATGCACATATTATCATAACAATACTAATGGTAAGTTTGGTCTTCGGGCCATTTTTTTGCCTTCGGGCCTTGTTTTTGCCTTCGTGCCATGCGTATATTATCATAATAATGCTCATGAGAAGTTTGGTCTTCGGGCCATTTGGTTGCCTTTGGGCCACGTGTCTATTAGCATAATAATACTAAGGGTAAGTTTGGTCTTTGGGCCATTCGTCTCCCTTTGGGGCTTGCTTTTGCCTTTGGGCCATGCATATATTATCATAACAATACTAATGGTAAGTTTGGTCTTCGGGCCATTTGTTTGCCTGCAGGCCTTGTTTTTGCCCTCGTGCCATGCGTATATTATCATAATAATGTTGATGAGAACTTTGGTCTTTGGGCCATTTGGTTGCTTTTGGGCCACGCGTCTATTATCATAATAATACTAAGGGTAATTTTGGTCTTTGGGCCATTCGTCTCCCTTTGGGCCTTGCTTTTGCCTTTGGGCCATGCACATATTATCATAACAATACTAATGGTAAGTTTGGTCTTCGGGCCATTTGTTTGCCTGCAGGCCTTGTTTTTGCCTGCGGGCCATGCATATATTATCATAATAATACTATTGATAAGTTTGGTCTTCAGGCCATTTGTTTGCCTTCAGGCCTTGTTTTTGCCTGCGGGCCATGCGTTTATTATCATTATAATACTACTGATAGGTTTGGTCTTCAGGCCATTTGTTTGCCTTCGGGCCATGCGTATATTATCATAATAATACTAATGGTAAGTTTGGTCTTCGGGCCATTTGCTTGCCTGCAGGCCTTGTTTTTGCTGTCAGGCCATGCGTATATTATCATAATAATACTACTGATAGGTTTGGTCTTCAGGCCATTTGTTTGCCTTCGGGCCATGCGTATATTATCATCATAATAATGATGGTAAGTTTGGTCTTTGGGCCATTTGTGTGCCTTTGGGCCTTGCTTTTGCCGTTGGGCCATGCACATATTATCATAACAATACTAATGGTAAGTTTGGTCTTCGGGCCATTTGTTTGCCTTCCGGCCTTGTTTTTGCCTTCGTGCCATGCATATATTATCATAATAATGCTCATGAGAAGTTTGGTCTTCGGGCCATTTGCTTGCCTGCAGGCCTTGTTTTTGCCTTCGGGCCATGCGTATGTTATCATAATAATACTACTGATAGGTTTGGTCTTCAGGCCATTTGTATGCCTTCGGGCCATGCGTATATTATCATAAAAATAATGATGGTAAGTTTGGTCTTTGGGCCATTTGTGTGCCTTTGGGCCTTGCTTTTGCCTTTGGGCCATGCATATATTATCATAGCAATACTAATGGTAAGTTTGGTCTTCGGGCCATTTGTTTGCCTGCAGGCCTTGTTTTTGCCTTTGTGCCATGCGTATATTATCATAATAATGCTGATGGGAACTTTGGTCTTTGGGCCATTTGTTTGCCTGCAGGCCTTGTTTTTGCCTTCGGGCCATGCGTGTATTATCATAATAATACTACTGTTAGGTTTGGTCTTCAGGCCATTTGTTTCCCTTCGGGCCATGCGTATATCATCATAATAATACTGATGGTTAGTTTGGTCTTCGGGCCATTTGTTTGCCTTCGGGCCTTGTTTTTGCCTTCGTGCCATGCGTATATTATCATAATAAGGCTCATGAGAAGTTTGGTCTTCGGGCCATTTGTTTGCCTTTGGGCCACGTGTCTATTATCATAATAATACTAAAGGTAAGTTTTGTCTTCGGGGCATTCGTCTTCCTTTGGGCCTTGTTTTGCCTTTGGGCCATGCATATATTATCATAACATACTAATGGTAAGTTTGGTATTCGGGCCATTTGTTTGCCTGCAGGCCTTGTTTTCGCCTGTGGGCCATGCATATATTATCATAATAATACTATTGATAAGTTTGGTCTTCAGGTCATTTGTTTGCCTTCGGGCCATGCGTATATTATCATAATAATACTAATGGTAAGTTTGGTCTTCGGGCATTTGCTTGCCTGCAGGCCTTGTTTTTGCCTTCAGGCCATGCGTATATTATCATAATAATACTACTGATAGGTTTGGTCTTCAGGCCATTTGTTTGCCTTCGGGCCATGCGTATATTATCATAAAAATAATGATGGTAAGTTTGGTCTTTGGGCCATTTTTGTGCCTTTGGGCCTTGCTTTTGCCTTTGGGCCATGCACATGTTATCATAACAATACTAATGGTAAGTTTGGTCTTCGGGCCATTTGTTTGCCTTCCGGCCTTGTTTTTGCCTTTGTGCCATGGGTATATTATCATAATAATGCTCATGAGAAGTTTGGACTTTGGGCCATTTGGTTGCTTTGGGCCACGCTTCTATTATCATAATAATACTAAAGGTAAGTTTGGTCTTTGGGCCATTCGTCTCCCTTTGGGCCTTGCTTTTGCCTTTGGGTCATGCATATATTATCATAACAATACTAATTGTAAGTTTGGTCTTCGGGCCATTTGTTTGCCTGCAGGCCTTGTTTTTGCCTTCGGGCCATGCGTTTATTATCATGATAATGCTCATGAGAAGTTTGGTCTTCGGGCCATTTGGTTGCCTTCGGGCCATGCGTATATTATCATAATAAAACTAATGGTAAGTTTGGTCTTCGGGCCATTTGTTTGCCTTCGGGCCTTGTTTTTGCCTTCGTGCCATGAGTATATTATCATAATAATGCTCATGAGAAGTTTGGTCTTCGGGCCATTTGGTTGCCTTTGGGCCACGTTTCTATTATCATAATAATACTAAGGGTAAGTTTGGTTTTTGGGGCATTCGTCTTCCTTCGGGCCTTGTTTTGCCTTTGGCCATGCATATATTATCATAACAATACTAATGGTAAGTTTGGTCTTCGGGCCATTTGTTTGCCTGCAGGCCTTGTTTTTGCCTTCGGGCCATGCGTGTATTATCATAATAATACTATTGATAAGTTTGGTCTTTGGGCCATTCGTCTCCCTTTGGGCCTTGCTTTGCCTTTGGGCCATGCATATATTATCATAACAATACTAATGGTAAGTTTGGTCTTCGGGCCATTTGTTTGCCTTCGGGCCTTTTTTTGCATTCGTGCCATGCGAATATTATCATAATAATGCTCATGAGAAGTTTGGTCTTTGGGCCATTTGGTTGCTTTTGGGCCACGCGTCTATTATCATAATAATACTAAGGGTAATTTTGGTCTTTGGGCCATTCGTCTCCCTTTGGGCCTTGCTTTTGCCTTTGGGCTATGCATATATTATCATAACAATACTAATGGTAAGTTTGGTCTTCGGGCCATTTGTTTGCCTGCAGGCTTGCTTTTGCCTTCGGGCCATGCGTATATTATCATAATAATACTACTGATAGGTTTGGCCTTCAGGCCATTTGTTTGCCTTCGGGCCATGCGTATATTATCATAATAAAACTAATGGTAAGTTTGGTCTTCGGGCCATTTGTTTGCCTTCGGGCCTTGTTTTTGCCTTCGGGCCATGCGTTTATTATCATAATAATGCTCATGAGAAGTTTGGTCTTCGGGCCATTTGGTTGCCTTCGGGCCATGCGTATATTATCATAATAAAACTAATGGTAATTTTGGTCTTCGGGCCATTTATTTGCCTGCGGGCCTTGTTTTTGCCTTCGGGCCATGCGTTTATTATCATAATAATGCTCATGAGAAGTTTGGTCTTCTGGCCATTTGGTTGCCTTTGGGCCACGCGTCTATTATCATAATAATACTAAGGGTAATTTTGGTTTTTGGGCCATTCGTCTCCCTTTGGGCCTTGCTTTTGCCTTTGGGCCATGCATATATTATCATAACAATACTAATGGTAAGTTTGGTCTTCGGGCCATTTGTTTGCCTGCAGGCCTTGTTTTTGCCTGCGGGCCATGCGTTTATTATCATAATAATGCTCATGAGAAGTTTGGTTTCGGCATTTGGGCCTTCGGCCATGCTTTGCCTTTGGGCCATGCATATATTATCATAACAATACTAATGGTAAGTTTGGTCTTCGGGCCATTCGTTTGCCTTCGGGCCTTTTTTTGCCTTCGTGCCATGCGTATATTATCATAATAATGCTCATGAGAAGTTTGGTCTTTGGGCCATTTGGTTGCTTTTGGGCCACGCGTCTATTATCATAATAATACTAAGGGTAAGTTTGGTCTTTGGGCCATTCGTCTCCCTTTGGGCCTTGCTATTGCCTTTGGGCCATGCATATATTATCATAACAATAATAAGGGTAAGTTTGATCGTTGGGCCATTTGTTTGCCTTCGGTCCTTGTTTTTTTGCCTTCGGGCTATGCGTATAATATTATAATAATACTATTGATAAGTTTGGTCTTCAGGCCATTTGTTTGCCTTCGGGCCATGCGTATATTATCATAATAATACTAATGGTAAGTTTGGTCTTTGGGCCATTTTTGTGCCTTTGGGCCTTGCTTTTGCCTTTGCGCCATGCACATATTATCATAACAATACTAATGGTAAGTTTGGTCTTCGGGCCATTTGTTTGCCTTCCGGCCTTGTTTTTGCCTTCGTGCCATGCGTATATTATCATAATAATGCTCATGAGAAGTTTGGACTTTGGGCCATTTGGTTGCTTTTGGGCCACGCTTCTATTATCATAATATAACTAAAGGTAAGTTTGGTCTTTGGGCCATTCGTCTCCCTTTGGGCCTTGCTTTTGCCTTTGCGTCATGCATATATTATCATAACAATACTAATTGCAAGTTTGGTCTTCGGCCATTTGTTTGCCTGCAGGCCTTGTTTTTGCCTTCGGGCCATGCGTATATTATCATAATAATACTACTGATAGGTTTGGTCTTCAGGCCATTTGTTTGCCTTCGGGCCATGCATATATATTATCATAAAAATACTGATGGTAAGTTTGGTCTTCGGGCCATTTGTTTGCCTTCGGGCCTTGTTTTTGCCTTCGTGCCATGCGTATATTATCATAATAATGCTCATGAGAAGTTTGGTCTTCGGGCCATTTGGTTGCCTTTGGGCCACGTGTCTATTATCATAAAAATACTAAGGGTAAGTTTGGTCTTTGGGGCATTCGTCTTCCTTCGGGCCTTGTTTTGCCTTTGGGCCATGCATATATTATCATAACAATACTAATGGTAAGTTTGGTCTTCGGGCCATTTGTTTGCCTGCAGGCCTTGTTTTTGCCTTCGGGCCATGCGTGTATTATCATAATAATACTATTGATAAGTTTGGTCTTTGGGCCATTCGTCTCCCTTTGGGCCTTGCTTTTGCCTTTGGGCCATGCATATATTATCATAACAATACTAATGGTAAGTTTGGTCTTCGGGCCATTTGTTTGCCTTCGGGCCTTTTTTTGCATTCGTGCCATGCGTATATTATCATAATAATGCTCATGAGAAGTTTGGTCTTTGGGCCATTTGGTTGCTTTTGGGCCACGCGCCTATTATCATAATAATACTAAGGCTAATTTTGGTCTTTGGGCCATTCGTCTCCCTTTGGGCCTTGCTTTTGCCTTTGGGCCATGCATATATTATCATAACAATACTAATGGTAAGTTTGGTCTTCGGGCCATTTGTTTGCCTGCAGGCCTTGTTTTTGCCTGCGGGCCATGCATATATTATCATAATAAACTATTGATAAGTTTGCTCTTTGGGCCATTCGTCTCCCTTTGGGCCTTGCTTTTGCCTTTGGCCATGCATATATTATCATAACAATACTAATGGTAAGTTTGGTCTTCGGGCCATTTGTTTGCCTTCGGGCCTTTTTTGCATTCGTGCCATGCGTATATTATCACAATAATGCTCCTGAGAAGTTTGGTCTTTGGCCATTTGGTTGCTTTTGGGCCACGCGTCTATTATCATAATAATACTAAGGGTAAGTTTGGTCTTTGGCCATTCGTCTCCCTTTGGGCCTTGCTATTGCCTTTGGGCCATGCATATATTATCATAACAATACTAAGGGTAAGTTTGATCGTTGGGCCATTTGTTTGCCTGCAGGCCTTGTTTTTGCCTTCGGGCCTTGCGTTTGCCTTCGTGCCATGCTGTTGCCTTTGGGCCATGCCGTTGCCTTCAGGCCATACCGTTGCCTTCAGGCCATGCGTATATTATCATAATAAAACTAATGCTAAGTTTGGTCTACGGGCCATTTGTTTGCCTTCGGGCCTTGTTTTGCCTTCGGGCCATGCGTTTATTATCATAATAATGCTCATGAGAAGTTTGGTCTTCGGGCCATTTGTTTGCCTGCAGGCCTTGTTTTTGCTTTCAGGCCATGCGTATATTATCGCAATAATACTACTGATAGGTTTGGTCTTCAGGCCATTTGTTTCCCTTCGGGCCATGCGTATATCATCATAATAATACTGATGGTAAGTTTGGTCTTCGGGCCATTTGTTTGCCTCGGGCCTTGTTTTTGCCTTCGTGCCATGCGTATATTATCATAATAAGGCTCATGAGAAGTTTGGTCTTCGGGCCATTTGTTTGCCTTTGGGCCACGTGTCTATTATCATAATAATACTAAAGGTAAGTCTTGTCTTCGGGGCATTCGTCTTCCTTTGGGCCCTGTTTTGCCTTTGGGCCATGCATATATTATCATAACAATACTAATGGTAAGTTTGGTATTCGGGCCATTTGTTTGCCTGCAGGCCTTGTTTTCGCCTGCGGGCCATGCATATATTATCATAATAATACTATTGATAAGTTTGGTCTTCAGGCCATTTGTTTGCCTTCGGGCCATGCGTATATTATCATAATAATACTAATGGTAAGTTTGGTCTTCGGGCATTTGCTTGCCTGCAGGCCTTGTTTTTGCCTTCAGGCCATGCGTATATTATCATAATAATACTACTGATAGGTGTGGTCTTCAGGCCATTTGTTTGCCTTCGGGCCATGGGTATATTATCATAATAATACTAATGGTAAGTTTGGTCTTTGGGCCATTTTTGTGCCTTTGGGCCTTGCTTTTGCCTTTGCGCCATGCACATATTATCATAACAATACTAATGGTAAGTTTGGTCTTCGGGCCATTTGTTTGCCTTCCGGCCTTGTTTTTGCCTTCGTGCCATGCGTATATTATCATAATAATGCTCATGAGAAGTTTGGACTTTGGGCCATTTGGTTGCTTTTGGGCCACGCTTCTATTATCATAATAATACTAAAGGTAAGTTTGGTCTTTGGGCCATTCGTCTCCCTTTGGGCCTTGCTTTTGCCTTTGGGTCATGCATATATTATCATAACAATACTAATTGTAAGTTTGGTCTTCGGGCCATTTGTTTGCCTGCAGGCCTTGTTTTTGCCTTCGGGCCATGCGTTTATTATCATAATAATGCTCATGAGAAGTTTGGTCTTCGGGCCATTTGGTTGCCTTCGGGCCATGCGTATATTATCATAATAAAACTAATGGTAAGTTTGGTCTTCGGGCCATTTATTTGCCTGCGGGCCTTGTTTTTGCCTTCGGGCCATGCGTTTATTATCATAATAATGCTCATGAGAAGTTTGGTCTTCGGGCCATTTGGTTGCCTTTGGGCCACGCGTCTATTATCATAATAATACTAAGGGTAATTTTGGTTTTTGGGCCATTCGTCTCCCTTTGGGCCTTGCTTTTGCCTTTGCGTCATGCATATATTATCATAACAATACTAGTTGTAAGTTTGGTCTTCGGGCCATTTGTTTGCCTGCAGGCCTTGTTTTTGCCTTCGGGCCATGCGTTTATTATCATAACAATACTAATGGTAAGTTTGGTCTTCGGGCCATTTGTTTGCCTGCAGGCCTTGTTTTTGCCTGCGGGCCATGCATATATTATCATAATAAAACTATTGATAAGTTTGCTCTTTGGGCCATTCGTCTCCCTTTGGGCCTTGCTTTTGCCTTTGGGCCATGCATATATTATCATAACAATACTAATGGTAAGTTTGGTCTTCGGGCCATTTGTTTGCCTTCGGGCCTTTTTTTGCATTCGTGCCATGCGTATATTATCACAATAATGCTCCTGAGAAGTTTGGTCTTTGGGCCATTTGGTTGCTTTTGGGCCACGCGTCTATTATCATAATAATACTAAGGGTAAGTTTGGTCTTTGGGCCATTCGTCTCCCTTTGGCCTTGCTATTGCCTTTGGGCCATGCATATATTATCATAACAATACTAAGGGTAAGTTTGATCGTTGGGCCATTTGTTTGCCTGCAGGCCTTGTTTTTGCCTTCGGGCCTTGCGTTTGCCTTCGTGCCATGCTGTTGCCTTTGGGCCATGCCGTTGCCTTCAGGCCATACCGTTGCCTTCAGGCCATGCGTATATTATCATAATAAAACTAATGCTAAGTTTGGTCTACGGGCCATTTGTTTGCCTTCGGGCCTTGTTTTTGCCTTCGGGCCATGCGTTTATTATCATAATAATGCTCATGAGAAGTTTGGTCTTTGGGCCATTTGGTTGCTTTTGGGCCACGCGCCTATTATCATAATAATACTAAGGCTAATTTTGGTCTTTGGGCCATTCGTCTCCCTTTGGGCCTTGCTTTTGCCTTTGGGCCATGCATATATTATCATAACAATACTAATGGTAAGTTTGGTCTTCGGGCCATTTGTTTGCCTGCAGGCCTTGTTTTTGCCTGCGGGCCATGCATATATTATCATAATAAAACTATTGATAAGTTTGCTCTTTGGGCCATTCGTCTCCCTTTGGGCCTTGCTTTTGCCTTTGGGCCATGCATATATTATCATAACAATACTAATGGTAAGTTTGGTCTTCGGGCCATTTGTTTGCCTTCGGGCCTTTTTTTGCATTCGTGCCATGCGTATATTATCACAATAATGCTCCTGAGAAGTTTGGTCTTTGGGCCATTTGGTTGCTTTTGGGCCACGCGTCTATTATCATAATAATACTAAGGGTAAGTTTGATCTTTGGGCCATTCGTCTCCCTTTGGCCTTGCTATTGCCTTTGGGCCATGCATATATTATCATAACAATACTAAGGGTAAGTTTGATCGTTGGGCCATTTGTTTGCCTGCAGGCCTTGTTTTTGCCTTCGGGCCTTGCGTTTGCCTTCGTGCCATGCTGTTGCCTTTGGGCCATGCCGTTGCCTTCAGGCCATACCGTTGCCTTCAGGCCATGCGTATATTATCATAATAAAACTAATGCTAAGTTTGGTCTACGGGCCATTTGTTTGCCTTCGGGCCTTGTTTTTGCCTTCGGGCCATGCGTTTATTATCATAATAATGCTCATGAGAAGTTTGGTCTTCGGGCCATTTGTTTGCCTGCAGGCCTTGTTTTTGCTTTCAGGCCATGCGTATATTATCGCAATAATACTACTGATAGGTTTGGTCTTCAGGCCATTTGTTTCCCTTCGGGCCATGCGTATATCATCATAATAATACTGATGGTAAGTTTGGTCTCGGGCCATTTGTTTGCCTCGGGCCTTGTTTTGCCTTCGTGCCATGCGTATATTATCATAATAAGGCTCATGAGAAGTTTGGTCTTCGGGCCATTTGTTTGCCTTTGGGCCACGTGTCTATTATCATAATAATACTAAAGGTAAGTCTTGTCTTCGGGCATTCGTCTTCCTTTGGGCCCTGTTTTGCCTTTGGGCCATGCATATATTATCATAACAATACTAATGGTAAGTTTGGTATTCGGGCCATTTGTTTGCCTGCAGGCCTTGTTTTCGCCTGCGGGCCATGCATATATTATCATAATAATACTATTGATAAGTTTGGTCTTCAGGCCATTTGTTTGCCTTCGGGCCATGCGTATATTATCATAATAATACTAATGGTAAGTTTGGTCTTCGGGCATTTGCTTGCCTGCAGGCCTTGTTTTTGCCTTCAGGCCATGCGTATATTATCATAATAATACTACTGATAGGTGTGGTCTTCAGCCATTTGTTTGCCTTCGGGCCATGGGTATATTATCATAATAATACTAATGGTAAGTTTGGTCTTTGGGCCATTTTGTGCCTTTGGGCCTTGCTTTTGCCTTTGCGCCATGCACATATTATCATAACAATACTAATGGTAAGTTTGGTCTTCGGGCCATTTGTTTGCCTTCCGGCCTTGTTTTTGCCTTCGTGCCATGCGTATATTATCATAATAATGCTCATGAGAAGTTTGGACTTTGGGCCATTTGGTTGCTTTTGGGCCACGCTTCTATTATCATAATAATACTAAAGGTAAGTTTGGTCTTTGGGCCATTCGTCTCCCTTTGGGCCTTGCTTTTGCCTTTGGGTCATGCATATATTATCATAACAATACTAATTGTAAGTTTGGTCTTCGGGCCATTTGTTTGCCTGCAGGCCTTGTTTTTGCCTTCGGGCCATGCGTTTATTATCATAATAATGCTCATGAGAAGTTTGGTCTTCGGGCCATTTGGTTGCCTTCGGGCCATGCGTATATTATCATAATAAAACTAATGGTAAGTTTGGTCTTCGGGCCATTTATTTGCCTGCGGGCCTTGTTTTTGCCTTCGGGCCATGCGTTTATTATCATAATAATGCTCATGAGAAGTTTGGTCTTCGGGCCATTTGGTTGCCTTTGGGCCACGCGTCTATTATCATAATAATACTAAGGGTAATTTGGTTTTTGGCCATTCGTCTCCCTTTGGGCCTTGCTTTTGCCTTTGCGTCATGCATATATTATCATAACAATACTAGTTGTAAGTTTGGTCTTCGGGCCATTTGTTTGCCTGCAGGCCTTGTTTTTGCCTTCGGGCCATGCGTTTATTATCATTAATGTCATGAGAAGTTTTGGACTTTGGGCCATTGGTTGCTTTTGGGCCACGCTTCTATTATCATAATAATACTAAAGGTAAGTTTGGTCTTTGGGCCATTCGTCTCCCTTTGGGCCTTGCTTTTGCCTTTGCGTCATGCATATATTATCATAACAATACTAATTGTAAGTTTGTCTTCGGGCCATTTGTTTGCATGCAGGCCTGTTTTTGCCTTCGGGCCATGCGTATATTATCATAATAATACTACTGATAGGTTTGGTCTTCAGGCCATTTGTTTGCCTTCGGGCCATGCATATATATTTATCATAAAAATACTGATGGTAAGTTTGTCTTCGGGCCATTTGTTTGCCTTCGGGCCTTGTTTTTGCCTTCGTGCCATGAGTATATTATCATAATAATGCTCATGAGAAGTTTGGTCTTCGGGCCATTTGGTTGCCTTTGGGCCACGTTCTATTATCATAATAATACTAAGGTAAGTTTGGTTTTTGGGGCATTCGTCTTCCTTCGGGCCTTGTTTTGCCTTTGGGCCATGCATATATTATCATAACAATACTAATGGTAAGTTTGGTCTCGGGCCATTTGTTTGCCTGCAGCCTTGTTTTTGCCTTCGGGCCATGCGTGTATTATCATAATATACTATTGATAAGTTTGGTCTTTGGGCCATTCGTCTCCCTTTGGGCCTTGCTTTTGCCTTTGGCCATGCATATATTATCATAACAATACTAATGGTAAGTTTGGTCTTCGGGCCATTTGTTTGCCTTCGGGCCTTTTTTTGCATTCGTGCCATGCGAATATTATCATAATAATGCTCATGAGAAGTTTGGTCTTTGGCCATTTGGTTGCTTTTGGGCACGCGTCTATTATCATAATAATATTAAGGGTAATTTTGGTCTTTGGGCCATTCGTCTCCCTTGGGCCTTGCTTTTGCCTTTGGGCTATGCATATATTATCATAACAATACTAATGGTAAGTTGGTCTTCGGGCCATTTGTTGCCTGCAGGCCTTGCTTTTGCCTTCGGGCCATGCGTATATTATCATAATAATACTACTGATAGGTTTGGCCTTCAGGCCATTGTTTGCCTTCGGGCCATGCGTATATTATCATAATAAAACTAATGGTAAGTTTGTCTTCGGGCCATTTGTTTGCCTTCGGGCTTGTTTTTGCCTTCGGGCCATGCGTTTATTATCATAATAATGCTCATGGAAGTTTGGTCTTCGGGCCATTTGGTTGCCTTCGGGCCATGCGTATATTATCATAATAAAACTAATGGTAATTTTGGTCTTCGGGCCATTTATTTGCCTGCGGGCCTTGTTTTTGCCTTCGGGCCATGCGTTTATTATCATAATAATGCTCATGAGAAGTTTGGTCTTCTGGCATTTGGTTGCCTTGGGCCACGCGTCTATTATCATAATAATACTAAGGGTAATTTTGGTTTTTGGGCCATTCGTCTCCTTTGGGCCTTGCTTTTGCCTTTGGGCCATGCATATATTATCATAACAATACTAATGGTAAGTTGGTTTTCGGGCCATTTGTTTGCCTGCAGCCTTGTTTTGCCTGCGGCCATGCGTTTATTATCATAATAATGCTCATGAGAAGTTTGGTCTTCGGCCATTTGGTTGCCTTCGGGCCATGCTTTTGCCTTTGGGCATGCATATATTATATAACAATACTAATGGTAAGTTTGGTCTTCGGGCCATTCGTTTGCCTTCGGGCCTTTTTTGCCTTCGTGCCATGCGTATATTATCATAATAATGCTCATGAGAAGTTTGGTCTTTGGGCCATTGGTTGCTTTTGGGCCACGCGTCTATTATCATAATAATACTAAGGGTAAGTTTGGTCTTTGGGCCATTCGTCTCCCTTGGGCCTTGCTATTGCCTTTGGGCCATGCATATATTATCATAACAAGAATAAGGGTAAGTTTGATCGTTGGGCATTGTTTGCCTTCGGTCCTTGTTTTTTTGCCTTCGGGCTATGCGTATAATATTATAATAATACTATTGATAAGTTTGGTCTTCAGGCCATTTGTTTGCCTTCGGGCCATGCGTATATTATCATAATAATACTAATGGTAAGTTTGGTCTTTGGGCCATTTTTGTCCTTTGGGCCTTGCTTTGCCTTTGCGCCATGCACATATTATCATAACAATACTAATGGTAAGTTTGGTCTTCGGGCCATTTGTTTTGCCTTCCGGCCTTGTTTTTTGCCTTCGTGCCATGCGTATATTATCATAATAATGCTCATGAGAAGTTTGGACTTTGGGCCATTTGGTTGCTTTTGGGCCACGCTTCTATTATCATAATAATACTAAAGGTAAGTGTGGTCTTTGGGCCATTCGCTCTCCCTTTGGGCCTTGCTTTTGCCTTTGCGTCATGCATATATTATCATAACAATACTAATTGCAAGTTTGGTCTCGGGCCATTTGTTTGCCTGCAGGCCTTGTTTTTGCCTTCGGGCCATGCGTATATTATCATAATAATACTACTGATAGGTTTGGTCTTCAGGCCATTTGTTTGCCTTTGGGCCATGCATATATATTATCATAAAAATACTGATGGTAAGTTTGGTCTTCGGGCCATTTGTTTGCCTCGGGCCTTGTTTTTGCCTTCGGTCCATGCGTATATTTCATAATAATGCTCATGAGAAGTTTGGTCTTCGGGCCATTTGGTTGCCTTTGGGCCACGTGTCTATTATCATAAAAATACTAAGGGGTAAGTTTGGTCTTTGGGGCATTCGTCTTCCTTCGGGCCTTGTTTTGCCTTTGGGCCATGCATATATTTATCATAACAATACTAATGGTAAGTTTGGTCTTCGGGCATTTGTTTGCCTGCAGGCCTTGTTTTTGCCTTCGGGCCATGCGTGTATTATCATAATAATACTATTGATAAGTTTGGTCTTTGGGTCATTCGTCTCCCTTTGGGCCTTGCTTTTGCCTTTGGGCCATGCATATATTATCATAAGAATACTAATGGTAAGTTTGGTCTTCGGGCCATTTGTTTGCCTTCGGGCCTTGTTTTTGCCTTCGTGCCATGCGTATATTATCATAATAATACTACTGATAGTTTGGTCTTCAGGCCATTTGTTTCCCTTCGGGCCATGCGTATATCATCATAATAATACTGATGGTAAGTTTGGTCTTCGGGCCATTTGTTTGCCTTCGGCCTTGTTTTTGCCTTCGTGCCATGCGTATATTATCATAATAAGGCTCATGAGAAGTTTGGTCTTCGGGCCATTTGTTTGCCTTTGGGCCACGTGTCTATTATCATAATAATACTAAAGGTAAGTTTTGTCTTCGGGGCATTCGTCTTCCTTTGGGCCTTGTTTTGCCTTTGGGCCATGCATATATTATCATAACAATACTAATGGTAAGTTTGGTATTCGGGCCATTTGTTTGCCTGCAGGCCTTGTTTTTCGCCTGCGGCCATGCATATATTATCATAATAATACTATTGTTAGTTTGGTCTTCAGGTCATTTGTTTGCCTTCGGGCCATGCGTATATTATCATAATAATACTAATGGTAAGTTTGGTCTTCGGGCATTTGCTTGCCTGCAGGCCTTGTTTTTGCTTCAGGCCATGCGTATATTATCATAATAATACTACTGATAGGTTTGGTCTTCAGGCCATTTGTTTGCCTTCGGCCATGCGTATATTATCATAAAAAATGATGGTAATTTGGTCTTTGGGCCATTTTTGTGCCTTTGGGCCTTGCTTTTGCCTTTGGGCCATGCACATATTATCATAACAATACTAATGGTAAGTTTGGTCTTCGGGCCATTTGTTTGCCTTCCGGCCTTGTTTTTGCCTTTGTGCCATGGGTATATTATCATAATAATGCTCATGAGAAGTTTGGACTTTGGCCATTTGGTTGCTTTTGGCCACGCTTCTATTATCATAATAATACTAAAGGTAAGTTTGGTCTTTGGGCCATTCGTCCCCTTTGGGCCTTGCTTTGCCTTTGGGTCATGCATATATTATCATAACAATACTAATTGTAAGTTTGGTCTTCGGGCCATTTGTTTGCCTGCAGGCCTTGTTTTTGCCTTCGGGCCATGCGTTTTATTATCATGATAATGCTCATGAGAAGTTTGGTCTTCGGGCCATTTGGTTGCCTTCGGGCCATGCGTATATTATCATAATAAAACTAATGGTAAGTTTGGTCTTCGGGCCATTTGTTTGCCTTCGGGCCTTGTTTTTGCCTTCGTGCCATGAGTATATTATCATAATAATGCTCATGAGAAGTTTGGTCTTCGGGCCATTTGGTTGCCTTTGGGCCACGTTTCTATTATCATAATAATACTAAGGGTAAGTTTGGTTTTTGGGGCATTCGTCTTCCTTCGGGCCTTGTTTTGCCTTTGGGCCATGCATATATTATCATAACAATACTAATGGTAAGTTTGGTCTTCGGGCCATTTGTTTGCCTGCAGGCCTTGTTTTTGCCTTCGGGCCATGCGTGTATTATCATAATAATACTATTGATAAGTTTGGTCTTTGGGCCATTCGTCTCCCTTTGGGCCTTGCTTTTGCCTTTGGGCCATGCATATATTATCATAACAATACTAATGGTAAGTTTGGTCTTCGGGCCATTTGTTTGCCTTCGGGCCTTTTTTTGCATTCGTGCCATGCGAATATTATCATAATAATGCTCATGAGAAGTTTGGTCTTTGGGCCATTTGGTTGCTTTTGGGCACGCGTCTATTATCATAATAATACTAAGGGTAATTTTGGTCTTTGGGCCATTCGTCTCCCTTTGGGCCTTGCTTTTGCCTTTGGGCTATGCATATATTATCATAACAATACTAATGGTAAGTTTGGTCTTCGGGCCATTTGTTTGCCTGCAGGCCTTGCTTTTGCCTTCGGGCCATGCGTATATTATCATAATAATACTACTGATAGGTTTGGCCTTCAGGCCATTTGTTTGCCTTCGGGCCATGCATATATATTATCATAAAAACTATGGGTAAGTTTGGTCTTCGGGCCATTTGTTTGCCTTCGGCCTTGTTTTTGCCTTCGGCCATGCGTATATATATCATAATAATGCTCATGAGAAGTTTGGTCTTCGGGCCATTTGGTTGCCTTCGGGCCACGTGCTATTATCATAAAATACTAAGGTAAGTTTGGTCTTCGGGCATTCGTCTTCCTTCGGGCCTTGTTTTGCCTTCGGGCCATGCATATATTATCATAACAATACTAATGGTAAGTTTGGTCTTCGGCCATTTGTTTGCCTGCGGCCTTTTTGCCTTCGGCCATGCGTATTATCATAATAATACTATTGATAAGTTTGGTCTTTGGGCCATTCGTCTCCCTTTGGGCCTTGCTTTTGCCTTTGGGCCATGCATATATTATCATAACAATACTAATGGTAAGTTTGGTCTTCGGGCCATTTGTTTGCCTGCAGGCCTTGTTTTTGCCTTCGGGCCATGCGTATATTATCATAATAATACTATGATAAGTTTGGTCTTCAGGCCATTTGTTTCCTTCGGGCCATGCGTATATTATCATAATAATACTAATGGTAAGTTTGGTCTTCGGGCATTTGTTTGCCTTCGGCCTTGTTTTTGCCTTCGGCCATGCGTATATTATCATAATAATACTATGAAAGTTTGGTCTTCAGGCCATTTGTTTGCCTTCGGGCCATGCGTATATTATCATAAAAATAATGAGGTAAGTTTGGTCTTTGGGCCATTTTTGTGCCTTTGGGCCTTGCTTTTGCCTTTGGGCCATGCACATATTATCATAACAATACTAATGGTAAGTTTGGTCTTCGGGCCATTTGTTTGCCTTCCGGCCTTGTTTTTGCCTTCGTGCCATGGTATATTATCATAATAATGCTCATGAGAAGTTTGGACTTTGGGCATTTGGTTGCTTTTGGGCCACGCTTCTATTATCATAATAATACTAAGGTAAGTTTGGTCTTTGGGCCATTCGTCTCCCTTTGGCCTTGCTTTTGCCTTTGCGGCATGCATATATTATCATAACAATACTAATTGTAAGTTTGGTCTTCGGGCCATTTGTTTGCCTGCAGGCCTTGTTTTTGCCTTCGGCCATGCGTATATTATCATATAATGCTCTGAGAAGTTTGGTCTTCGGGCCATTTGGTTGCCTTCGGGCCATGCGTATATTATCATAAAAAACTAATGGTAAGTTTGGTCTTCGGGCCATTTGTTTGCCTTCGGCCTTGTTTTTGCCTTCGTGCCATGGTATATTATCATAATAATGCTCATGAGAAGTTTGGTTTCGGGCCATTTGGTTGCCTTTGGGCCACGTTTCTATTATCATAATAATACTAAGGGTAAGTTTGGTTTTTGGGGCATTCGTCTTCCTTCGGGCCTTGTTTTGCCTTTGGGCCATGCATATATTATCATAACAATACTAATGGTAAGTTTGGTCTTCGGGCCATTTGTTTGCCTGCAGGCCTTGTTTTTGCCTTCGGGCCATGCGTGTATTATCATAATAATACTATTGATAAGTTTGGTCTTTGGGCCATTCGTCTCCCTTTGGGCCTTGCTTTTGCCTTTGGGCCATGCATATATTATCATAACAATACTA
>RQOL01000466.1:6504724-6560705 GCA_013076295.1 Sanderia malayensis | reverse complement strand
ACGTGACCTTGAGCAGCAACAAAGTACACACCAATGATTGGGTATCGCTAGAACTGAATCCTTCAACTGTTGAGATAGAGCAAAAGTAATCATGCAGCAATTGTAATTAATAACGATCGCTGATTACTTGTTGATCATACTGTAATTCGCTACAATGTGACATGCTCATATGTACTTGTGAAATATTAGCTAATAATACTTATGAATTGTATTCATTTACTTGTTGCTTCAGTTCTCTGATTACTTGTAAACAACTGTTTATTCTGTCACCGAGCTAGATTAATGAATAAGAATGATTATGATGGCTTTCCAAATGAGTACATCTAAGAAATGAGCAAACTTAACTACTCGATCAAGCGTGATAAGAGTGCTTACAATAGTGGCAGAATGCTTCATCCAACCCCGCGTGCCCCTCTGGCCATTGCCATTCAAAAACAGCTTTCTCACGGTTGTGTGCCCCTTCTTCTAGGGACAACGTTGTTTGGGGGGGCAGGCAGGTGGCGGATTAAGAATACGGGCACAGTTTGAAGAGTTAACCATTTCCCTGCATTCTGGCCACTATTGCAGTAGGTAGGTATACTAGATGCGATATTACCTGAATCCTGAAAATTGCCTGCTTGGTTCCATGGACAGGATTTTGAGGATCAGCATCGACATACTCATCAGACAGTTGCTTCACGACGTGGAAAATCAGATCTGCAATGAAGTCGTTTTTATGAACATCATTGAGTAATAACATGCCAGGTTGGTGCCAAGAAAGGGAAAACATGTTATCTTACCAATGCTTGTCTTCAATTGACAGAGAAGCCCAAGACGTCTTGTCTCCTTCGAGTCGACGAAGGGGACCTGTATTGTAATTCGTTGAATTAGCTGTCACGAAAAGCATTGAAAATCTTACACTTGTTAGTCACCATGTGCTACCGGGTACGTTTTAAGAAGTACTAAAGCTTCTACGTAGCATAGAGCTGCTTCAATGATGAACATATAGATAGCAACATGCCTCCTTTTCAAGCTTTCTAATTAACTAACTCGATATCGAGGCTCCTCCTTTCACGGCAACATATTGATACAGTTTCAACAGTACCATGGCAACAAATGTAAACAAATCGACTTCTTCCCGAGAAGTTATTTAGGCCCAAATTTTGAATACTGATTATTCGAAAATTTCCATTTTGCGATCGTTCACATATATATTATCAGATAGAACTGGCTTTGCGTGCTAGTTTTTTTTAGGCAATTCTAAACAATTGCGTGCTACTGCCTTCAAATTCAAAGAAAATTGTTGTCCATTTTTAAGCGTCGAATGAAAAAACTCGAAGGGTGAAGATGAATTATCGAAGTTAAAGACGAAGTAGATGCACTCACCTGTTGAAGACAGCCTGTTGTTTGATTGGTTGAACCGGTATGTGTTTGAGCCATGATGAAACTAGTACAGCACAACTCAAATTCAGCGTGTTTCGCAAACGAAGAAAAAAGCTACCGACTCTGTGATTGCTTTCAATGAATAAAAATTCACAAGGGATTTTGATTGGCCCCTCCTTATCTAGCACTGTCGATTAATTACGATTGTGACGTAATTCTTAATTGGCAATCCTGTACAGCGGTTTTCGCCTTGATCAAAGATGGCAGAAGTTATGCCCCATCATCATGCCAAACCGATGGCATGGACCACCTGAAACGACAGAGTCACGCACACAATTCATGGAATGCTCAATTTGCAGCACATCACTGCAGCCTCTTGTGAAATACATAACAGTGCATGTCCCTTTTAGATAGTAATGAAACCAGCGAATAGCGATCTAGACTTAACATGTAGGTATGCATTCAATCATTGCTGCCCACAAGAATGCTTTCGAAATTCACGACGACTTGAGTGACACACATTTGAATTCTGCAAACAACCAGGCCCAAATAAAGACTTGATGTGCATTGGAAACTTCTTGAAACATCGGCCTAAAGCCCAACTTCGATCATGCAGGCTCCTCAAATACGAAGTAAACAGTTGAAAAATGCTCGACAACTTGATCAGACAATGGTTTACCTGACTTTGCAAGATATGCTCGTTTGTTGTTCTTTGATGCCAATAAATGCATGCTTCTAGTTAGCTAAAAAGCAGATTTAATTCGTCAAGTTGGCCAAAATTTCTTCACGTGAGAAATATTATGCATTCTATAGACACGCTGACGAATGACGAATAACTGTACTTGGCGCGAAAATCGTCTAGGCAACTCGTTCCAGGTTCCTTCATTTTCCCTTTCTTCCTTTGAATGGCAGCAGTTGAGAGAAGCAAAAAAATCAAGATTTGTAACTGGCAAAGTCTTTTATCGTACTTATTGTCTTTTCACTACTATGCCTACATTGGCTACTAACAGTTATCTAGAGCATAGGTTGACAAAATACATGAAAATATGCGAAGCATCTGACGTGCAATTCTACAGTTATTTCCATTTGTCTGCAAGCGATTTGATGAAAACGATTAAATTATTCTATTTCTTGTTGATTTATTATCACGTGGAAGTCCTCTTCCTCCCCTTTGCTCGCATTGCCAATCTGACTGCATGACCACGTCTAGTTGCACGACATCTCATACAGACTACCCTGAATCCTGGATGACGAACAAGAATGCCATTAGTGTATGCACAAAAATGATAGTATGAAAAAATTTGTGAAATGTCATTTACCTCATACCCGTCAACTGTCCTCCTGTGATATCAGATGATGCTTAATTTTCTAGCAAATAATTTTCTACCTAAGCATATTGGCATTTATTGGATATAATAAATTAAATACATTTTTACCTATCGAAAAATAGAGTTTGGTCATTTATATTAACTAGACATTGATTCTCTGACAAGACCAACTTTAAAAGCCCATCTATAAATTTCGCTATAATACTTACGAATGCATTCCCAGCAACCAAATAATTTTAAATCACACAGATGATACGAATGACCTTCGAAACAATATAACTTATCGTGCATTGTCGGATACCATTGACGATATCGAAGAACTGCCTTCTTCACGCAATCGGGTATCTTTACCGCACAGTTGTTGTCATCAGCTGGTAAGCATGCCTTGTTCTTCTCGTTCCATGGATATATTCCTAAGGACAAATACACTCTCATTGCCAACGGGATTTCCCGCTCCTCCGTTGGTGTATTAGGCCTCGTTCGTTTAAGCTTCGAGCTGGCAGTATTTCCCTTTGCTTTTCGCTTTCTTTTCATTTGTTTCTCCCTTTCATTCTCTTCACCTATGTACTTCTTCACATGATTTATCACTTTCACACATTCTTTGGCTGTCTTGGGGATAAATCGTGTCAACACCGAATCTATGTTGCTCGAGTCAACTAACATTGCCTCTTCTCTCGCCGCTACATACTTCTCTGATACTGATGATTTTTTGGCTAGCTCACAAGCTGGCATTGCAGTTGTTGTGACAAGTGCTGCTGCTTCTTGTTCCTCTGTTACTTTGGAGTTTGCATTTACCCACTTAACTACTTGGCATGAAGGTGAGTCCGTGCTTTTATCTTCTTTATCGCTCTCGTCGTCAGGGATCACGATTACTTGCCTTGGTTGTTTCGTTGCCGATCCTGGTGCGTCTTTCGTCTTCTTAGCTGGTTGAAGTTTTTTCATGGAGACAATACTCACCTGCTTTGCTGCTTTCTTCGCGTCAAATGCAAGTACATTCTCGTTCTTACTATGCTCACCTTGCCGCTTACAGCTTGCACTACTACGCTTGTCGTCGTGCTTTTCATGAACCGGAGGCATGTGGGAAATTTCTCCAGCTCTTTCTTTTCTTGTTGCTCGTAGATAGTGTACCTTTTTAAGTGGCTTGGTTATAGGGATTGGATCTTCTTTCACCAGTTCTTGTAATTGCGCTTTTAATTTTGACTCTCTTCGTGATCGCTTAATTGGCTTCCTTATGGGCATGCTTGATTGTTTGGCCATGGCATGATTGCGGAGTTGGCTTGCAAAAGTCGCGGCTGGCTCAGTCAACGTAGGCAGCTCAAGCATCTCAGAATTAGATACATGCTTGCTACTGTTGTTGAGTGGTATGAAACGACGGTGAAATTCATTCTTCTTTACTTGCGTTTGTGGTGGTAGATCTTCAATGATTCTGCTTATTATCTGAAAACTAGGCTCTGCTTGTTTGACCTTTTGGCACTGTTGTTGATGCTGAGTGGACAGTCAAACTGAAGAAGTGAATCCGTGTGCATGGCATTGCCACTGTCTTGCTCCGATGCCAATTCAAGAAGATTCTCTACAGCTGCATGGGTTTCGTTATCTGAAAATTCCGAACGATTGCTACATCCTGCTTGCCGGGACAATTCTCTCTCTTCTTCCTTCTCGTCTAACTTGCTTGATCTGACATCTTTCGGTGGAGGCGATGGTCTTGTATAATATTCTAGATCAAAGTCTAGAATATCTGCTACGTATGAGTCTTCTTCTTCGTAGTCACCTTCTGTGCACTTTTGCTTGTCGTGACATTCTGGCTCCATAGCTTTTGTCTCAGCATTTGCAATATCCAACCTGGCATCTTTCGGTGGAGGCGATGGTCTTGTATAATATTCTAGATCAAAGTCTAGAATATCTGCTACGTATGAGTCTTCTTCTTCGTAGTCACCTTCTGTGCACTTTTGCTTGTCGTGACATTCTGGCTCCATAGCTTTTGTCTCAGCATTTGCAATATCCAACCTGGCATCTTCGGTGGAGGCGATGGTCTTGTATAATATTCTAGATCAAAGTCCAGAATATCTGCTACGTATGAGTCTTCTTCTTCGTAATCACCTTCACTGTTGTCTTGCTTTTTATCCAAACCAGGCCTATCAACAGCACTTTCTTCATTGTCGCCTTCATTTTCCTCGTCTTCTTCGTCATCACTTAATTCCAGATCTTTATACCATTCTTCGTTTGCATGTGTATGTTCTCCTTCATCGTCATTGCCTGCGCAAATGTCCGACATAATTTCCTCTCCCTCAATCCCGCCTTGTCCCTCTTCTTCAATTTCAGATTGATTATTTTCATCAAGCTTTAAGGTGGTGTCGTTTTCTGTCCCAGGCCCTTCATTTGCTACGGCTCGTTCCAAATTTCCACCAACATCTTCGTCGTTAAAACTGACTTGTCGTTCTACACGACGAGCCTCTTGGGTGGATAGGTCAACTTTAGCCACGTGAACATTCTTTGCGTCGACATTTGTTTCTAGGAAGTTAATAAAATCTGAAACAAAATCATCAGTTAGTTTCTCTTCGTACATACCTTCATTTGTCCCTGCTGTTGCATTTCGTTGCCATTGCTACCATCGTCCAAAGCTGCAATTGCTAAAACTTCACAAATATCATCAATAGTTTCCTTATCTGATACTACTACCTGACTTTGCTCGCTTGTGTTGACAACTGCACCTGCTTCTTTTGCCGGAAGAACCTTTACAATACCGGGAATTATTTCAGGGATGATTCTGATGACGTTGTCATCAAGAAGGCAAGAAAGATCTGTATTCGTACAGCAGTGGTCGGGAGAAAAGGCTTGCACTTGGCCTGCCCTTGTATCGATTGCGGTCATATTGTCATCGTAACCTAAATAATAGGCAAACATAGAAATGTTTGTGAATAATGACATCATTGCTTTATTGCAACAATCACTTACCATTGCAGCAGATGTCAGCTCTCTTAGCCAATGTTGACGGTCACGAGCTTCACTCTGAAATATATGTTGCTTGTCATTGGCGTGGGGAATGTGACAAACATGAGAGACACATCTCTCAAATCACGACGTCTACATAGTTGACCTGTGCCAAGTGGCATCTTACCTGCTGAAATTGCATGTGAATGTTATTCCACGTGACCTTGAGCAGCAACAAAGTACACACCAATGATTGGGTATCGCTAGGAACTGAATCCTTCAACTGTTGAGATAGAGCAAAAGTAATCATGCAGCAATTGTAATTAATAACGATCGCGGATTACTTGTTGATCGTACTGTAATTCGCTACAATGTGACATGCTCATATGTATTTGTGAAATATTAGCTAAAAATACTTATGAATTGTATTCATTTACTTGTTGCTTCAGTTCTCTGATTACTTGTAAACAACTGTTTATTCTGTCACCGAGCTAGATTAATGAATAAGAATGATTATGATGGCTTTCCAAATGAGTACATCTAAGAAATGAGCAAACTTGACTACTCGATCAAGCGTGATAAGAGTGCTTACAATAGTGGCAGAATGCTTCATCCAACCCCACTTGCCCCTCTGGCCATTGCCATGCAAAAACAGCTTTCTCACGGTCGTGTGCACCTTCTTCTAGGAACAACGTTGGTTGGTTGGGGGGGGGGGCAGGCAGGTGGCGGATTAAGAATACGGGCACAGTTTGAAGAGTCAACAATTTCCCTGCATTCTGGCCACTATTGCAGTAGGTATACTAGATGCGATATTACCTGAATCCTGAAAATTGCCTGCTTGGTTCCATGGACAGGATTTTGAGGATCAGCATCGACATACTCATCAGACAGTTGCTTCACGACGTGGAAAATCAGATCTGCAATTAAGTCGATTTTCATTAACATCATTCAGTAATAAGATACCAGGTACGTGCCAAGAAAGGGAAAAGATGTTATCTTACCAATGCCTGTCTTCAATTGGCAGAGAAGCCCAAGACGTCTTGTCTCCTTCGAGTCGACGAACGGGACCTGTATTGTAATTCGTTGAATTAGTTGTCACGAAAAGCATTGAAAATCTTACACTTGTTACTCACCATGTCCTACAGGGTAAGTTTTAAGAAATACTAAAGTTTCTACGTAGCATAGAGCTGCCTTCAATGATGAACATATAAATAGCAAAAAGCCTCCTTTTCATGCTTTCTAATTAACTAACTCGATATCGAGGCTCCTCCTTTCACGGCAACATATTGATACAGTTTCAACAGTACCATGGCAACAAATGTAAACAAATCAACCTCTTTCTTCCCGAGAAGTTATTTAGGCCCAAATTTTTGAATACTGATTATTCGAAAATTTCCATTTTGCGATCGTTCACATATATATTATCAGATAGAACTGGCTTTGCGTGCTAGTTTTTTTTAGGCAATTCTAAACAAATTGCATGCTACTGCCTTCAAATTCAAAGAAAATTGTTGTCCATTTTTAAGCGTCGAATGAAAAAACTCGAAGGGTGAAGATGAATTTATCGAAGTTAAAGACGAAGTAGATGCACTCACCTGTTGAAGACAGCCTGTTGTTTGATTGGTTGAACCGGTATGTGTTTGAGCCATGATGAAACTAGTACAGCACAACTCAAATTCAGCGTGTTTCGCAAGCGAAGAAAAAAGCTACCGCACTCTGTGATTGCTTTCAATGAATAAAAATTCACAAGGGATTTTAATTGGCCCCTCCTTATCTAGCACTGTCGATTAATTACGATTGTGACGTAATTCTTAATTGGCAATCCTGTACAGCGGTTTTCGCCTTGATCAAAGATGGCAGAAGTTATGCCCCATCATCATGCCAAACCGATGGCATGGACCACCTCGAAACGACAGAGTCACGCACACAATTCATGGAATGCTCAATTTGCAGCACATCACTGCAGTCTCTTGTGAAATACATAACAGTGCATGTCCCTTTTAGATAGTACCTATGAAACCAGCGAATAGCGATCTAGACTTAACATGTAGGTATGCATTCAATCATTGCTGCCCACAAGAATGCTTTCGAAATTCACGACGACTTGAGTGACACACATTTGAATTCTGCAAACAACCAGGCCCAAATAAAGACTTGATGTGCATTGGAAACTTCTTGAAACATCGGCCTAAAGCCCAACTTCGATCATGCAGGCTCCTCAAATACGAAGTAAACAGTTGAAAAATGCTCGACAACTTGATCAGACAATGGTTTACCTGACTTTGCAAGATATGCTCGTTTGTTGTTCTTTGATGCCAATAAATGCATGCTTCTAGTTAGCTAAAAAGCAGATTTAATTCGTCAAGTTGGCCAAAATTATCTTCACGTGAGAAATATTATTGCATTCTATAGACACGCTGACGAATGACGAATAACTGTACTTGGCGCGAAAATCGTCTAGGCAACTCGTTCCAGGTTCCTTCATTTTCCCTTTCTTCCTTTGAATGGCAGCAGATGAGAAGCAAAAAAATCAAGATTTGTAACTGGCAAAGTCTTTTATCGTACTTATTGTCTTTTCACTACTATGCCTACATTGGCTACTAACAGTTATCTAGAGCATAGGTTGACAAAATACATGAAAATATGCGAAGCATCTGACGTGCAATTCTACAGTTATTTCCATTTGTCTGCAAGCGATTTGATGAAAACGATTAAATTATTCTATTTCTTGTTGATTTATTATCACGTGGAAGTCCTCTTCCTCCCCTTTGCTCGCATTGCCAATCTGACTGCATGACCACGTCTAGTTGCACGACATCTCATACAGACTACCCTGAATCCTGGATGACGAACAAGAATGCCATTAGTGTATGCACAAAAATGATAATATGAAACAATTTGTGAAATGTCATTTACCTCATACCCCCGTCAACTGTCCTCCTGTGATATCAGATGATGCTTAATTTTCTAGCAAATAATTTTCTACCTAAGCATATTGGCATTTATTGGATATAATAAATTAAATACATTTTTACCTACCGAAAAATACAGTTTGGTCATTTATATTAACTAGACATTGATTCTCTGACAACACCAACTTTAAAAGCCCATCTATAAATTTTGCTATAATACTTACGAATGCATTCCCAGCAACCAAATAATTTTAAATCACACAGATGATACGAATGACCTTCGAAACAATATAACTTATCGTGCATTGTCGGATACCATTGACGATATCGAAGAACTGCCTTCTTCACGCAATCGGGTATCTTTACCGCACAGTTGTTGTCATCAGCTGGTAAGCATGCCTTGTTCTTCTCGTTCCATGGATATATTCCTAAGGACAAATACACTCTCATTGCCAACGGGATTTCCCGCTCCTCCGTTGGTGTATTAGGCCTCGTTCGTTTAAGCTTCGAGCTGGCAGTATTTCCCTTTGCTTTTCGCTTTCTTTTCATTTGTTTCTCCCTTTCATTCTCTTCACCTATGTACTTCTTCACATGATTTATCACTTTCACACATTCTTTGGCTGTCTTGGGGATAAATCGTGTCAACACCGAATCTGTGTTGCTCGAGTCAACTAACATTGCCTCTTCTCTCGCCGCTACATACTTCTCTGATACTGATGATTTTTGGCTAGCTCACAAGCTGGCATTGCAGTTGTTGTGACAAGTGCTGCTGCTTCTTGTTCCTCTGTTACTTTGGAGTTTGCATTTACCCACTTAACTACTTGGCATGAAGGTGAGTTTGTGCTTTTATCTTTTTTATCACTCTCGTCGTCAGGGATCACGATTACTTGCCTTGGTTGTTTCGTTGCTGATCCTGGTGCGTCTTTCGTCTTCTTAGCTGGTTGAAGTTTTTCATGGAGACAATACTCACCTGCTTTGCTGCTTTCTTCGCGTCAAATGCAAGTACCTTCTCATTCTTACTATGCTCACCTTGCCGCTTAGAGCTTGCACTACTACGCTTGTCGTCGTGCTTTTCATGAACCGGAGGCATGTGGGAAATTTCTCCAGCTCTTTCTTTTCTTGTTGCTCGTAGATAGTGTACCTTTTTAAGTGGCTTGGTTATGGGGCTTGGATCTTCTTTCACCAGTTCTTGTAATTGCACTTTTAATTTTGACTCTCTTCGTGATCGCTTAATTGGCTTCCTTATGGGCATGCTTGATTGTTTGGCCATGGCATGATTGGGGAGTTGGCTTGCAATAGTCGCGGCTGGCTCAGTCAACGTAGGCAGCTCCAGCATCTCAGAATTAGATACATGCTTGCTACTGTTGTTGAGTGGTATGAAACGAGGGTGAAATTCATTCTTCTTTACTTGCGTTTGTGGTGGTAGATCTTCAATGATTCTGCTTATTATCGGAAAATAGGCTCTGCTTGTTTGATCTTGTTGGCACTGTTGTTGATGCTAAGTGGACAGTCAAACTGAAGAAGTGAATCCGTGAGTAGGAGAGGAAGTGGGTGTCCGACCCCATCTTGCCCACGCATGCGCAGTAGAATGTGTTGAGATCACGCATGCGCGAGAATCTTCGAGATTTGAAAAGAGCATGAACGGTACAAAATAATCGAAAACGATAACGGGAAGGTTGTGGAAAGTTAGTTTAAAGTTCCAAAACATCGCCAAAGCTGATAAAAAACCCATAAAAAGCTTAATAACTAAAAAACGGTTTTGTTTATGAAAAAGATTTTTACAGCAATAAAAAGAAAATCCCTTGGTTATATTGAATCAATTATTTCATATTTTTCATGCACTTATAAGATGATAAGAATTTGTTAAATAAATCGCAAGAAAACAGAAAAATATCGAGGAACTGGCAAATTCGCGTTCTCGGCTCGAGATTGTATTCAAAGAACCAATCGGAAACTTTCGAATGCGACGTTCGAATGTACGCGTCAAATCTCTGCCATGAGAAATCAGAAACTTCTGAAATCTGGAATGAACTAGAGAGTTTTGACAATTTATATATTAAGTAGAATTTAGAAAAATGAGCCACAAATTTCCATCATACTAACTTTATTTTATAACAATTTTAAACGTAACATATGCAGTAAATTTTTCATCATACTAACTTTATTTGATAACAATTTTAAGCACAACATGTGCAGCATGCAGTATGTGTATATAGACATTTAGTCATCTTCTGATATAGACGTTTTTCATCTTGGGAATCTTTTTCTTTCTTCTGATATAGGCATTGTTTCATCTTCTCGATCTTCTTCTGATATAGGAATTTTTTCATCTTCTGGATCTTCTTCTGATATAGACATTTTTTCATCTTCTGAATCTTCCGTCTCAGCATTTCGGAAAATTATGCCATAGCAATCACACTGGGCGAAACCATCCCATTCTCGACCACAATCACCACAGATCGTTAACGTAGGAATTTCATCAGTGTACAATCCAGAAGATGACGACTGACGATGACGAGGAGTGATGAAATGAAAACAAAACTGAGAGCAAAGCAAATTGCCCTATTCTCTCTCTCAACTCTCTCAACTCATAAAAGTTGAGATAGGGCGGGAAAATAATTAAGCGGGAAAATTTCACTCAGCCAGAGACAGTTGGAATTACGTTTCTTGTGAGTAAGCTGCAAGTTAATTTGAATATCGCAACACAACACTACTCAAATGAACAGGCAGCAATTTGCCTTGCTAAAATGACGAAGCAACACCTACTCAGGAGACGGAACTCTTCTTCTAATTTACTCAGCCAGTGTGCTGAAGTAAAGGATATTTGGCAAGAATTTTGAGGGAAAGTTTTGTCGTTACAAAAAGAGAATTATATCAGCTGTGGCAATGCCCTTGTCACCGAATTGCAACTTTGCATGCAGAAGAATGGAGGCGATATCAAGAAAGTTGTTCACATTGTTTAGAGTCAGTGCTATTCATAATATGTAAATCCTGACAGGAAGATTTGCACTGTAAACAGGAAGATATGCACACAGGAAGATATTACAATGACCTTGCATTTTCAAATCATATTATATGGTTCGAAGCAATAAAGAACCACAAAATCAACCAATTGAATGGAAAGATGAAGGATTTCATGAGCTAAATTCGTATGTAAATTTTGGATTTCTACTTGCATTAGTTTTCAAAAGATGAGAATTATACAAATTTAGCTGAGATTGATCGATGCGGCCTATTCAAAACAATAGGGCCCCGCGGGTGAGTGAGACCTGCTACCTTTTGTCCAAACACTATTTCACTTGTATGCACTACGGTTACCCCAGAATTTCTATACTATATATTTCTATTTCTATAATTGCGCAGATCGCAGCAATCAGGCAGTTTAACAATATGTATACAATCTTGTTGTTCAAAATACTAATCTTAAGAATCTTCATATAATTCATCGCTATCTTCCTCGTCATTGAATTGGCTGTTTGCAATACGTCGAAAGCCAAGCATTTTGATAAAAGTTTTGTGTTTTTTTAATGCGTTTGTATTTGAATAAAACAAAATGAGCGCGACCATGATATACATGTTTACATGTTAATTTGCTTGTTGCTGACAGGTCTTATTTGATGAGAAGAGACCCTGTTGCTAAAAATTTGGAACATTTCAAGTCGGATACGCATTAATTAGATAATTGCATTACGCAACACGCTGGGTTAGACGGACTTGGTCATTTTTCAAGCTCTCGTGTCGACGGGCCCTATAAAAACAGTATAGACCACATGGTATTTGAGTTATATAAATTACACACCATGTAATTTTCAATAAAAATTGACCATATACACAGAGTGTAATTAGGCTCGAGGATATGTTGCAACAACAGAAGAGTCAAACAAACAGAATCAAGTGTTATATGTTAAAATATGTTTATCAAATAGTTTTATCAAATGACATTGACTGAAATAAGTCTTTCAAGTATTCATATAAGCAGCTATCTCTTACGTGCCTAATTGCCGGGGGTCTCAATTACCGGGGGGGTTGGATTTTTTGTTGAAAATTAATTGCCGGGGGGTCCCAATTAGCGGGGGGGTTAGATTATTGGTGATTTTCATGACTCAATTTTTATCTTATTTTGTCTATGCAAGACTGGTATCTATTTATTTTGTGATTTTGAATACTCGGATATGAATTTTCAATACGCGTCACTTACGCGAAGTTGAAAAATTTAATAAGCGGGGGGTCCTAATAAGAGCGGGGGGCTGGAAAAATTTTCAAAAATTAATTAGCGGGGGGGACGGCAATTAGGCACCTAAGAGTACCTGGCTGCCTGCCCTGTTTGATGTGGTTTCTTGCTTTGTCTATAACTTCTGCTTTGCCTGCCTGCCTGGGGTAAAGAACAATAATCATACATAAATACAAGTTAGGTTGGACATAGAAATATTTCAGGAGCAGGGATCTGAAGTTGTGCACAAGAACAAATAGATTAAGAAATATTGCCAACTTTCATAGTTACCAAAGCTAATAAGGCTGATATCTGCCACATTGTTGCCTGGGTGTGGAATGCATTCCACCGCCACCCTGACCACCCTGACTTGAATTTCCTGTGTGATCTATGTCACTCCACCTTTCTGAAGTGAAACAACCACCATGACAACCTCAAATGAAATAAAATATACTGCATTTCTACAATGCTTAGGTAATTGGAAATATGAAGAAAACATAGAAATAGTTTTAAAATACATACCTGCCTGATTTCGGCCTTTCTTTATCTCAATTTGCTTGCTGCAAATGAATGGCCTTGCATCGTTTATTAAAATCAAATCGGCGAAGTCTTCGCTGCTCACCTCCAGAAATGCAAACCCCCTTTTTAAGTCACATCTTACCAAATGACCTAACCCGTTGTGGGTCTCGTTTATGTAGTTGGCGATGTCGTGTTTTGTGGCCTTCCAAGCCACTCCAACAACAAAGAGCGTTTTTGTCCTTACGAGGACCGTTTCGGAATCATTTTTAGGAATTGCTCTTCTGACATCTATTGTTCTTCCATCAACTTTGTGCGGTCTAGATGCCAATGCATCCAGCACACAAATTGCATTTTCAAAGGTTATGAAACCAAAGTGCTTTGACTCCAATGTCGATGGGTTTCCACATACGAAGGCATCCACAACATTCCCAAATTGCTCAAAATGTTGTTTTAATATCCCGCTGGTTGTGTTATGATGCAAACCACCACAAAATAATTTTCTCAGTTCTTTTTTCTCCATGATTTCTTCACTGTTTACGGACGTCATTTTATCAGAAGCAAGAAAAATTGAATAGGCCCGAAGAAAAGTCTGTTGTTATTTTATATCGATTTGAATCTTAATCCAGCAATTCGATTGGCTGGCCAAAACAAAATATCTGTCATGAGCATCTGTCAGACTATTCTCACCGGATGAATTTCTATGAACTTATAATAAAGCTAAGATATGCGCCCCTAAGGACCCTTAGGGAGCTCGGGGAGTTGCTTCCGTAACCATCAGAAAAATTTGGCAGTATATAATGAGACACGTGCCGAATAGCAGCCCTTCTTCAGCAACTAGCAACAGTGCGTTGAGAACTCCAGATAAAGAGAATTTGAAACCGTCGCTGCCGAGCTCTTGACGTAACATTTGAACGAATAAAATGTCTGCAAACCATCAAGTTCCAGATTCCGTGTGTGAAAATGCCCTCCAGACCCGCTTTGGAAAATGTAGCACCTGTAGCCGCAGCCGAGCCTACTGGTTAAGGCGATTGGTTTGATCCAAAGGAATTAGCCACTAAAATCTGCAGTCTCGCATCTGATTGGCAATCACTGATTGTAGGTCGCGAAAGAACACCAAAGCAAATAATTTTTGCAATGACGATGCATCGTATAACTGGAAGCAAAGAGATGACATCAATGCTTCATAAAATGAATCACGCTATTTCCTACAGTAATGTTCTAGCTCAGAACAAAGCTTGGGCTGAAGAAGTTCAAAGCAACAATGAAATTGTTCCGTTATCCCTTGAACAGAACTATCCCACGCATGTGACTATTGATAACAATGGTGGCTAGCAAGAGATAGTGACAGGCAAGGGAACGACGCATGACACTAACAGGACAATATTTCAACCAGTTATGAGAGGTTTGCGAACTACTAACTTTAGTGTGCCAATGGAGCAGTTTCACAATGACGTAAGCTCCATAGAATTGCGCCTTGCAACAACTGTTGCCTCGACATGATATGCAGCTAAATCCCAGAGCGTGCATTGCTTTTAACCAACATATGGAATACCTTTGTAATTTTGAGAGCAATGCATGCTTTGAGATTTAGGTATACATCATATCAGGGCAATAGTTGCTCCAAGGCGTATTTCAAAGAACTTACGTTATTGATTTAATAATTTTCTTACTTTTTGATTTTCACTATTGATGACGTCATCGAAAGTTTCACACGTTATATCTTTTAACATTTTGATTTTAGGATATAGGTCTCATGATATATTTTGTTCAGTTTTTCATGCTCTTTCGATTGATGTCATTTTTTCTTAAATTTGAGGACTTTCATTTTTTTCTGACCGTTACCCTTTACGTCATCGATCACGTGACATGTGGGGAGAAATTTTTTGGACACCCTTGAAAATTTGAAGGTACTAAAATTAGGAAGTCGAAACAAGTGAAAAATCCCTGGTTACCCTCTCTGCCAGTTTGTTGGAGAAAATTCCCTGTCTATCTTGTTCTTTGCGAAACATATCCCACGCACCATTCTTTAGAGGCTTTGCTGTATATGTACGTTGATCGCCTCTGATGAATAGACCATTTTCACATGGTGAGCACGAAATCCCACCCATTGCAGTGAGGTGTTGCGAGCCTCCTGCGCATTCAACATGCACCGAGTAACGAACAAACGAACGAATGATGTAGAGATCGTCGGAACCACTCGCTCGGTTGCTTTTCGTAGAAAAGAAATGTCCTGTCCTGTCATGATATTTATCGAGTCACTGGCAAAACATGAAAGCCCGTGAGAACAGTTTTTCACTTCAGGGAAGTTTAATCAATTTTCTAGTTTAATCATTGATGCAGTAAAAAATTAGGACAAAATTCAGTGTTTTGAAAACGGCAGCCAAAGTTTCGACCTAACTGGTGAATTTTTTAGGGACCTATTGCATATGAATATTATTCATTAAGTTACACTAGATCAATACAAATACATTATTTAGAATTTATTTATTAGAATTACACCAATCTGGGTAGATATTCTGATTATTATTGATTAATCAATTTTCTATTACGGCAAATTCTTCTTCCAATTTTAAGTTTCATACACTGGGGTTCCAAAAGTATTGCAGCACCTGATAAAAAATGGCGTCGAGAGAGAACTTGCGTGGCTTTGAGTGAAAGAAATTATAATTATTGGCGTTTTAATTTCTCCACTTCGAAAAATTTTCGTAATCATTTTTTAAGGGACCTCTTCGCAGTTTTCTTTTAATATTATTGCAAAACAATATGATATAGTTTAAATTATGTTTTCATTTGAAAATTTGTGAAATTTCGAGTATACTTCTGCTAAAGAAATTCGCTATCAAAACCCGTTTGGTATTTATATATTTTTATGTAAATTTCCTTGCTCAGGCCTGGCCACTTCTAGACGCCATTTTTTATCAGGCGTTGCAATACTATTGGAACCAGGGGCGTCGTGGCCGGGGGGCAGGGGGGGCCATGGCCCAACCTGTGAAAGCAAAATCGTGGGATTTTTCGGAAATCTTGGGGATTTTTCTACTTTTTCGGAAATTTTTCAGCGTTTGACCCACTTTTCGGAAATTTTTGCGCTTGGCCCACCCTAAAATTCAGGTCCCACGACGCCCCTGATTGGAACCCCAGTGTAGTTTTCAGCTTTCATGGTTTCAGAAATCCAGTACTGAATTTTTTCAACTCTTGAATAACTTTGACGATTCGATACTATTTTCTTATAAAATTAAGTACTTCCTTATAAAAAGGAAGTCGATCCGACGATTCATTCTAATATTTCAGAGTAATATTTTTGGGCCTACGTTTCTGCGACTGGCAAACATTGACCTGAAGTACTGTTATACACTGAAAAAATAAATACTGTCTCCAGCATGCAATGCATGTAGTCCTCAATGAAATTACGAATAGTTTGACTTAAAACTAAAGTAAATTCTTGGAATTTTGATTTTACTTTCAAAGTTCAAAATTCAGCCATTACAACAGATTACGGAAAGGAAACATGAGATGTGAGACGAAACTCTTTCGAATTCCGATAAGTTTTCATGATCGTCAATCTTACAATCCGATAACCGATGGCAAGAATACGAGAGTGCTGCGCAGGAGGCTCGCATCACCTCACTGCAATGGGTGGGATTTCGTGCTCACCTTTTTACATTCGTTTTTGAAAACGAGACCCAACATCGAAACGAAGCTAATACAGTAAGAAATGGGTAAAACAGCTTAAGTTTTGCATCCCTGCCATTTTTGCACCGTTATGCGAATGTAGGCTGCTGTAGAAGTAGGATGACCATACATACTCTTTTCATAAAATTAACGCGTATCGGCATAGTAAGTCAAAAGGGTACAAACCGCGTTTGATAAGCTGAAATCTGTCCAAACTTTTAATAAAGGATATGCAGTGGCTATAGATGAAATATTCACACATCTTAATGTTTGAATACAGGCTACTTTATGTAATGTTTTGCAGTTATGTTTTGCAAGAGAATTTAAATGCTAGCATTTAAATTTTGGAATATGGCAAATAAAATTTGTTTTGATAAGAAAGGAAACCACCTTTAATATGCTGAAAAAGCCAAGGATTTGATCAGAAAAAATTAATGGGTTCTATTAATTTGAGAATAGCAAACTCTAGTAAATAGGTGTCAAGAATTAACAGCAGTGGCAAAGTATTCTCAAAGCAATTCTCTTGTTTTTGCTCTATGCTATGATCTTTCACTCGAAATTGGGTTATTCAGGGTAGGGTTCCCTCAGAGGTTTATTCATGCCCCAATACCAACTTGTCCATTATATGGTGGACCAAGTTGGCATTTGGGCAAGGTCAACTCTATTACCGTAAATCCTCGAATAAGCCCCCACCTTCGAATAAGCCCTCCCCTCAAATAAGCCCCCATCCTGATAATCATTTTGCAAGGCTATTGAGCACAAGTTTCCAGACATTGATCATGTTGGTGGTTTCCTCCTCTCCTTGCCCCACAGGATTTTGAATATGAAAGTTCTTAATTATTTTGATGATAAAATCATGAAACAATTTTGTCATGGTCTTTGCAAATAACAACAGTTAGCAAGGTCAATTTCTTTGACGGACAATTTCATTATCATTTCCCACTTATTATCTTCTTGAATGACTTTGTTCATGAAAACTGGTGCAAAGAAGCATACAAGTCTGATTATTTATCACTGAACAATTTTCATGCAAAGAGAACACCATCAGAATGATTGCAATACAGCAACTATTGGACAGATTATTAAAAAATTCCATTACATAATGCAGCCTGTATTCAATTATCAAAATATATGTTAGTTAATACATGAAATTTATTAACTTTAGTTAATTAGGCACGGATTTTTCATATTGCGTGACTGTTTTTTAATGCTAATCAACAACCAAAATTAACAGGGCCACACCAAGGGTGCGTTGATTACTTGACACAGGCAAGGTATTTTAATCTGGCACCAATCGTAAAATATCACGCATAGCGATGCTGCCTGTATCTAATCTCAGCTTGATGAAAGTGACAAGCACAATAAACCAATCAGAGCTCCCAACACAGCAGGCTAACCAGCGACAAGCCAATCAAATTAAGCGAATCACCACGCAAAATACTCCCTTTATAAGACAATGCAAAGCCCTCAAAGGGCAACAATTTACAAACAAAGCAACATATACATAGTTGCCAAGCAAATCAAGGAAACAAAAATTTAAAAAATCTGCACGAAAGCTAGATGAGAAGCCTCAAAGCAAGTCAACTAAACAAAGCATAGGAAGAAGTACGCGACCATCTACGGCGGTGAATACTGCCAGTTCATGTCCCAGTGTTGCAACCGAAGCCAACACTGCAATAGACGGCTCTCTGGCTACCATCGTCTGCGAACTGATGACCGCCAACAAGCCACTATACAGACGGATAGACCAGCCAGTACGCCGCAGCCAGTTTCACTAGCAATGTCGGATCCTACAAGCTGTCCAGCCCCACCGATGCCTGCCACGCAGACAATCAATGCCTTCTTGCCGGAGATTTCCAGCAGCCTCGTCAGACAAATCCAGAGCGGTGAGTTTTTTGAATTATGAAAATTAGTCACTGAGAACCTCCAGAAATTATCTCCCCCGGCATCACAAAAGTTTTCCATTTGAATGGGGGATGATATGATAACGAATTGAAGATTGTTAAGAACGATGGACTGGGGAAGGATCGACCAACAACTCTGGTTGATGACGTTTACAGCCGGCCCACAAGATCAAGAGGATCGTATTTTAATATCGAACGATTTTGTAACGAGGCTACCTGCCGATTTAAACATGTATGCAACAGACCGGGCTGTGGGGGAAAGTATGCTGGAAACAGATGCACCCTCGCCATCAACCCCGGTTCTGGACAACGTTCATAATTCCTTATCTAGTATTTTAAAGCCGTTGAGTAGTATTAATGTTGTTAATTTAGAACTCGCTTTGGACACCTATCCTGATCGTTTTTTTTGTCTCTGACCTGTGTACCGGCCTCCGGGAGGGTGTCTCAATTGGCTACAACGGCCCTAGAACACCCAGACGTTCTCCGAATCTCCCCACTGCTTTACTTCACCCGGACAAAATTACCGAAAATCTTAACAAAGAGGTTGCCCTAGGACGCACAGCGGGCCCTTTCTCAGCGCCGCCCTTTCCAAACCTGCAAGTTTCCCCCCTGGGGGTAGTTCCGAAAAAACGCTCCGAAAAATTCCGCACAATATTTCATTTGTCTTATCCGAAATCCGGGGATTCGATCAATTCTTTCATTGACAAGGACTCGTATTCTTTAAAATATGTAACAATCGATGAAGCAATTGCAGAGCTTCAACGTCTCGGGCCCGGTTCATTTATGGCTAAAACAGACATCGAATCTGCCTTTCGTCTAATTCCAGTCCATCCAAACGACTGGGAATTATTGGGTATGCACTGGAACGGGGGTTTCTATTTTGAAAAATTCTTGCCTTTTGGCCTACGCAGCGCTCCTTTTCTCTTCAATCAATATGCTACCGCGGTTCACTGGATACTGGAACATAAGTGTGCAATTTCATACGTAGCACACTTTCTCGACGATTTCTTGATTATCGAACCAAAAGATCCTGATCCCCCGTTTGACCAAAGTTGTAAGGTCAGCCTTCAAGAAACAGGCATTTCCATCGCGTGGCTAGAGTTGTATGCTATTGTTATGGCCTGCCTTATTTGTGCACCACGCTGGTTTACGACAAGGATTTATTTTAATGCAATAACGAGTCTGTTGTTTATATCATTACCTCAAAACGTCCCCCTTCCCCAAAGTGATGGCTCTGGTCCATCACCTAACGCTTCTCACTATGCAATATAATTTCTATTTTTTGCTAAACACATCCCGGGAGCAAACAACGAAATAGCTGATTCTCTCTCACGTTTCCAGGTCGATTGTTTCCGACCATTGGCGCCATGGGCCGACCCCCTGCCTCAACAACTCCCGGAGGAAATTTCGCACCTTTGACGCCTTTGTTACACCATTTTCAAGTTTTTCACTCGCCCAAAATACACAAGACTCACACCGCACGGGGGTCAAGCAGTTCCTTACTTTTGCTAAGCGTTCAAAGCTCATGGATTTTAGGGTATTTTGTCCGCCGACGGAATTACTCTATGTTATTTTGCTACTCACATGGCCCCGACTGTCTCACATGACACAATAACAATGTTTCTGGCCGCAGTGAGAGACTTTCATTTACAACACGTTTTTACTTGCAACTTGCAAGATTTCTGTCGACAATATATATTCTTTGATCACTTTCACATTTCCGGGCTGCTTCAGCTGGACACTGCACGTGATCTCGATAACCAAATGATATGGGCCATAATTTGCTCCGCACAATTGGATACAATTGCACATCTAATTTCACGCATTTCCCTATACTCGTTTTTATGGGCAATCGCTGGACGCAATTTGTGGGCAAAAGTGCAAACACTTCATATCACAAAAACTCGGAATAGCACATCAATAACCTATACTGATACAAATCAGTAAAGTATTAGGCTCAACGAGGCCTCGCGTACCTCGTTATGGTTTCGAATCGGGGCCTCGCGTACCCCGTACAAATTAATGGCAAGGCCTCGCGTACCTTATAAAAAGCCAGGGGCCTCGCGTACCCCATCGCAAAATATGTCAAAACAAAACGGACAGCGTCCGTAAATTCCGAGTCAGGGACAGCGTCCCTAAATTCCGAGTCAGGGACAGCGTCCCTAAATTCCAAGTCAGGGACAGCGTCCCTAAATTCCGAGTCAGGGACAGCGTCCCTCAGGGACAGCGTCCCTGCCCCTCCGCTCGCACTTCGTTCCTTGCAAATGCGTTTCCTACACCGCCCACAATATCGTAATTAACTGTTTTAATTTATGTATAACATCATTGATATATTTACGTATTATTACCTAACAATTATGTTGTAAATTATAATGATGATGAAGATGGCTATGTTGTAAATTATGATTATGATGACTATTATGATGATGATTATGATGACTCAAAGCATATCGCAATGGTTTGTTCTTGCGATTCTCTGCGGTAGGAGTGAATAATTAAATGTTAGTTAATACATGAAATTTATTAACTTTAGTTAATTAGGCACGGATTTTTCATATTGCGTGACTGTTTTTTAATGCTAATCAACAACCAAAATTAACAGGGCCACACCAAGGGTGCGTTGATTACTTGACACAGGCAAGGTATTTTAATCTGGCACCAATCGTAAAATATCACGCATAGCGATGCTGCCTGTATCTAATCTCAGCTTGATGAAAGTGACAAGCACAATAAACCAATCAGAGCTCCCAACACAGCAGGCTAACCAGCGACAAGCCAATCAAATTAAGCGAATCACCACGCAAAATACTCCCTTTATAAGACAATGCAAAGCCCTCAAAGGGCAACAATTTACAAACAAAGCAACATATACATAGTTGCCAAGCAAATCAAGGAAACAAAAATTTACCCGCCCACCTCCCTATCCACCGATAGAGGCATATCCAAGGTTCTACGAGCTACCTTTCACGAACCACCTGATTAATTGAAAGTCGCAATGCATCTGAGACGCCAAACTTTGCAGGAACTGGCAAAAGTGCAAACACTTCATATCACAAAAACTCGGAATAGCACATCAATAACCTATACTGATACAAATCAGTAAAGTATTAGGCTCAACGAGGCCTCGCGTACCTCGTTATGGTTTCGAATCGGGGCCTCGCGTACCCCGTACAAATTAATGGCAAGGCCTCGCGTACCTTATAAAAAGCCAGGGGCCTCGCGTACCCCATCGCAAAATATGTCAAAACAAAACGGACAGCGTCCGTAAATTCCGAGTCAGGGACAGCGTCCCTAAATTCCGAGTCAGGGACAGCGTCCCTAAATTCCAAGTCAGGGACAGCGTCCCTAAATTCCGAGTCAGGGACAGCGTCCCTCAGGGACAGCGTCCCTGCCCCTCCGCTCGCACTTCGTTCCTTGCAAATGCGTTTCCTACACCGCCCACAATATCGTAATTAACTGTTTTAATTTATGTATAACATCATTGATATATTTACGTATTATTACCTAACAATTATGTTGTAAATTATAATGATGATGAAGATGGCTATGTTGTAAATTATGATTATGATGACTATTATGATGATGATTATGATGACTCAAAGCATATCGCAATGGTTTGTTCTTGCGATTCTCTGCGGTAGGAGTGAATAATTAAGTGAATATTTCATCTATAGCCACTGCATATCCTTTATTAAAAGTTTGGACAGATTTCATCTTATCAAACGCGGTGTGTACCCTTTTGACTTATATTTCTTCTATTAAGCGCCCACCCTCTATTAACCGCCCCTCTCCAATAAGCGCTCACCCTAAAATCAAAAAGTGAGAAATAAGCGCCCCCCTCTATTAACCGCCCAGGGCGGTTAATAGAATTGTTACATTTTCACTGTTTGGTTCAAATAATAGCGTAGAAACATGTGAATAGACATCAATTTCCTTCTTTTATCAATGGCAACATAAGCAAGTAGTTTAAGACCAAAGTTAGTCATTATATCTTAAAGAAAGTGTCCATCTTTAATGTTTGTCATTTCAATGTTCATGTTTGCGGCTTTACCGTGCTGTCGCTTCTTCATTTCTTCTAAAAAATGCTAACATAGCATTTTTTTAACGTATGTCAATAAATAACATTTAGAACTTTGTTATTATTGATTATTGTTATATACTATTATTGTTAATATAAGATTATTGTTTTGTTTTTGAAGATGTTCGATTTTAAAATTTTAGGACTATGAAATAACCGCCCCCTCTAATAAGCGCCCCCTTCTAATAAGCGCCCACCCAACGTTGCGAAATATTTAATAAGCGCCCGGGCGCTTAATAGAGGAAATACGGTACTATCCCGATACGCGTTAATTTTATGAAAAGTGGTCATCCTACTTCTACAGCAGCTTACATTCGCATAACGGTGCAAAAATGGCAGGGATGCAAAACTCAAGCTGTTTTATTATAATTGAAACATTTCTATTTGTATATATGTGCTTTAATAGTTACCCGATTTCGCAACAAGTATACCTCCATTCGCTTGATAGCTAACGCGACAGTGCATGGCCTAGGCCCGCAAAATGTCAGTCTTCGAGCGCAGCCTATTCCCGTTCTATGGTTCCGAAATTATCTTTAACTGGCCAATAATGTCTTAGTGAAAATCTTCCACGTCTTCGGCCAATAATTTTTTAAATTGATCAATTTTTAATGAAATAATTGAAGAAACTATATCGCGGGTAGTGCGACGCACCACTGTGAAAAGAATAGCACTTTTCATTTCTTACTGTGTGTGTTAGCTTCGTTTTCATGTTTGGATCTCGTTTTCAAAAACGAATGTGAAAATGGTCTATTGAACTAATGCTTCATAATACACATTTGTATGATACATTGGGGAAAACGGTAAACCCTCACTACAAAATGATGTAAAAAGAGCTTCCACCTCATCAATATTGCCAACCATTCTATACTGTTCAACACCAGTCCTAAGTATATCGGAGACAATGACGCAAAAGTTTGAAAAGTTACGAGAAAAGGCACAAAAGATCATTCACTATCAATCAAATCAAAGTAGAGAGAACAGATTCTGCAGTATTCTCAACCAGAAGAAATTCAAAGCAGCATGTCAAATTTTCAAATGTCTACAAAGAACAAGTATTCCTGCGTTTTCAACATACGCTGAGGAAATAAGCCACAACTATAAGACAAGAAAAAATAACGCATCTCTGCGTTTGCCACTACTAAGAACAGAAGCAGCAAGAAAATCATTTTGGTTTCAAGGACCTCGATGCTATAACGAACTTCCATTGGGGATTCGTTCCTTGAACTCTATTGTTCTATACAGGTCAAGACTGAAGGAGTATTATGATTCCCTGTAAATAAGATACCATTGTTGAAACGATTTATTGTAAATATTCTTATAACTATCTCGACAAGTTTTATATTGTATTAGGATTATATCATTAATTTATATTACTTTTAATTTTAACAGGGCCCTTGTTGATAACAATACTTTATAGTATTGATAAGGTTTTTACCCTGTATAAACATGTATATTATTATTATTATTATTATTATTATTATTATTATTATTATTATTATTATTATTATTATTATTATTATCAGTTTCTTCAATATCATCTAATAAGATTTTTGATTCAAAATGATACATCTTGACTAATTACTTCTTTCTTCTTCAACGATTTATAGTTAAATGAAATCTACTCGACTATCCTTTTATATAAGTCTAAAGATGTTCCAGTAGTTTCCAGAAGCAGAAGCTTCCAGAAGTTTCCAGGAGCTATCAACCAATCAGATCACCGGGACTTACACAAAAATATTGAGGAACTGGCAAATTCGCGTTCTCGGCTCGAGATGCGTTTAAAAAGTAAGTTGCGTTTTTTCTTCTTTTTCTTAAGCTCTAAAATAAACGAATCATAATCACTAATATTATGAATTAATTCCAAATAAAGATGTAAGGATAAAAAAGAAAAAACGCAACCTACTTTTTGAATGTCCGGTGTGTTTGAATGTCATTCCAGATTCTAGAAGTGTCTGCTTTCTCATTTCTCATGACAGAGATTTGACGCGTACATTCGAACATCGCATTCGAAAGTTTCTGATTGGTTCTTTGAATTCAATCTCGAGCCGAGAATGTGAATTTGCCAGTTCCCCAAAATTTTGTGTTTTCTTGCGATTTATTTAACAAATTCTTATCATCTTATAAGTGCATGGAAAATATGAAATAATTCATTCAGTATAATCAAGAGATTTTCTTTTTATTGGTGTAAAAATCTTTTTCATAAACAAAACCGTTTTTTAGTTATTAAGCTTTTTATGGGTTTTTTATCAGCTTTGGCGATGTTTTGCAACTTCAAACTAACTTTCCACAACCTTCCCGTTATCGTTTTCGATTATTTTTTACTGTCCATGCTCTTTTCAATTCTCGAAGACTCTCGCGCATGCGTGATCTTAACACATTCTACTGCGCATGCGTGCGCCAGGACACCCACTTCCTCTCCTACTCATACAATCTTGCTTGTGGTCAGTAGCATCAATTGATGTAGAGTAAATCTCTGTAGTTGAGCATTTTTCACAGAATTCTTTTGCTTTTTTGAAAATGCGTTTCAAGAGAATTTTAGCATATGCTTCTTGTACTCGTACATCAGCATCTTCTTCTTCTTGGAGTTTAGCACATGCTTTTTGCAGCATTTTGCTTTTTGCAGCTTCATTTCTAACTTCGTAAATTTCTGCCATGATTCTTCAGCGATTCTTTAGTGATTTTTTAAGCCCTGCACCCTTCAACAGCTCCGCACGACTGATTTGATTTAGCTTCAGACGTCTGTTTATGTATATAAATGCTCCTGGAAACTTCTGGAAACTTCTGAAGAATCCCTGTGATCTGATTGGCTGATAGCTTCTGGAAACTTTTGGAAGCTTCTGCTCCTGGAAACTTCTGGAAACTTCTGAAAAATCCCTGTGATCTGATTGGCTGATTGCTTCTGGAAACTTCTGGACGCTTTCTATATGATGTTAGAGTTTTCTGCTTATGTTTTTTTCTTTCCACCACTTCGTAATCGCTTTTTACGCTTTCTTTTCACACCACCTCCTGCTAATTTTCTCGATTACATCATCGTTCGAATGTTCCAGAACCTTCTTTGAAGTTTCTAGTTATTATTGAAAGGTGGTGTTAGCATTCGAAGTTCGAATGTTCTAGAACTTTTTTTCGAAAGTGTTTGAGGTAAATTCTTCTACAATTTCTGCTTGAACTTTAATCATATCACTTAAAAATTTATCCTGATTCCACTCTATTAAATCTCCAGCTAAATAATAATACAGCAACTTCGCCAACCTTTCATTTCCATCAGGAAAAGGATGAATCCATAATAACAATGCTGTATACTCTATTGGATTATAGTAATGCTGCCTCTTTATTAATTGGTTTAATAACATTTCTATCTGATTAGGTTTACAATATTCTAATATCTCTGTTTCACTCATGCGTGCACGTCCTACAGTATTTGCAAATTTACCATGATATTCAGGTAAAATAAATTCATGTGTTTCTTTTGCCATGTCAGTGTCGATTGTAAATCGAGTAATGTAATTTCTATCAAGCACAACCTCTCTTATCGTTCTTAGATATATATAAGCATCCTCTAAATTTGTCATGTTTATACATTCAACTTCACCTTCTGACTTTAAAATAGAATGTAACATATTTCTTTCTACTTCATCAACATTAATTCTGTATACTCGATTCATTATGAATTATTCTCGAGCTCCTATCTCCACGAACTTCTTATTGGAAATGAGCTTTTTGTCTGAGATTTGTTCATCTATTTCTTTCAATTTTGTTCATTTAAAAATGTTAGGTTCTTACGCTTGCTATTTTTATAGATCTAATCCCACTTCGTCTACCTTTCATATGCGTCTTTCGAACCAGCTTCCTTCGCATCCTCCGCTTTCGGCCGCCTTGCATTTTCCCCATAGCTGTGTCTAAACCATATCCAGCTGCAACGATTGCTCCACCTTTTGCAGCTTTCTTAGCACCTCTCAATGCTATCTTCTTAACAGCTTGTTTACTAATTCGTTTTGCTATCGCTCTTCCACCCTGTCTTACAGCTTGTTTAATAGCTTGCCTAGCTGCTACACGTGCTATTGCGGAACCCATGTTTTTTGATTTCCTCTCTCCTCTCCTTTCACGTTTTCGTATTCTATCCCTTTTATACTTTCCTTCACCCGTCATTAGTTTAGTCGCTTCAACTCCACCATCATCCTTCAACATATCATCTATCAGCATTGATGCTACAACACTTGCTGCTATACTAGCCATGATTATATTATAGCTATTAAATTGTAGCGTTCTTCCTTCTTTTATAATCTATTTCTTAAATCCTTTATCTGCATATGCGCACTTATCGCGTTGTTTTTTCGGTACTCCGGCAGCTCTCCAAAATTCTCTAGGGATGAACTGTAGGGGTTTTGGTTTTTTCCAACCCTTTTTCCACATTGTTGGTTTCAGCTCTCGCTGTAATCCTGGTAGTGATGTTGCTGCAATAGCTGTTTTCACAATCCAATTTTGTATGTTTTTCAAAAGACCTTTACCCCTAATTCTCTTAGTGGGCTGTTTCTTTCTACTCTGTCTCTTGCGCTTACTCATCTTTATTTATGAGGTAAATGCATTGTTTTTATAAGAAATTTAAGACGAAAAAGCTGTTTGATGAATGCGTGCATTGCCCTCCGACATTGGGTCATTTTCATTATTGTAATGATGCAAATTCCTTATACAAATAAATACATGCATGCATACAAATAAAAACACGCATTTACATGAGGATATCATTTTGTGTAATTTCAACATCTCCCCATTCTCTAAGAACACAATCATATTTAATGTTATAAAGTAAACAATCCACCCATAAACTACTAATGTTGTATTGTTTCTTTGTGTGATGATAGATAATTTGCTTCTCTATCCAAAGGAGTATCACAGCAAACCTTCCCAAGTTTCCATTTCCATTAGAAAAACTTTCATTGAATAGTGTTTTCAAGGTATCATTGATCCTGTCTTTCCATTCATCTTCATTCACCGGAGATTCTTCAATTAGCAACCCATCTTCAGCATCCTTTGCTTGTGGTAGATTTCCAAGATTAACGCTTATTCGAGCAAATCCCATAAGCTTGTGTAAATTCTTGTATACTTTCCCAAGATATATGCGTCGAAGTTGAACCTTTGAATTAATGCCCATTACATCTCTAAAATGTTCCTTCAAATAGACTAAGAGCAAATCTTTGTTTGTTCTTTGTAGAAATGACCTAAAGTCATTAAATATAATGTGTGCTAATGTTAACAACATCTTCACTAATGAGATAATAAGTGAAATTTGTCGTTTTTATAGATTACTCGAAATCCCTTCGAACGTCGATGAAGACGCGAGTGGCGCATGCGCAGTTAAGAGGCCGGTTCTAGCCTAGACTCACTGCATTGCGTCCCTGTGATACGTTCGTTGGACAACTCCGCACAGGGACTTATTTACTAACAGTTAAAAAAGTGGGCTGCTCCGCCAAGAAGTTGGCGGAGCCAATCAAATTGCAGGGATTTGATAACCGGCATTTTGATTGGTCAACATTGCAAATTTTTATTTTGTTCTGAATTCTGGATTTTCCATAGTTTCATCACTGAGAATTAAAAGCCGGGAATTTTCGAAATAATGAAACAAAGCGACCGCTACAATTTTGTAACTTTGAACATTTATGTTACAAAAAGTTGAATAAAAAGAGGCTGTGTAATAAATAAACAACGTAAGTGAACGTAATCACGTAATCAAATTGCAATTTTGATAAAAGTTCTACCAAATTACACGATCTAAAGCTAACATATATAAACATCATTATGGAAAAAACTAACCTCGGTTTTTATATACTTAAATTTTCGCCGAACAATAAAAAACAAAGAAGAACAGCAAGCAATCAAAGAATTAAGATCTGAAGATAAGATCAAAGTTTATCCTTTCGACAAAGGTTCTGGTTTTGCCATACTCTCAGATGATGATGCTATTAAGAAATTAGAAGAACAGATAGGTAACAGCGAGATATTTGATTCAGATCCTACAACTTCCATTGCGAATAAATTCTGTCGTAAACTTAGCATACTTCGCAAAGAATGTAAAATAGACAACAAGACTTTTTTCGATATGTATCCCTCTGATCCAATAGCTCCTCGAATGTACAGAATGATTAAAGCACACAAACCAATCCAATGAGGATTGTAGTTTCGACAATAGGTACACCTTCATATGGCGTATCCAAACATCTGGTAGAATTGATTCAACCAACTTTGAATAAAAACCCAACGAGAGTCATTAACTCAACATCTTTCGCAAATGAAGCCCGAACATGGAATATCGATAAAGAAGAAATCCAAACGTCTTATGATGTTGTTAATCTTTATCCTTCTATACCTATTTCTAAAGCTATCGACGTCATGACAGATATCTTGGCAGCAGATTCACGTTGTTTGAAAAGACGAACAAAACTTACTATTCTTGACATTCGTGAACTAATTGAACTATGTCTTCAAAATTGTTATTTTGTTTGGAGACACCGTATTTATACGATTAAAGATGCTGGTCCCATTGGTCTCTCGTTAATGGTAGTAATGGCGGAAGGCTATTTGCAGTTCCTCGAAGATAAGGCAATAAATCAAGCTTTGAACAATCAGATTGGTCTTCTTTCATACCACAGATATGTCGACGATTCCCATGCCCGTTTTAAGGATGTATCATCTTCTGAACGATTCTTGGAACTCCTTAATTCTCAAGACCATAAGATACAGTATACGATGGAGAGTGAAAATGAGAATAAAACTATTGCTTTCTTAGACCTACAGATTACTAACAACTATTCTGGAACATATAATTTTAAAGTTTTCAGGAAAGATGCCATTACGAACGTTCAGATTAAACCTAATAGTTGTATCGATCCAAACATCGTAAAAGGGGTATTTAAAGGTTTCCTTGCAAGAGCTTGGCGACTATGTTCTGAGACATTCCGTGAAGAAGAAATTAAATTCCTGATACAAGTATTCACAGAAAATGGCCACAGTGAAGAGTTTCTTACTAAAATAGCTAAAACATATCGCCCTCCCGAATTGCAGACAAAAGAGGATGAACAAGTTAAACAAAAAGACAAACAATCTTTTGTAAAGATTCCGTGGATTCCGAAAGTTGGTCCTAAATTAAAACTTATTTATAAGAAGAACAGTATCAAAGTTATTTTCACGTCCGGTAAAAATTTGAAGAACATTCTTTGTAATAATAAAGATCCGTTACCACCAAATAGTTGCCCTGGAGTATATAGACTTGATTGCACTTGTGGTAAATCATACGCTGGAGAAACTAAAAAGAAAGTATTGACAAGATCTCTTGAACATCAAAGAGACTCTATGCAAGGAAAATGGTCATCATCTGGTGTTACAGAACATTGCAAACAATGTCATGGACAGTTTAACTGGGTGAATCCGACAACTCTGGCCATTGAATCAGCCTACAAAAATAGGAAGATAAGAGAAGCATTGGAGATCCAATGTATGAAAACTGGCCCAAATGAGGTAGAAGGCCTCAATCGAGATACTGGTGTGAACATTAATTCACAAGTTTGGTGGGATTTCTTCTACGATTGGAGGAAAACGCACCCAGGACTAAAAAGATGGGAAAACTATTGGTGTACAGATGTAGCGTGTCAGAATTCGATTCTTTGTGACGATGATTCTTTTAATGAACAATGTTTCGAACAACAACCGTTGGAAAACTCACTTCTGATGATGCCTGGCTCCAGGCCAGGCGAAAATTTAAGTATATAAAAACCAAGGTTAGTTTTTTCCATAATGATGTTTATGTATATTGATTAACGTTACCAACCTTATAAAGATGTCTCTGAAAGACGATCTAAAGCTATGCCACAAGTAAATACAAGTACAACTTCACTGGAAGGACTTTGCGAAAAATCGGTTTTATTGTTTCTCTTCTTAGCTACTAAATTAAATTAAAGTCTTTGTTGTAAGTAAATAAAAAATACTGTCCAAAATTTAACTAGCTTGTTTCCACTTGGTCTTTGTTTCACTCATTTGAATGCAAATTGACCTAAAAAGGTTCAAAAACATAATAAACAACAAATATCTAATTTTGTTGTTTTCACTCCTATCGGTGACAAGAATTTGAAAGCAAAATAAAACTGTGCTTGACATTTTTAAAACTTGCACAAGCTTGTAATTGTACTCATTGAAACTTACACTTTTCTAATTTATCTTTGATTGTAGAACAATTTGTGCAAAATATTGAGCTCGACATGACATTATTGTTTTCGCAATGGCCTATTTTTAGTAATGATTTTGAGTCATTACTGCATGCACAAAATAAGACAATAAACTTACCAAGAATAATATGAATACGCCTCTGTGGATTTAAATAACCATTGTGTGTTCATGTTTTTATTCCAATGATTTGCTGCAAAAAGTACAACATTAAAACAAAAACAGCGCGCCGCTCTGCCCGGTCGGCAACATATTTCTTTGTTAAGGTATTTTACAGACCAGAATCTGTCGGAACGAAGTTTCGAAATTTGCTCACTTTTTTTACTGTTAAAAAACGAGTCTCGTTGTGCTTGCACTCAATCGAGACTCGTGCAACAAGTCTAGTTCTAGCCCACCTGATTAAGGTATGCCAATTAGAATGAAGATTATGTAATCATTCAAAGAAGGTTCTAGCCATAAAGTGATGCATGCGCAGTTGAGAGGTAGAAGCATAGATAAATACACACAGTGATACTTTTTCTCAATTATCATTTTTATCTTTATTATTATAAAATTATTCTTCATCATCCTCTTCATCATTTAATATATATATTTTTTGTATAGTTTCGTCTCTCAATGCATGGATGAAAATCTTCATTATTATTTCATCATTTTCTTCATCACCATCATCATACCCTTCATCACCATTATTGCTTGGGCAGCGGTGATTTATCCCCAAAAACAGCGAAAGTGCCCAACATACCGGACATTCAAACACAATTGAAATCCCATTTTCAATAGTTACTGAATTCATGTATTCTTCTTTTTCTCAAACTCTAAAATAAACGAATCACAATCACTAATATTATGAATTAATTCCAAATAAAGCTGTAAGGATAAAAAAGATTTGAAGCAGAAAAAACGGAAATTACTTTTTGAATGTCCGGTGTGTTGGAATGTCATTCCAGATTCTAGAAGTTTCTCATTTCTCATGACAGAGATTTGACGCGTACATTCGAACATCGCATTCGAAAGTTTCTGATTGGTTCTTTGAATTCAATCTCGAGCCGAGAACGTGAATTTTTCAGTTCCTCAATATTTTGTGTTTTCTTGCGATTTATTTAACAAATTCTTATCATCTTATAAGTGCATGGAAAATATGAAATAATTCATTCAATATAATCAAGAGATTTTATTTTTATTGGTGTAAAAATCTTTTTCATAAACGAAACCGCTTTTTAGTTATTAAGCTTTTTATGGGTATTTTCATCAGCTTTGGCGATGTTTTGCAACTCCAAACAAACTTTCCACAACCTTCCCGTTATCGTTTTCGATTATTTTTTACTGTTCAACCTTTTTTCAATTCTCGAAGACTCTCGAGCATGCGTGATCTTAACACTAAAATAAAATAAAAAATCTACTGCACATGCGTTCGCTCGGACACCCACTTCCTCTCCTACTTGTGTTGACAACTGCACCTGCTTCTTTTGCCGGAAGAACCTTTACAATACCGGGAATTATTTCAGGGATAATTCTGATGACGTTGTCATCAAGAAGGCAAGAAAGATCTGTATTCGTACAGCAGTGGTCGGGAGAAAAGGCTTGCACTTGGCCTACCCTTGTATCGATTGCGGTCATATTGTCATCGTAACCTAAATAATAGGCAAACATAGAAATGTTTGTCAATAATGACATCATTGCTTTATTGCAACAATCACTTACCATTGCAGCAGATGTCAGCTCTCTTAGCCAATGTTGACGGTCACGAGCTTCACTCTGAAATATATGTTACTTGTCATTAGCGTGGGGAATGTGACAGACATGAGAGACACATCTCTCAAATCACGACGTCTACATAGTTAACCTGTGCCAAGTGGCATCTTACCTGCTGAAATTGCATGTGAATGTTATTCCACGTGACCTTGAGCAGCAACAAAGTACACACCAATGATTGGGTATCGCTAGGAACTGAATCCTTCAACTGTTGAGATAGAGCAAAAGTAATCATGCAGCAATTGTAATTAATAACGATCGCTGATTACTTGTTGATCGTACTGAAATTCGCTACAATGTGACATGCTCATATGTACTTGTGAAATATTAGCTAATAATACTTATGAATTGTATTCATTTACTTGTTGCTTCAGTTCTCTGATTACTTGTAAACAACTGTTTATTCTGTCACCGAGCTAGATTAATGAATAAGAATGATTATGATGGCTTTCCAAATGAGTACATCTAAGAAATGAGCAAACTTGACTACTCGATCAAGCGTGATAAGAGTGCTTACAGTAGTGGCAGAATGCTTCGTCCAACCCCGCGTGCCCCTCCGGCCATTGTCATGCAAAAACAGCTTTCTCACGGTTGTGTGCCCCTTCTTCTAGGGAAAACGCTGTTGGGGGGGGGGGCAGGCAGGTGGGGGATTAAGAATACGGGCACAGCTTGAAGAGTTAACCATTTCCCTGCATTCTGGCCACTATTGCAGTAGGTAGGTATACTAGATGCGATATTACCTGAATCCTGAAAATTGCCTGCTTGGTTCCATGGACAGGATTTTGAGGATCAGCGTCGACATATTCATCGCACAGTTGCTTCACGACGTGGAAAATCAGATCTGCAATGAAGTCGTTTTTTATTAACATCATTGAGTAATAACATGCCAGGTTGGTGCCGAGAAAGAGAAAACATGTTATCTTACCAATGCTTGTCTTCAATTGACAGAGAAGCCAAAGACGTCTTGTCTCCTTCGAGTAGACGAACGGGACCTGTATTGTAATTCGTTGAATTAGCTGTCACGAAAAGCATTGAAAATCTTACACTTGTTACTCACCATGTGCTACCGGGTACGTTTTAAGAAGTACTAATGCTTCTACGTAGCATAGAACTGCTTTTAATGACGAACATATAGATAGCAACAAGCCTCCTTTTCAAGCTTTCTAGTTAACTAACTCGATATCGAGGCTCCTCTCTTCACAGCAACATATTGATACAGTTTCAACAGTACCATGGCAACAAATGTAAACAAGTCGAAATCTTCCCGAGAAGTTATTTAGGCCCAAATTTTTGAATACTGATTATTCGCAAATTTCCATTTTGCGATCGTTCACATATATATTATCAGATAGAACTGGCTTTGCGTGCTAGTTTTTTTTAGGCAATTCTAAACAAATTGCATGCTACTGCCTTCAAATTCAAAGAAAATTGTTGTCCATTTTTAAGCGTCGAATGAAAAAACTCGAAGGGTGAAGATGAATTTATCGAAGTTAAAGACGAAGTAGATGCACTCACCTGTTGAAGACAGCCTGTTGTTTGATTGGTTGAACCGGTATGTGTTTGAGCCATGATGAAACTAGTACAGCACAACTCAAATTCAGCGTGTTTCGCAAGCGAAGAAAAAAGCTACCGCACTCTGTGATTGCTTTCAATGAATAAAAATTCACAAGGGATTTTGATTGGCCCCTCCTTATCTAGCACTGTCGATTAATTACGATTGTGACGTAATTCTTAATTGGCAATCCTGTACAGCGGTTTTCGCCTTGATCAAAGATGGCAGAAGTTATGCCCCATCATCATGCCAAACCGATGGCATGGACCACCTTGAAACGACAGAGTCACGCACACAATTCATGGAATGCTCAATTTGCAGCACATCACTGCAGCCTCTTGTGAAATACATAACAGTGCATGTCCCTTTTAGATAGTACCTATGAAGCCAGCGAATAGCGATCTAGACTTAACATGTAGGTATGCATTCAATCATTGCTGCCCACAAGAATGCTTTCGAATTTCACGACGACTTGAGTGACACACATTTGAATTCTGCAAACAAGCAGGCCCAAATAAAGACTTGATGTGCATTGGAAACTTCTTGAAACATCGGCCTAAAGCCCAACTTCGATCATGCAGGCTCCTCAAATACGAAGTAAATAGTTGAAAAATGCTCGACAACTTGATCAGACAATGGTTTACCTGACTTTGCAAGATATGCTCGTTTGTTGTTCTTTGATGCCAATAAATGCATGCTTCTAGTTAGCTAAAAAGGAGATTTAATTCGTGAAGTTGGCCAAAATTCTCTTCACGTGAGAAATATTATTGCATTCTATAGACACGCTGACGAATGACGAATAACTGTACTTGGCGCGAAAATCGTCCAGGCAACTCGTTCCAGGTTCCTTCATTTTCCCTTTCTTCCTTTGAATGGCAGCAGATGAGAAGCAAAAAAATCAAGATTTGTAACTGGCAAAGTCTTTTATCGTACTTATTGTCTTTTCACTACTATGCCTACATTGGCTACTAACAGTTATCTAGAGCATAGGTTGACAAAATACATGAAAATATGCGAAGCATCTGACGTGCAATTCTACAGTTATTTCCATTTGTCTGCAAGCGATTTGATGAAAGCGATTAAATTATTCTATTTCTTGTTGATTTATTATCACGTGGAATCTCTTCCTCCCCTTTGCTCGCATTGCCAATCTGACTGCATGACCACGTCCAGTTGCACGACATCTCATACAGACTACCCTGAATCCTGGATGACGAACAAGAATGCCATTAGTGTATGCACAAAAATGACAATATGAAACAATTTGTGAAATGTCATTTACCTCATACCTGTCAACCGTCCTCCTGTGATATCACATGATGCTTAATTTTTTGGCAAATAATTTTCTACATAAGCATATTGGCATTTATTGGATATAATAAATTAAATACATTTTTACCTATCGAAAAATACAGTTTGGTCATTTATATTAACTAGACATTGATTCTCTGACAAGACCAACTTTAAAAGCCCATCTATAAATTTCGCTATAATACTTACGAATGCATTCCCAGCAACCAAATAATTTTAAATCACGCAGATGATACGAATGACCTTCGAAACAATATAACTTATCGTGCATTGTCGGGTACCATTGACGATATCGAAGAGCTGCCTTCTTCACGCAATCGGGTATCTTTACCGCACAGTTGTTGTCATCAGCTGGTAAGCATGCCTTGTTCTTCTCGTTCCATGGATATATTCCTAAGGACAAATACACTCTCATTGCCAACGGGATTTCCCGCTCCTCCGTTTGTGTATTAGGCCTCGTTCGTTTAAGCTTCGAGCTGGCAGTATTTCCCTTTGCTTTTCGCTTTCTTTTCATTTGTTTCTCCATTTCATTCTCTTCACCTATGTACTTCTTCACATGATTTATCACTTTCACACATTCTTTGGCTGTCTTGGGGATAAATCGTGTCAACACGGAATCTATGTTGCTTGAGAAAAAGAAGAAAAAACGCAACTTACTTTTTGAATGTCCGGTGTGTTTGAATGTCATTCCAGATTCTAAAAGTTTCTGCTTTCTCATTTCTCATGACAGAGATTTGACGCGTACATTCGAACATCGCATTCGAAAGTTTCTGATTGGTTCTTTGAATTCAATCTCGAGCCGAGAACGTGAATTTGCCAGTTCCTCGATATTTTTGTGTTTTCTTGTGGTTTATTTAACAAATTCTTATCATCTTATAAGTGCATGGAAAATATGAAATAATTCATGCAATATAATCAAGAGATTTTCTTTTTCTTGGTGTAAAAATATTTTTCATAAACAAAACCGTTTTTTAGTTATTAAGCTTTTTATGGGTTTTTTATCAGCTTTGGCGATGTCTTGCAGCTTTAAACTAACTTTCCACAACCTTCCCGTTATCGTTTTCGGATATTTTTTACTGTTCATGCTCTTTTCAATTCTCGAAGACTCTCGCGCATGCGTGATTTAAACACTAAAATAAAATAAAATTTCTACTGCGCATGCGTGCGCCAAGACACCTACTTCATCCCCTACTGATGACAACAGAATGAGGTAACCTACTCATTATGAGGTAAATGACATTTCACAATTTTTCATACTATCATTTTTGTGCATACACTAATGGCATTCTTGTTCGTCATCCAGGATTCAGGGTAGTCTGTATGAGATGTCGTGCAACTAGACGTGGTCATGCAGTCAGATTGGCAATGCGAGCAAAGGGAGGAAGAGACTTCCACGTGATAATAATTTAACAAGAAATAGAATAATTTAATCGTTTTCATCAAATCGCTTGCAGACAAATGAAATAACTGTAGAATTGCACGTCAGATGCTTCGCATATTTTCATGTATTTTGTAACCTATGCTCTAGATAACTGTTAGTAGCCAATGTAGGCATAGTAGTGAAAAACAATAAGTACGATAAAAGACTTGCCAGTTACAAATCTTGATTTTTTTGCTTCTCAACTGCTGCCATTCAAAGGAAGAAAGGGAAAATGAAGGAACCTGGAACGAGTTGCCTAGACGATTTTCGCGCCAAGTACAGTTATTCGTCATTCGTCAGCGTGTCTATAGAATGCAATAATATTTCTCACGTGAAGAGAATTTTGGCCAACTTGACGAATTAAATCTGCTTTTTAGCTAACTAGAAGCATGCATTTATTGGCATCAAAGAACAACAAACGAGCATATCTTGCAAAGTCAGGTAAACCATTGTCTGATAAGTTGTCGAGCATTTTTCAACTGTTTACTTCGTATTTGAGGAGCCTGCATGATCGAAGTTGGGCTTTAGGCCGATGTTTCAAGAAGTTTCCAATGCACATCAAGTCTTTATTTGGCCTGGTTGTTTGCAGAATTCAAATGTGTGTCACTCAAGTCGTCGTGAATTTCGAAAGCATTCTTGTGGGCAGCAATGATTGAATGCATACCTACATGTTAAGTCTAGATCGCTATTCGCTGGTTTCATACTATCTAAAAGGGACATGCACTGTTATGTATTTCACAAGAGGCTGCAGTGATGTGCTGCAAATTGAGCATTCCATGAATTGTGTGCGTGACTCTGTCGTTTCAGGTGGTCCATGCCATCGGTTTGGCATGATGATGGGGCATAACTTCTGCCATCTTTGATCAAGGCGAAAACCGCTGTACAGGATTGCCAATTAAAATTACGTCACAATCGTAATTAATCGACAGTGCTAGATAAGGAGGGGCCAATCAAAATCCCTTGTGAATTTTTATTCATTGAAAGCAATCACAGAGTGCGGTAGCTTTTTTCTTCGCTTGCGAAACACGCTGAATTTGAGTTGTGCTGTACTAGTTTCATCATGGCTCAAACACATACCGGTTCAACCAATCAAACAACAGGCTGTCTTCAACAGGTGAGTGCATCTACTTCGTCTTTAACTTCGATAAATTCATCTTCACCCTTCGAGTTTTTTCATTCGACGCTTAAAAATGGACAACAATTTTCTTTGAATTTGAAGGCAGTAGCATGCAATTTGTTTAGAATTGCCTAAAAAAAACTAGCACGCAAAGCCAGTTCTATCTGATAATATATATGTGAACGATCGCAAAATGGAAATTTTCGAATAATCAGTATTCAAAAATTTGGGCCTAAATAACTTCTCGGGAAGAAGAGTTGATTTGTTTACATTTGTTGCCATGGTACTGTTGAAACTGTATCAATATGTTGCCGTGAAAGGAGGAGCCTCGATATCGAGTTAGTTAATTAGAAAGCATGAAAAGGAGGCTTTTGCTATTTATATGTTCATCATTGAAGGCAGCTCTATGCTACGTAGAAACTTTAGTATTTCTTAAAACTTACCCTGTAGGACATGGTGATAACAAGTGTAAGATTTTCAATGCTTTTCGTGACAACTAATTCAACGAATTACAATACAGGTCCCGTTCGTCGACTCGAAGGAGACAAGACGTCTTGGGCTTCTCTGCCAATTGAAGACAGGCATTGGTAAGATAACATCTTTTCCCTTTCTTGGCACGTACCTGGTATCTTATTACTGAATGATGTTAATGAAAATCGACTTAATTGCAGATCTGATTTTCCACGTCGTGAAGCAACTGTCTGATGAGTATGTCGATGCTGATCCTCAAAATCCTGTCCATGGAACCAAGCAGGCAATTTTCAGGATTCAGGTAATATCGCATCTAGTATACCTACTGCAATAGTGGCCAGAATGCAGGGAAATTGTTGACTCTTCAAACTGTGCCCGTATTCTTAATCCGCCACCTGCCTGCCCCCCCCCCAACCAACCAACGTTGTTCCTAGAAGAAGGTGCACACGACCGTGAGAAAGCTGTTTTTGCATGGCAATGGCCAGAGGGGCAAGTGGGGTTGGATGAAGCATTCTGCCACTATTGTAAGCACTCTTATCACGCTTGATCGAGTAGTCAAGTTTGCTCATTTCTTAGATGTACTCATTTGGAAAGCCATCATAATCATTCTTATTCATTAATCTAGCTCGGTGACAGAATAAACAGTTGTTTACAAGTAATCAGAGAACTGAAGCAACAAGTAAATGAACACAATTCATAAGTATTTTTAGCTAATATTTCACAAATACATATGAGCATGTCACATTGTAGCGAATTACAGTACGATCAACAAGTAATCCGCGATCGTTATTAATTACAATTGCTGCATGATTACTTTTGCTCTATCTCAACAGTTGAAGGATTCAGTTCCTAGCGATACCCAATCATTGGTGTGTACTTTGTTGCTGCTCAAGGTCACGTGGAATAACATTCACATGCAATTTCAGCAGGTAAGATGCCACTTGGCACAAGTCATCAATGTAGATGTCGTAATTTGAGAGATGTGTCTCTCTCTCATCTCTTTCACATTCCCCACGCTAATGACAAGTAACATATATTTCAGAGTGAAGCTCGTGACCGTCAACATTGGCTAAGAGAGCTGACATCTGCTGCAATGGTAAGTGACTGTTGCAATAAAGCAATGATGTCAATATTCACAAACATTTCTATGTTTGCCAATTATTTCGGTTACGATGATAATATGACAGAAATCGATACAAGGGTAGGCCAAGTGCAAGCCTTTTCTCCCGACCACTGCTGTACGAATACAGATCTTTCTTGCCTTCTCGATGACAACGTCATCAGAATCATCCCTGAAATAATTTCCGGTATTGTAAACGTTCTTCCGGCAAAAGAGGCAGGCGCAGTTGTCAACACAAGCGAGCAAAGTCAGGTAGTAGTATCAGATAAGGAAACTATTGATGATATTTGTGAAGTTTTAGCAATTGCAGCTTTGGACGATGGTAGCAATGGCAACGAAATGCAACAGCAGCGACAAATAAGGTATGTACGAGAGAAACTAACTGATGATTTTGTTTCAGATTTTATTAACTTCCTAGAAACAAATGTCGACGCAAAGAATGTTCACATGGCTAAAGTTGACCTATCCACCCAAGAGGCTCGTCGTGTAGAACGACAAGTCAGTTTTAACGACGAAGATGTTGGTGGAAATTTGGAACGAGCCGTAGCAAATGAAGGGCCTGGGACAGAAAACGACACCACCTTAAAGCTTGATGAAAATAATCAATCTGAAATTGAAGAAGAGGGACAAGGCGGGATTGAGGGAGAGGAAATTATGTCGGACATTTGCGCAGGCAATGACGATGAAGGAGAACATACACATGCAAACGAAGAATGGTATAAAGATCTGGAATTAAGTGATGACGAAGAAGACGAGGAAAATGAAGGCGACAATGAAGAAAGTGCTGTTGATAGGCCTGGTTTGGATAAAAAGCAAGACAACAGTGAAGGTGATTACGAAGAAGAAGACTCATACGTAGCAGATATTCTGGACTTTGATCTAGAATATTATACAAGACCATCGCCTCCACCGAAAGATGCCAGGTTGGATATTGCAAATGCTGAGACAAAAGCTATGGAGCCAGAATGTCACGACAAGCAAAAGTGCACAGAAGGTGACTACGAAGAAGAAGACTCATACGTAGCAGATATTCTAGACTTTGATCTAGAATATTATACAAGACCATCGCCTCCACCGAAAGATGTCAGATCAAGCAAGTTAGACGAGAAGGAAGAAGAGAGAGAATTGTCCCGGCAAGCAGGATGTGGCAATCGTTCGGAATTTTCAGATAACGAAACCCATGCAGCTGTAGAGAATCTTCTTGAATTGGCATCGGAGCAAGACAGTGGCAATGCCATGCACACGGATTCACTTCTTCAGTTTGACTGTCCACTTAGCATCAACAACAGTGCCAACAAGGTCAAACAAGCAGAGCCTAGTTTTCAGATAATAAGCAGAATCATTGAAGATCTACCACCACAAACGCAAGTAAAGAAGAATGAATTTCACCCTCGTTTCATACCACTCAACAACAGTAGCAAGCATGTATCTAATTCTGAGATGCTTGAGCTGCCTACGTTGACTGAGCCAGCCGCGACTTTTGCAAGCCAACTCCGCAATCATGCCATGGCCAAACAATCAAGCATGCCCATAAGGAAGCCAATTAAGCGATCACGAAGAGAGTCAAAATTAAAAGCGCAATTACAAGAACTGGTGAAAGAAGATCCAATCCCTATAACCAAGCCACTTAAAAAGGTACACTATCTACGAGCAACAAGAAAAGAAAGAGCTGGAGAAATTTCCCACATGCCTCCGGTTCATGAAAAGCACGACGACAAGCGTAGTAGTGCAAGCTGTAAGCGGCAAGGTGAGCATAGTAAGAACGAGAATGTACTTGCATTTGACGCGAAGAAAGCAGCAAAGCAGGTGAGTATTGTCTCCATGAAAAAACTTCAACCAGCTAAGAAGACGAAAGACGCACCAGGATCGGCAACGAAACAACCAAGGCAAGTAATCGTGATCCCTGACGACGAGAGCGATAAAGAAGATAAAAGCACGGACTCACCTTCATGCCAAGTAGTTAAGTGGGTAAATGCAAACTCCAAAGTAACAGAGGAACAAGAAGCAGCAGCACTTGTCACAACAACTGCAATGCCAGCTTGTGAGCTAGCCAAAAAATCATCAGTATCAGAGAAGTATGTAGCGGCGAGAGAAGAGGCAATGTTAGTTGACTCGAGCAACATAGATTCGGTGTTGACACGATTTATCCCCAAGACAGCCAAAGAATGTGTGAAAGTGATAAATCATGTGAAGAAGTACATAGGTGAAGAGAATGAAAGGGAGAAACAAATGAAAAGAAAGCGAAAAGCAAAGGGAAATACTGCCAGCTCGAAGCTTAAACGAACGAGGCCTAATACACCAACGGAGGAGCGGGAAATCCCGTTGGCAATGAGAGTGTATTTGTCCTTAGGAATATATCCATGGAACGAGAAGAACAAGGCATGCTTACCAGCTGATGACAACAACTGTGCGGTAAAGATACCCGATTGCGTGAAGAAGGCAGTTCTTCGATATCGTCAATGGTATCCGACAATGCACGATAAGTTATATTGTTTCGAAGGTCATTCGTATCATCTGTGTGATTTAAAATTATTTGGTTGCTGGGAATGCATTCGTAAGTATTATAGCGAAATTTATAGATGGGCTTTTAAAGTTGGTCTTGTCAGAGAATCAATGTCTAGTTAATATAAATGACCAAACTCTATTTTTCGATAGGTAAAAATGTATTTAATTTATTATATCCAATAAATGCCAATATGCTTAGGTAGAAAATTATTTGCTAGAAAATTAAGCATCATCTGATATCACAGGAGGACAGTTGACGGGGTATGAGGTAAATGACATTTCACAAATTGTTTCATATTATCATTTTTGTGCATACACTAATGGCATTCTTGTTCGTCATCCAGGATTCAGGGTAGTCTGTATGAGATGTCGTGCAACTAGACGTGGTCATGCAGTCAGATTGGCAATGCGAGCAAAGGGGAGGAAGAGGACTTCCACGTGATAATAAATCAACAAGAAATAGAATAATTTAATCGTTTTCATCAAATCGCTTGCAGACAAATGGAAATAACTGTAGAATTGCACGTCAGATGCTTCGCATATTTTCATGTATTTTGTCAACCTATGCTCTAGATAACTGTTAGTAGCCAATGTAGGCATAGTAGTGAAAAGACAATAAGTACGATAAAAGACTTTGCCAGTTACAAATCTTGATTTTTTTGCTTCTCATCTGCTGCCATTCAAAGGAAGAAAGGGAAAATGAAGGAACCTGGAACGAGTTGCCTAGACGATTTTCGCGCCAAGTACAGTTATTCGTCATTCGTCAGCGTGTCTATAGAATGCAATAATATTTCTCACGTGAAGAGAATTTTGGCCAACTTGACGAATTAAATCTGCTTTTTAGCTAACTAGAAGCATGCATTTATTGGCATCAAAGAACAACAAACGAGCATATCTTGCAAAGTCAGGTAAACCATTGTCTGATCAAGTTGTCGAGCATTTTTCAACTGTTTACTTCGTATTTGAGGAGCCTGCATGATCGAAGTTGGGCTTTAGGCCGATATGTATCAAGAAGTTTCCAATGCACATCAAGTCTTTATTTGGGTCTGGTTGTTTGCAGAATTCAAATGTGTGTCACTCAAGTCGTCGTGAATTTCGAAAGCATTCTTGTGGGCAGCAATGATTGAATGCATACCTACATGTTAAGTCTAGATCGCTATTCGCTGGTTTCATACTATCTAAAAGGGACATGCACTGTTATGTATTTCACAAGAGGCTGCAGTGATGTGCTGCAAATTGAGCATTCCATGAATTGTGTGCGTGACTCTGTCGTTTCAAGGTGGTCCATGCCATCGGTTTGGCATGATGATGGGGCATAACTTCTGCCATCTTTGATCAAGGCGAAAACCGCTGTACAGGATTGCCAATTAAGAATTACGTCACAATCGTAATTAATCGACAGTGCTAGATAAGGAGGGGCCAATCAAAATCCCTTGTGAATTTTTATTCATTGAAAGCAATCACAGAGTCGGTAGCTTTTTTCTTCGTTGCGAAACACGCTGAATTTGAGTTGTGCTGTACTAGTTTCATCATGGCTCAAACACATACCGGTTCAACCAATCAAACAACAGGCTGTCTTCAACAGGTGAGTGCATCTACTTCGTCTTTAACTTCGATAAATTCATCTTCACCCTTCGAGTTTTTTCATTCGACGCTTAAAAATGGACAACAATTTTCTTTGAATTTGAAGGCAGTAGCACGCAATTGTTTAGAATTGCCTAAAAAAAACTAGCACGCAAAGCCAGTTCTATCTGATAATATATATGTGAACGATCGCAAAATGGAAATTTTCGAATAATCAGTATTCAAAATTTGGGCCTAAATAACTTCTCGGGAAGAAGTCGATTTGTTTACATTTGTTGCCATGGTACTGTTGAAACTGTATCAATATGTTGCCGTGAAAGGAGGAGCCTCGATATCGAGTTAGTTAATTAGAAAGCTTGAAAAGGAGGCTGTTGCTATCTATATGTTCATCATTGAAAGCAGCTCTATGCTACGTAGAAGCTTTAGTATTCTTAAAACGTACCCTGTAGCACATGGTGACTAACAAGTGTAAGATTTTCAATGCTTTTCGTGACAGCTAATTCAACGAATTACAATACAGGTCCCGTTCGTCGACTCGAAGGAGACAAGACGTCTTGGGCTTCTCTGTCAATTGAAGACAAGCATTGGTAAGATAACATGTTTTCCCTTTCTTGGCACCAACCTGGCATTTATTACTCAATGATGTTCATAAAAACGACTTCATTGCAGATCTGATTTTCCACGTCGTGAAGCAACTGTCTGATGAGTATGTCGATGCTGATCCTCAAAATCCTGTCCATGGAACCAAGCAGGCAATTTTCAGGATTCAGGTAATATCGCATCTAGTATACCCTACTGCAATAGTGGCCAGAATGCAGGGAAATGGTTAACTCTTCAAACTGTGCCCGTATTCTTAATCCGCCACCTGCCTGCCCCCCCCAAACAACGTTGTCCTAGAAGAAGGGGCACACAACCGTGAGAAAGCTGTTTTTGAATGGCAATGGCCAGAGGGGCACGCGGGGTTGGATGAAGCATTCTGCCACTATTGTAAGCACTCTTATCACGCTTGATCGAGTAGTCAAGTTTGCTCATTTCTTAGATGTACTCATTTGGAAAGCCATCATAATCATTCTTATTCATTAATCTAGCTCGGTGACAGAATAAACAGTTGTTTACAAGTAATCAGAGAACTGAAGCAACAAGTAAATGAATACAATTCATAAGTATTATTAGCTAATATTTCACAAGTACATATGAGCATGTCACTTGTAGCGAATTCAGTATGATCAACAAGTAATCAGCGATCGTTATTAATTACAATTGCTGCATGATTACTTTTGCTCTATCTCAACAGTTGAAGGATTCAGTTCCTAGCGATACCCAATCATTGGTGTGTACTTTGTTGCTGCTCAAGGTCACGTGGAATAACATTCACATGCAATTTCAGCAGGTAAGATGCCACTTGGCACAGGTCAACTATGTAGACGTCGTGATTTGAGAGATGTGTCTCTCATGTTTGTCACATTCCCCACGCCAATGACAAGCAACATATATTTCAGAGTGAAGCTCGTGACCGTCAACATTGGCTAAGAGAGCTGACATCTGCTGCAATGGTAAGTGATTGTTGCAATAAAGCAATGATGTCATTATTCACAAACATTTCTATGTTTGCCTATTATTTAGGTTACGATGACAATATGACCGCAATCGATACAAGGGTAGGCCAAGTGCAAGCCTTTTCTCCCGACCACTGCTGTACGAATACAGATCTTTCTTGCCTTATTGATGACAACGTCATCAGAATCATCCCTGAAATAATTCCCGGTATTGTAAAGGTTCTTCCGGCAAAAGAAGCAGGTGCAGTTGTCAACACAAGCGAGCAAAGTCAGGTAGTAGTATCAGATAAGGAAACTATTGATGATATTTGTGAAGTTTTAGCAATTGCAGCTTTGGACGATGGTAGCAATGGCAACGAAATGCAACAGCAGGGACAAAATGAAGGTATGTACGAAGAGAAACTAACTGATGATTTTGTTTCAGATTTTATTAACTTCCTAGAAACAAATGTCGACGCAAAGAATGTTCACGTGGCTAAAGTTGACCTATCCACCCAAGAGGCTCGTCGTGTAGAACGACAAGTCAGTTTTAACGACGAAGATGTTGGTGGAAATTTGGAACGAGCCGTAGCAAATGAAGGGCCTGGGACAGAAAACGACACCACCTTAAAGCTTGATGAAAATAATCAATCTGAAATTGAAGAAGAGGGACAAGGCGGGATTGAGGGAGAGGAAATTATGTCGGACATTTGCGCAGGCAATGACGATGAAGGAGAACATACACATGCAAACGAAGAATGGTATAAAGATCTGGAATTAAGTGATGACGAAGAAGACGAGGAAAATGAAGGCGACAATGAAGAAAGTGCTGTTGATAGGCCTGGTTTGGATAAAAAGCAAGACAACAGTGAAGGTGATTACGAAGAAGAAGACTCATACGTAGCAGATATTCTGGACTTTGATCTAGAATATATACAAGACCATCGCCTCCACCGAAGATGCCAGGATATGCAAATGCTGAGACAAAGTATGAGCAGAATGTCACGAAGAAGTACAGAAGACTCATACGTAGCAGATATTCTGACTTTGATCTAGAATATTATACAAGACCATCGCCTCCACCGAAAGATGCCAGGTTGGATATTGCAAATGCTGAGACAAAAGCTATGGAGCCAGAATGTCACGACAAGCAAAAGTGCACAGAAGGTGACTACGAAGAAGAAGACTCATACGTGCAGATATTCTAGACTTTGATCTAGAATATTATACAAGACCATCGCCTCCACCGAAAGATGTCAGATCAAGCAAGTTAGACGAGAAGGAAGAAGAGATAGAATTGTCCCGGCAAGCAGGATGTAGCAATCATTCGGAATTTTCAGATAACGAAACCCATGCAGCTGTAGAGAATCTTCTTGAATTGGCATCGGAGCAAGACAGTGGCAATGCCATGCACACGGATTCACTTCTTCAGTTTGACTGTCCACTCAGCATCAACAACAGTGCCAAAAGGTCAAACAAGCAGAGCCTAGTTTTCAGATAATAAGCAGAATCATTGAAGATCTACCACCACAAACGCAAGTAAAGAAGAATGAATTTCACCCTCGTTTCATACCACTCAACAACAGTAGCAAGCATGTATCTAATTCTGAGATGCTTGAGCTGCCTACGTTGACTGAGCCTGCCGCGACTTTTGCAAGCCAACTCCGCAATCATGCCATGGCCAAACAATCAAGCATGCCCATAAGGAAGCCAATTAAGCGATCACGAAGAGAGTCAAAATTAAAAGCGCAATTACAAGAACTGGTGAAAGAAGATCCAATCCCCATAACCAAGCCACTTAAAAAGGTACACTATCTACGAGCAACAAGAAAAGAAAGAGCTGAAGAAATTTCCCACATGCCTCCGGTTCATGAAAAGCACGACGACAAGCATAGTAGTGCAAGCTGTAAGCGGCAAGGTGAGCATAGTAAGAACGAGAATGTACTTGCATTTGACGCGAAGAAAGCAGCAAAGCAGGTGAGTATTGTCTCCATGAAAAAACTTCAACCAGCTAAGAAGACGAAAGACGCACCAGGATCGGCAACGAAACAACCAAGGCAAGTAATCGTGATCCCTGACGACGAGAGTGATAAAGAAGATAAAAGCACGGACTCACCTTCATGCCAAGTAGTTAAGTGGGTAAATGCAAACTGCAAAGTAACAGAGGAACAAGAAGCAGCAGCACTTGTCACAACAACTGCAATGCCAGCTTGTGAGCTAGCCAAAAAATCATCAGTATCAGAGAAGTATGTAGCGGCGAGAGAAGAGGCAATGTTAGTTGACTCGAGCAACATAGATTCGGTGTTGACACGATTTATCCCCAAGACAGCCAAAGAATGTGTGAAAGTGATAAATCATGTGAAGAAGTACATTGGTGAAGAGAATGAAAGGGAGAAACAAATGAAAAGAAAGCGAAAAGCAAAGGGAAATACTGCCAGGTCGAAGCTTAAACGAACGAGGCCTAATACACCAACGGAGGAGCGGGAAATCCCGTTGGCAATGAGAGTGTATTTGTCCTTAGGAATATATCCATGGAACGAGAAGAACAAGGCATGCTTACCAGCTGATGACAACAACTGTGCGGTAAAGATACCCGATTGCGTGAAGAAGGCAGTTCTTCGATATCGTCAATGGTATCCGACAATGCACGATAAGTTATATTGTTTCGAAGGTCATTCGTATCATCTGTGTGATTTAAAATTATTTGGTTGCTGGGAATGCATTCGTAAGTATTATAGCGAAATTTATAGATGGGCTTTTAAAGTTGGTCTTGTCAGAGAATCAATGTCTAGTTAATATAAATGACCAAACTCTATTTTTCGATAGGTAAAAATGTATTTAATTTATTATATCCAATAAATGCCAATATGCTTAGGTAGAAAATTATTTGCTAGAAAATTAAGCATCATCTGATATCACAGGAGGACAGTTGACGGGTATGAGGTAAATGACATTTCACAAATTTTTTCATACTATCATTTTTGTGCATACACTAATGGCATTCTTGTTCGTCATCCAGGATTCAGGGTAGTCTGTATGAGATGTCGTGCAACTAGACGTGGTCATGCAGTCAGATTGGCAATGCGAGCAAAGGGGAGGAAGAGGACTTCCACGTGATAATAAATTAACAAGAAATAGAATAATTTAATCGTTTTCATCAAATCGCTTGCAGACAAATGGAAATAACTGTAGAATTGCACGTCAGATGCTTCGCATATTTTCATGTATTTTGTCAACCTATGCTCTAGATAACTGTTAGTAGCCAATGTAGGCATAGTAGTGAAAAGACAATAAGCACGATAAAAGACTTTGCCAGTTACAAATCTTGATTTTTTTGCTTCTCTCAACTGCTGCCATCCAAAGGAAGAAAGGGAAAATGAAGGAACCTGGAACGAGTTGCCTAGACGATTTTCGCGCCAAGTACAGTTATTCGTCATTCGTCAGCGTGTCTATAGAATGCAGTAATATTTCTCACGTGAAGAGAATTTTGGCCAACTTGACGAATTAAATCTGCTTTTTAGCTAACTAGAAGCATGCATTTATTGGCATCAAAGAACAACAAACGAGCATATCTTGCAAAGTCAGGTAAACCATTGTCTGATCAAGTTGTCGAGCATTTTTCAACTGTTTACTTCGTATTTGAGGAGCCTGCATGATCGAAGTTGGGCTTTAGGCCGATATGTATCAAGAAGTTTCCAATGCACATCAAGTCTTTATTTGGGCCTGGTTGTTTGCAGAATTCAAATGTGTGTCACTCAAGTCGTCGTGAATTTCGAAAGCATTCTTGTGGGCAGCAATGATTGAATGCATACCTACATGTTAAGTCTAGATCGCTATTCGCTGGTTTCATACTATCTAAAAGGGACATGCACTGTTATGTATTTCACAAGAGGCTGCAGTGATGTGCTGCAAATTGAGCATTCCATGAATTGTGTGCGTGACTCTGTCGTTTCAAGGTGGTCCATGCCATCGGTTTGGCATGATGATGGGGCATAACTTCTGCCATCTTTGATCAAGGCGAAAACCGCTGTACAGGATTGCCAATTAAGAATTACGTCACAATCGTAATTAATCGACTGTGCTAGATAAGGAGGGGCCAATCAAAATCCCTTGTGAATTTTTATTCATTGAAAGCAATCACAGAGTTCGGTAGCTTTTTTCTTCGTTTGCGAAACACGCTGAATTTGAGTTGTGCTGTACTAGTTTCATCATGGCTCAAACACATACCGGTTCAACCAATCAAACAACAGGCTGTCTTCAACACGTGAGTGCATCTACTTCGTCTTTAACTTCGATAAGTTCATCTTCACCCTTCGAGTTTTTTCATTCGACGCTTAAAAATGGACAACAATTTTCTTTGAATTTGAAGGCAGTAGCACGCAACTTGTTTAGAATTGCCTAAAAAAAACTAGCACGCAAAGCCAGTTCTATCTGATAATATATATGTGAACGATCGCAAAATGGAAATTTTCGAATAATCAGTATTCAAAATTTTGGGCCTAAATAACTTCTCGGGAAGAAGTCGATTTGTTTACATTTGTTGCCATGGTACTGTTGAAACTGTATCAATATGTTGCCGTGAAAGGAGGAGCCTCGATATCGAGTTAGTTAATTAGAAAGCTTGAAAAGGAGGCATGTTGCTATCTATATGTTCATCATTGAAAGCAGCTCTATGCTACGTAGAAGCTTTAGTACTTCTTAAAACGTACCCGGTAGCACATGGTGACTAACAAGTGTAAGATTTTCAATGCTTTTCGTGACAGCTAATTCAACGAATTACAATACAGGTCCCCTTCGTCGACTCGAAGGAGACAAGACGTCTTGGGCTTCTCTGTCAATTGAAGACAAGCATTGGTAAGATAACATGTTTTCCCTTTCTTGGCACCAACCTGGCATGTTATTACTCAATGATGTTCATAAAAAACGACTTCATTGCAGATCTGATTTTCCACGTCGTGAAGCAACTGTCTGATGAGTATGTCGATGCTGATCCTCAAAATCCTGTCCATGGAACCAAGCAGGCAATTTTCAGGATTCAGGTAATATCGCATCTAGTATACCTACCTACTGCAATAGTGGCCAGAATGCAGGGAAATGGTTAACTCTTCAAACTGTGCCCGTATTCTTAATCCGCCACCTGCCTGCCCCCCCAAACAACGTTGTCCCTAGAAGAAGGGGCACACAACCGTGAGAAAGCTGTTTTTGAATGGCAATGGCCAGAGGGGCACGCGGGGTTGGATGAAGCATTCTGCCACTATTGTAAGCACTCTTATCACGCTTGATCGAGTAGTTAAGTTTGCTCATTTCTTAGATGTACTCATTTGGAAAGCCATCATAATCATTCTTATTCATTAATCTAGCTCGGTGACAGAATAAACAGTTGTTTACAAGTAATCAGAGAACTGAAGCAACAAGTAAATGAATACAATTCATAAGTATTATTAGCTAATATTTCACAAGTACATATGAGCATGTCACGTTGTAGCGAATGTCAGTATGATCAACAAGTAATCAGCGATCGTTATTAATTACAATTGCTGCATGATTACTTTTGCTCTATCTCAACAGTTGAAGGATTCAGTTCCTAGCGATACCCAATCATTGGTGTGTACTTTGTTGCTGCTCAAGGTCACGTGGAATAACATTCACATGCAATTTCAGCAGGTAAGATGCCACTTGGCACAGGTCAACTATGTAGACGTCGTGATTTGAGAGATGTGTCTCTCATGTTTGTCACATTCCCCACGCCAATGACAAGCAACATATATTTCAGAGTGAAGCTCGTGACCGTCAACATTGGCTAAGAGAGCTGACATCTGCTGCAATGGTAAGTGATTGTTGCAATAAAGCAATGATGTCATTATTCACAAACATTTCTATGTTTGCCTATTATTTAGGTTACGATGACAATATGACCGCAATCGATACAAGGGTAGGCCAAGTGCAAGCCTTTTCTCCCGACCACTGCTGTACGAATACAGATCTTTCTTGCCTTATTGATGACAACGTCATCAGAATCATCCCTGAAATAATTCCCGGTATTGTAAAGGTTCTTCCGGCAAAAGAAGCAGGTGCAGTTGTCAACACAAGCGAGCAAAGTCAGGTAGTAGTATCAGATAAGGAAACTATTGATGATATTTGTGAAGTTTTAGCAATTGCAGCTTTGGACGATGGTAGCAATGGCAACGAAATGCAACAGCAGGGACAAAATGAAGGTATGTACGAAGAGAAACTAACTGATGATTTTGTTTCAGATTTTATTAACTTCCTAGAAACAAATGTCGACGCAAAGAATGTTCACGTGGCTAAAGTTGACCTATCCACCCAAGAGGCTCGTCGTGTAGAACGACAAGTCAGTTTTAACGACGAAGATGTTGGTGGAAATTTGGAACGAGCCGTAGCAAATGAAGGGCCTGGGACAGAAAACGACACCACCTTAAAGCTTGATGAAAATAATCAATCTGAAATTGAAGAAGAGGGACAAGGCGGGATTGAGGGAGAGGAAATTATGTCGGACATTTGCGCAGGCAATGACGATGAAGGAGAACATACACATGCAAACGAAGAATGGTATAAAGATCTGGAATTAAGTGATGACGAAGAAGACGAGGAAAATGAAGGCGACAATGAAGAAAGTGCTGTTGATAGGCCTGGTTTGGATAAAAAGCAAGACAACAGTGAAGGTGATTACGAAGAAGAAGACTCATACGTAGCAGATATTCTGGACTTTGATCTAGAATATTATACAAGACCATCGCCTCCACCGAAAGATGCCAGGTTGGATATTGCAAATGCTGAGACAAAAGCTATGGAGCCAGAATGTCACGACAAGCAAAAGTGCACAGAAGGTGACTACGAAGAAGAAGACTCATACGTAGCAGATATTCTGGACTTTGATCTAGAATATTATACAAGACCATCGCCTCCACCGAAAGATGTCAGATCAAGCAAGTTAGACGAGAAGGAAGAAGAGATAGAATTGTCCCGGCAAGCAGGATGTAGCAATCGTTCGGAATTTTCAGATAACGAAACCCATGCAGCTGTAGAGAATCTTCTTGAATTGGCATCGGAGCAAGACAGTGGCAATGCCATGCACACGGATTCACTTCTTCAGTTTGACTGTCCACTCAGCATCAACAACAGTGCCAACAAGGTCAAACAAGCAGAGCCTAGTTTTCAGATAATAAGCAGAATCATTGAAGATCTACCACCACAAACGCAAGTAAAGAAGAATGAATTTCACCGTCGTTTCATACCACTCAACAACAGTAGCAAGCATGTATCTAATTCTGAGATGCTTGAGCTGCCTACGTTGACTGAGCCAGCCGCGACTTTTGCAAGCCAACTCCCCAATCATGCCATGCCCAAACAATCAAGCATGCCCATAAGGAAGCCAATTAAGCGATCACGAAGAGAGTCAAAATTAAAAGCGCAATTACAAGAACTGGTGAAAGAAGATCCAATCCCATAACCAAGCCACTTAAAAAGGTACACTATCTACGAGCAACAAGAAAAGAAAGAGCTGGAGAAATTTCCCACATGCCTCCGGTTCATGAAAAGCACGACGACAAGCGTAGTAGTGCAAGCTGTAAGCGGCAAGGTGAGCATAGTAAGAACGAGAATGTACTTGCATTGGACGCGAAGAAAGCAGCAAAGCAGGTGAGTATTGTCTCCATGAAAAAACTTCAACCAGCTAAGAAGACGAAAGACGCACCAGGATCGGCAACGAAACAACCAAGGCAAGTAATCGTGATCCCTGACGACGAGAGCGATAAAGAAGATAAAAGCACGGACTCACCTTCATGCCAAGTAGTTAAGTGGGTAAATGCAAACTGCAAAGTAACAGAGGAACAAGAAGCAGCAGCACTTGTCACAACAACTGCAATGCCAGCTTGTGAGCTAGCCAAAAAATCATCAGTATCAGAGAAGTATGTAGCGGCGAGAGAAGAGGCAATGTTAGTTGACTCGAGCAACATAGATTCGGTGTTGACACGATTTATCCCCAAGACAGCCAAAGAATGTGTGAAAGTGATAAATCATGTGAAGAAGTACATTGGTGAAGAGAATGAAAGGGAGAAACAAATGAAAAGAAAGCGAAAAGCAAAGGGAAATACTGCCAGCTCGAAGCTTAAACGAACGAGGCCTAATACACCAACGGAGGAGCGGGAAATCCCGTTGGCAATGAGAGTGTATTTGTCCTTAGGAATATATCCATGGAACGAGAAGAACAAGGCATGCTTACCAGCTGATGACAACAACTGTGCGGTAAAGATACCCGATTGCGTGAAGAAGGCAGTTCTTCGATATCGTCAATGGTATCCGACAATGCACGATAAGTTATATTGTTTCGAAGGTCATTCGTATCATCTGTGTGATTTAAAATTATTTGGTTGCTGGGAATGCATTCGTAAGTATTATAGCGAAATTTATAGATGGGCTTTTAAAGTTGGTCTTGTCAGAGAATCAATGTCTAGTTAATATAAATGACCAAACTGTATTTTTCGATAGGTAAAAATGTATTTAATTTATTATATCCAATAAATGCCAATATGCTTAGGTAGAAAATTATTTGCTAGAAAATTAAGCATCATCTGATATCACAGGAGGACAGTTGACGGGGTATGAGGTAAATGACATTTCACAAATTGTTTCATATTATCATTTTTGTGCATACACTAATGGCATTCTTGTTCGTCATCCAGGATTCAGGGTAGTCTGTATGAGATGTCGTGCAACTAGACGTGGTCATGCAGTCAGATTGGCAATGCGAGCAAAGGGGAGGAAGAGGACTTCCACGTGATAATAAATCAACAAGAAATAGAATAATTTAATCGTTTTCATCAAATCGCTTGCAGACAAATGGAAATAACTGTAGAATTGCACGTCAGATGCTTCGCATATTTTCATGTATTTTGTCAACCTATGCTCTAGATAACTGTTAGTAGCCAATGTAGGCATAGTAGTGAAAAGACAATAAGTACGATAAAAGACTTTGCCAGTTACAAATCTTGATTTTTTTGCTTCTCATCTGCTGCCATTCAAAGGAAGAAAGGGAAAATGAAGGAACCTGGAACGAGTTGCCTAGACGATTTTCGCGCCAAGTACAGTTATTCGTCATTCGTCAGCGTGTCTATAGAATGCAATAATATTTCTCACGTGAAGATAATTTTGGCCAACTTGACGAATTAAATCTGCTTTTTAGCTAACTAGAAGCATGCATTTATTGGCATCAAAGAACAACAAACGAGCATATCTTGCAAAGTCAGGTAAACCATTGTCTGATCAAGTTGTCGAGCATTTTTCAACTGTTTACTTCGTATTTGAGGAGCCTGCATGATCGAAGTTGGGCTTTAGGCCGATGTTTCAAGAAGTTTCCAATGCACATCAAGTCTTTATTTGGGCCTGGTTGTTTGCAGAATTCAAATGTGTGTCACTCAAGTCGTCGTGAATTTCGAAAGCATTCTTGTGGGCAGCAATGATTGAATGAATACCTACATGTTAAGTCTAGATCGCTATTCGCTGGTTTCATAGTACTATCTAAAAGGGACATGCACTGTTATGTATTTCACAAGAGGCTGCAGTGATGTGCTGCAAATTGAGCATTCCATGAATTGTGTGCGTGACTCTGTCGTTTCGAGGTGGTCCATGCCATCGGTTTGGCATGATGATGGGGCATAACTTCTGCCATCTTTGATCAAGGCGAAAACCGCTGTACAGGATTGCCAATTAAGAATTACGTCACAATCGTAATTAATCGACAGTGCTAGATAAGGAGGGGCCAATCAAAATCCCTTGTGAATTTTTATTCATTGAAAGCAATCACAGAGTGCGGTAGCTTTTTTCTTCGCTTGCGAAACACGCTGAATTTGAGTTGTGCTGTACTAGTTTCATCATGGCTCAAACACATACCGGTTCAACCAATCAAACAACAGGCTGTCTTCAACAGGTGAGTGCATCTACTTCGTCTTTAACTTCGATAAATTCATCTTCACCCTTCGAGTTTTTTCATTCGACGCTTAAAAATGGACAACAATTTTCTTTGAATTTGAAGGCAGTAGCACGCAACTTGTTTAGAATTGCCTAAAAAAAACTAGCACGCAAAGCCAGTTCTATCTGATAATATATATGTGAACGATCGCAAAATGGAAATTTTCGAATAATCAGTATTCAAAATTTTGGGCCTAAATAACTTCTCGGGAAGAAGTCGATTTGTTTACATTTGTTGCCATGGTACTGTTGAAACTGTATCAATATGTTGCCGTGAAAGGAGGAGCCTCGATATCGAGTTAGTTAATTAGAAAGCTTGAAAAGGAGGCATGTTGCTATCTATATGTTCATCATCATCGTTTGGTTTGGAGAAGTTGCTTGACGTCGATGTCTTCAGCTAACAGCTTCAGCTCGTTCGCTACTCCCGTGAAGTTGGTTCCCTGGTCAGAGCGTAGGACTTTGGCAGGGCCTCTGAATGCGAAGAATCTGCGGAGGGCATTTATCAT
>RQOL01000466.1:6404374-6504624 GCA_013076295.1 Sanderia malayensis | reverse complement strand
TATACTCGATTCATTATGAATTATTCTCGAGCTCCTATCTCCACGAACTTCTTATTGGAAATGAGCTTTTTGTCTGAGATTTGTTCATCTATTTCTTTCAATTTTGTTCATTTAAAAATGTTAGGTTCTTACGCTTGCTATTTTTATAGATCTAATCCCACTTCGTCTACCTTTCATATGCGTCTTTCGAACCAGCTTCCTTCGCATCCTCCGCTTTCGGCCGCCTTGCATTTTCCCCATAGCTGTGTCTAAACCATATCCAGCTGCAACGATTGCTCCACCTTTTGCAGCTTTCTTAGCACCTCTCAATGCTATCTTTTAACAGCTTGTTTACTAATTCGTTTTGCTATCGCTCTTCCACCCTGTCTTACAGCTTGTTTAATAGCTTGCCTAGCTGCTACACGTGCTATTGCGGAACCCATGTTTTTTGATTTCCTCTCTCCTCTCCTTTCACGTTTTCGTATTCTATCCCTTTTATACTTTCCTTCACCCGTCATTAGTTTAGTCGCTTCAACTCCACCATCATCCTTCAACATATCATCTATCAGCATTGATGCTACAACACTTGCTGCTATACTAGCCATGATTATATTATAGCTATTAAATTGTAGCGTTCTTCCTTCTTTTATAATCTATTTCTTAAATCCTTTATCTGCATATGCGCACTTATCGCGTTGTTTTTTCGGTACTCCGGCAGCTCTCCAAAATTCTCTAGGGATGAACTGTAGGGGTTTTTGGTTTTTTCCAACCCTTTTTCCACATTGTTGGTTTCAGCTCTCGCTGTAATCCTGGTAGTGATGTTGCTGCAATAGCTGTTTTCACAATCCAATTTTGTATGTTTTTCAAAAGACCTTTACCCCTAATTCTCTTAGTGGGCTGTTTCTTTCTACTCTGTCTCTTGCGCTTACTCATCTTTATTTATGAGGTAAATGCATTGTTTTTTATAAGAAATTTAAGACGAAAAAGCTGTTTGATGAATGCGTGCATTGCCCTCCGACATTGTGTCATTTTCATTTATTGTAATGATGCAAATTCCTTATACAAATAAATACATGCATGCATACAAATAAAAACACGCATTTACATGAGGATATCATTTTGTGTAATTTCAACATCTCCCCATTCTCTAAGAACACAATCATATTTAATGTTATAAAGTAAACAATCCACCCATAAACTACTAATGTTGTATTGTTTCTTTGTGTGATGATAGATAATTTGCTTCTCTATCCAAAGGAGTATCACAGCAAACCTTCCCAAGTTTCCATTTCCATTAGAAAAACTTTCATTGAATAGTGTTTTCAAGGTATCATTGATCCTGTCTTTCCATTCATCTTCATTCACCGGAGATTCTTCAATTAGCAACCCATCTTCAGCATCCTTTGCTTGTGGTAGATTTCCAAGATTAACGCTTATTCGAGCAAATCCCATAAGCTTGTGTAAATTCTTGTATACTTTCCCAAGATATATGCGTCGAAGTTGAACCTTTGAATTAATGCCCATTACATCTCTAAAATGTTCCTTCAAATAGACTAAGAGCAAATCTTTGTTTGTTCTTTGTAGAAATGACCTAAAGTCATTAAATATAATGTGTGCTAATGTTAACAACATCTTCACTAATGAGATAATAAGTGAAATTTGTCGTTTTTATAGATTACTCGAAATCCCTTCGAACGTCGATGAAGACGCGAGTGGCGCATGCGCAGTTAAGAGGCCGGTTCTAGCCTAGACTCACTGCATTGCGTCCCTGTGATACGTTCGTTGGACAACTCCGCACAGGGACTTATTTACTAACAGTTAAAAAAGTGGGCTGCTCCGCCAAGAAGTTGGCGGAGCCAATCAAATTGCAGGGATTTGATAACCGGCATTTTGATTGGTCAACATTGCAAATTTTTATTTTGTTCTGAATTCTGGATTTTCCATAGTTTCATCACTGAGAATTAAAAGCCGGGAATTTTCGAAATAATGAAACAAAGCGACCGCTACAATTTTGTAACTTTGAACATTTATGTTACAAAAAGTTGAATAAAAAGAGGCTGTGTAATAAATAAACAACGTAAGTGAACGTAATCACGTAATCAAATTGCAATTTTGATAAAAGTTCTACCAAATTACACGATCTAAAGCTAACATATATAAACATCATTATGGAAAAAACTAACCTCGGTTTTTATATACTTAAATTTTCGCCGAACAATAAAAAACAAAGAAGAACAGCAAGCAATCAAAGAATTAAGATCTGAAGATAAGATCAAAGTTTATCCTTTCGACAAAGGTTCTGGTTTTGCCATACTCTCAGATGATGATGCTATTAAGAAATTAGAAGAACAGATAGGTAACAGCGAGATATTTGATTCAGATCCTACAACTTCCATTGCGAATAAATTCTGTCGTAAACTTAGCATACTTCGCAAAGAATGTAAAATAGACAACAAGACTTTTTTCGATATGTATCCCTCTGATCCAATAGCTCCTCGAATGTACAGAATGATTAAAGCACACAAACCAATCCAATGAGGATTGTAGTTTCGACAATAGGTACACCTTCATATGGCGTATCCAAACATCTGGTAGAATTGATTCAACCAACTTTGAATAAAAACCCAACGAGAGTCATTAACTCAACATCTTTCGCAAATGAAGCCCGAACATGGAATATCGATAAAGAAGAAATCCAAACGTCTTATGATGTTGTTAATCTTTATCCTTCTATACCTATTTCTAAAGCTATCGACGTCATGACAGATATCTTGGCAGCAGATTCACGTTGTTTGAAAAGACGAACAAAACTTACTATTCTTGACATTCGTGAACTAATTGAACTATGTCTTCAAAATTGTTATTTTGTTTGGAGACACCGTATTTATACGATTAAAGATGCTGGTCCCATTGGTCTCTCGTTAATGGTAGTAATGGCGGAAGGCTATTTGCAGTTCCTCGAAGATAAGGCAATAAATCAAGCTTTGAACAATCAGATTGGTCTTCTTTCATACCACAGATATGTCGACGATTCCCATGCCCGTTTTAAGGATGTATCATCTTCTGAACGATTCTTGGAACTCCTTAATTCTCAAGACCATAAGATACAGTATACGATGGAGAGTGAAAATGAGAATAAAACTATTGCTTTCTTAGACCTACAGATTACTAACAACTATTCTGGAACATATAATTTTAAAGTTTTCAGGAAAGATGCCATTACGAACGTTCAGATTAAACCTAATAGTTGTATCGATCCAAACATCGTAAAAGGGGTATTTAAAGGTTTCCTTGCAAGAGCTTGGCGACTATGTTCTGAGACATTCCGTGAAGAAGAAATTAAATTCCTGATACAAGTATTCACAGAAAATGGCCACAGTGAAGAGTTTCTTACTAAAATAGCTAAAACATATCGCCCTCCCGAATTGCAGACAAAAGAGGATGAACAAGTTAAACAAAAAGACAAACAATCTTTTGTAAAGATTCCGTGGATTCCGAAAGTTGGTCCTAAATTAAAACTTATTTATAAGAAGAACAGTATCAAAGTTATTTTCACGTCCGGTAAAAATTTGAAGAACATTCTTTGTAATAATAAAGATCCGTTACCACCAAATAGTTGCCCTGGAGTATATAGACTTGATTGCACTTGTGGTAAATCATACGCTGGAGAAACTAAAAAGAAAGTATTGACAAGATCTCTTGAACATCAAAGAGACTCTATGCAAGGAAAATGGTCATCATCTGGTGTTACAGAACATTGCAAACAATGTCATGGACAGTTTAACTGGGTGAATCCGACAACTCTGGCCATTGAATCAGCCTACAAAAATAGGAAGATAAGAAAGCATTGGAGATCCAATGTATGAAAACTGGCCCAAATGAGGTAGAAGGCCTCAATCGAGATACTGGTGTGAACATTAATTCACAAGTTTGGTGGGATTTCTTCTACGATTGGAGGAAAACGCACCCAGGACTAAAAAGATGGGAAAACTATTGGTGTACAGATGTAGCGTGTCAGAATTCGATTCTTTGTGACGATGATTCTTTTAATGAACAATGTTTCGAACAACAACCGTTGGAAAACTCACTTCTGATGATGCCTGGCTCCAGGCCAGGCGAAAATTTAAGTATATAAAAACCAAGGTTAGTTTTTTCCATAATGATGTTTATGTATATTGATTAACGTTACCAACCTTATAAAGATGTCTCTGAAAGACGATCTAAAGCTATGCCACAAGTAAATACAAGTACAACTTCACTGGAAGGACTTTGCGAAAAATCGGTTTTATTGTTTCTCTTCTTAGCTACTAAATTAAATTAAAGTCTTTGTTGTAAGTAAATAAAAAATACTGTCCAAAATTTAACTAGCTTGTTTCCACTTGGTCTTTGTTTCACTCATTTGAATGCAAATTGACCTAAAAAGGTTCAAAAACATAATAAACAACAAATATCTAATTTTGTTGTTTTCACTCCTATCGGTGACAAGAATTTGAAAGCAAAATAAAACTGTGCTTGACATTTTTAAAACTTGCACAAGCTTGTAATTGTACTCATTGAAACTTACACTTTTCTAATTTATCTTTGATTGTAGAACAATTTGTGCAAAATATTGAGCTCGACATGACATTATTGTTTTCGCAATGGCCTATTTTTAGTAATGATTTTGAGTCATTACTGCATGCACAAAATAAGACAATAAACTTACCAAGAATAATATGAATACGCCTCTGTGGATTTAAATAACCATTGTGTGTTCATGTTTTTATTCCAATGATTTGCTGCAAAAAGTACAACATTAAAACAAAAACAGCGCGCCGCTCTGCCCGGTCGGCAACATATTTCTTTGTTAAGGTATTTTACAGACCAGAATCTGTCGGAACGAAGTTTCGAAATTTGCTCACTTTTTTTACTGTTAAAAAACGAGTCTCGTTGTGCTTGCACTCAATCGAGACTCGTGCAACAAGTCTAGTTCTAGCCCACCTGATTAAGGTATGCCAATTAGAATGAAGATTATGTAATCATTCAAAGAAGGTTCTAGCCATAAAGTGATGCATGCGCAGTTGAGAGGTAGAAGCATAGATAAATACACACAGTGATACTTTTTCTCAATTATCATTTTTATCTTTATTATTATAAAATTATTCTTCATCATCCTCTTCATCATTTAATATATATATTTTTTGTATAGTTTCGTCTCTCAATGCATGGATGAAAATCTTCATTATTATTTCATCATTTTCTTCATCACCATCATCATACCCTTCATCACCATTATTGCTTGGGCAGCGGTGATTTATCCCCAAAAACAGCGAAAGTGCCCAACATACCGGACATTCAAACACAATTGAAATCCCATTTTCAATAGTTACTGAATTCATGTATTCTTCTTTTTCTCAAACTCTAAAATAAACGAATCACAATCACTAATATTATGAATTAATTCCAAATAAAGCTGTAAGGATAAAAAAGATTTGAAGCAGAAAAAACGGAAATTACTTTTTGAATGTCCGGTGTGTTGGAATGTCATTCCAGATTCTAGAAGTTTCTCATTTCTCATGACAGAGATTTGACGCGTACATTCGAACATCGCATTCGAAAGTTTCTGATTGGTTCTTTGAATTCAATCTCGAGCCGAGAACGTGAATTTTTCAGTTCCTCAATATTTTGTGTTTTCTTGCGATTTATTTAACAAATTCTTATCATCTTATAAGTGCATGGAAAATATGAAATAATTCATTCAATATAATCAAGAGATTTTATTTTTATTGGTGTAAAAATCTTTTTCATAAACGAAACCGCTTTTTAGTTATTAAGCTTTTTATGGGTATTTTCATCAGCTTTGGCGATGTTTTGCAACTCCAAACAAACTTTCCACAACCTTCCCGTTATCGTTTTCGATTATTTTTACTGTTCAACCTTTTTTCAATTCTCGAAGACTCTCGAGCATGCGTGATCTTAACACTAAAATAAAATAAAAAATCTACTGCACATGCGTTCGCTCGGACACCCACTTCCTCTCCTACTTGTGTTGACAACTGCACCTGCTTCTTTTGCCGGAAGAACCTTTACAATACCGGGAATTATTTCAGGGATAATTCTGATGACGTTGTCATCAAGAAGGCAAGAAAGATCTGTATTCGTACAGCAGTGGTCGGGAGAAAAGGCTTGCACTTGGCCTACCCTTGTATCGATTGCGGTCATATTGTCATCGTAACCTAAATAATAGGCAAACATAGAAATGTTTGTCAATAATGACATCATTGCTTTATTGCAACAATCACTTACCATTGCAGCAGATGTCAGCTCTCTTAGCCAATGTTGACGGTCACGAGCTTCACTCTGAAATATATGTTACTTGTCATTAGCGTGGGGAATGTGACAGACATGAGAGACACATCTCTCAAATCACGACGTCTACATAGTTAACCTGTGCCAAGTGGCATCTTACCTGCTGAAATTGCATGTGAATGTTATTCCACGTGACCTTGAGCAGCAACAAAGTACACACCAATGATTGGGTATCGCTAGGAACTGAATCCTTCAACTGTTGAGATAGAGCAAAAGTAATCATGCAGCAATTGTAATTAATAACGATCGCTGATTACTTGTTGATCGTACTGAAATTCGCTACAATGTGAACTGCTCATATGTACTTGTGAAATATTAGCTAATAATACTTATGAATTGTATTCATTTACTTGTTGCTTCAGTTCTCTGATTACTTGTAAACAACTGTTTATTCTGTCACCGAGCTAGATTAATGAATAAGAATGATTATGATGGCTTTCCAAATGAGTACATCTAAGAAATGAGCAAACTTGACTACTCGATCAAGCGTGATAAGAGTGCTTACAATAGTGGCAGAATGCTTCATCCAACCCCGCGTGCCCCTCGGCCATTGCCATGCAAAAACAGCTTTCTCACGGTTGTGTGCCCCTTCTTCTAGGGAAACGTTGTTGGGGGGGCAGGCAGGTGGGGATTAAGAATACGGGCACAGTTTGAAGAGTTAACCATTTCCCTGCATTCTGGCCACTATTGCAGTAGGTAGGTATACTAGATGCGATATTACCTGAATCCTGAAAATTGCCTGCTTGGTTCCATGGACAGGATTTTGAGGATCAGCATCGACATACTCATCAGACAGTTGCTTCACGACGTGGAAAATCAGATCTGCAATGAAGTCGTTTTTTATTAACATCATTGAGTAATAACATGCCAGGTTGGTGCCGAGAAAGAGAAAACATGTTATCTTACCAATGCTTGTCTTCAATTGACAGAGAAGCCAAGACGTCTTGTCTCCTTCGAGTCGACGAACGGGACCTGTATTGTAATTCGTTGAATTAGCTGTCACGAAAAGCATTGAAAATCTTACACTTGTTACTCACCATGTGCTACCGGGTACGTTTTAAGAAGTACTAAAGCTTCTACGTAGCATAGACTGCTTTAATGACGAACATATAGATAGCAACAAGCCTCCTTTTCAAGCTTTCTATTAACTAACTCGATATCGAGGCTCCTCCTTCACGGCAACATATTGATACAGTTTCAACAGTACCATGGCAACAAATGTAAACAAATCGATCTTCCCGAGAAGTTATTTAGGCCCAAATTTTGAATACTGATTATTCGAAAATTTCCATTTTGCGATCGTTCACATATATATTATCAGATAGAACTGGCTTTGCGTGCTAGTTTTTTTTAGGCAATTCTAAACAAATTGCGTGCTACTGCCTTCAAATTCAAAGAAAATTGTTGTCCATTTTTAAGCGTCGAATGAAAAAACTCGAAGGGTGAAGATGAATTTATCGAAGTTAAAGACGAAGTAGATGCACTCACCTGTTGAAGACAGCCTGTTGTTTGATTGGTTGAACCGGTATGTGTTTGAGCCATGATGAAACTAGTACAGCACAACTCAAATTCAGCGTGTTTCGCAAGCGAAGAAAAAAGCTACCGCACTCTGTGATTGCTTTCAATGAATAAAAATTCACAAGGGATTTTGATTGGCCCCTCCTTATCTAGCACTGTCGATTAATTACGATTGTGACGTAATTCTTAATTGGCAATCCTGTACAGCGGTTTTCGCCTTGATCAAAGATGGCAGAAGTTATGCCCCATCATCATGCCAAACCGATGGCATGGACCACCTTGAAACGACAGAGTCACGCACACAATTCATGGAATGCTCAATTTGCAGCACATCACTGCAGCCTCTTGTGAAATACATAACAGTGCATGTCCCTTTTAGATAGTATGAAACCAGCGAATAGCGATCTAGACTTAACATGTAGGTATGCATTCAATCATTGCTGCCCACAAGAATGCTTTCGAATTCACGACGACTTGAGTGACACACATTTGAATTCTGCAAACAACCAGGCCCAAATAAAGACTTGATGTGCATTGGAAACTTCTTGAAACATCGGCCTAAAGCCCAACTTCGATCATGCAGGCTCCTCAAATACGAAGTAAATAGTTGAAAAATGCTCGACAACTTGATCAGACAATGGTTTACCTGACTTTGCAAGATATGCTCGTTTGTTGTTCTTTGATGCCAATAAATGCATGCTTCTAGTTAGCTAAAAAGCAGATTTAATTCGTCAAGTTGGCCAAAATTCTCTTCACGTGAGAAATATTTGCATTCTATAGACACGCTGACGAATGACGAATAACTGTACTTGGCGCGAAAATCCAGGCAACTCGTTCCAGGTTCCTTCATTTTCCCTTTCTTCCTTTGAATGGCAGCAGATGAGAAGCAAAAAAATCAAGATTTGTAACTGGCAAAGTCTTTTATCGTACTTATTGTCTTTTCACTACTATGCCTACATTGGCTACTAACAGTTATCTAGAGCATAGGTTGACAAAATACATGAAAATATGCGAAGCATCTGACGTGCAATTCTACAGTTATTTCCATTTGTCTGCAAGCGATTTGATGAAAACGATTAAATTATTCTATTTCTTGTTGATTTATTATCACGTGGAAGTCCTCTTCCTCCCCTTTGCTCGCATTGCCAATCTGACTGCATGACCACGTCAGTTGCACGACATCTCATACAGACTACCCTGAATCCTGGATGACGAACAAGAATGCCATTAGTGTATGCACAAAAATGACAATATGAAACAATTTGTGAAATGTCATTTACCTCATACCTGTCAACGTCCTCCTGTGATATCATGATGCTTAATTTTCTAGCAAATAATTTTCTACCTAAGCATATTGGCATTTATTGGATATAATAAATTAAATACATTTTTACCTATCGAAAAATACAGTTTGGTCATTTATATTAACTAGACATTGATTCTCTGACAAGACCAACTTTAAAAGCCCATCTATAAATTTCGCTATAATACTTACGAATGCATTCCCAGCAACCAAATAATTTTAAATCACGCAGATGATACGAATGACCTTCGAAACAATATAACTTATCGTGCATTGTCGGTACCATTGACGATATCGAAGACTGCCTTCTTCACGCAATCGGGTATCTTTACCGCACAGTTGTTGTCATCAGCTGGTAAGCATGCCTTGTTCTTCTCGTTCCATGGATATATTCCTAAGGACAAATACACTCTCATTGCCAACGGGATTTCCCGCTCCTCCGTTGTGTATTAGGCCTCGTTCGTTTAAGCTTCGAGCTGGCAGTATTTCCCTTTGCTTTTCGCTTTCTTTTCATTTGTTTCTCCATTTCATTCTCTTCACCTATGTACTTCTTCACATGATTTATCACTTTCACACATTCTTTGGCTGTCTTGGGGATAAATCGTGTCAACACGGAATCTATGTTGCTTGAGAAAAAGAAGAAAAAACGCAACTTACTTTTTGAATGTCCGGTGTGTTTGAATGTCATTCCAGATTCTAAAAGTTTCTGCTTTCTCATTTCTCATTTGACGCGTACATTCGAACATCGCATTCGAAAGTTTCTGATTGGTTCTTTGAATTCAATCTCGAGCCGAGAACGTGAATTTGCCAGTTCCTCGATATTTTTGTGTTTTCTTGTGGTTTATTTAACAAATTCTTATCATCTTATAAGTGCATGGAAAATATGAAATAATTCATGCAATATAATCAAGAGATTTTCTTTTTCTTGGTGTAAAAATATTTTTCATAAACAAAACCGTTTTTTAGTTATTAAGCTTTTTATGGGTTTTTTATCAGCTTTGGCGATGTCTTGCAGCTTTAAACTAACTTTCCACAACCTTCCCGTTATCGTTTTCGGATATTTTTTACTGTTCATGCTCTTTTCAATTCTCGAAGACTCTCGCGCATGCGTGATTTAAACACTAAAATAAAATAAAATTTCTACTGCGCATGCGTGCGCCAAGACACCTACTTCATCCCCTACTGATGACAACAGAATGAGGTAACCTACTCATTATGAGGTAAATGACATTTCACAAATTTTTTCATACTATCATTTTTGTGCATACACTAATGGCATTCTTGTTCGTCATCCAGGATTCAGGGTAGTCTGTATGAGATGTCGTGCAACTAGACGTGGTCATGCAGTCAGATTGGCAATGCGAGCAAAGTGGAGGAAGAGAACTTCCACGTGATAATAATTTAACAAGAAATAGAATAATTTAATCGTTTTCATCAAATCGCTTGCAGACAAATGGAAATAACTGTAGAATTGCACGTCAGATGCTTCGCATATTTTCATGTATTTTGTAAACCTATGCTCTAGATAACTGTTAGTAGCCAATGTAGGCATAGTAGTGAAAAAACAATAAGTACGATAAAAGACTGTGCCAGTTACAAATCTTGATTTTTTTGCTTCTCAACTGCTGCCATTCAAAGGAAGAAAGGGAAAATGAAGGAACCTGGAACGAGTTGCCTAGACGATTTTCGCGCCAAGTACAGTTATTCGTCATTCGTCAGCGTGTCTATAGAATGCAATAATATTTCTCACGTGAAGAGAATTTTGGCCAACTTGACGAATTAAATCTGCTTTTTAGCTAACTAGAAGCATGCATTTATTGGCATCAAAGAACAACAAACGAGCATATCTTGCAAAGTCAGGTAAACCATTGTCTGATCAAGTTGTCGAGCATTTTTCAACTGTTTACTTCGTATTTGAGGAGCCTGCATGATCGAAGTTGGGCTTTAGGCCGATGTTTCAAGAAGTTTCCAATGCACATCAAGTCTTTATTTGGGCCTGGTTGTTTGCAGAATTCAAATGTGTGTCACTCAAGTCGTCGTGAATTTCGAAAGCATTCTTGTGGGCAGCAATGATTGAATGCATACCTACATGTTAAGTCTAGATCGCTATTCGCTGGTTTCATATATCTAAAAGGGACATGCACTGTTATGTATTTCACAAGAGGCTGCAGTGATGTGCTGCAAATTGAGCATTCCATGAATTGTGTGCGTGACTCTGTCGTTTCAAGGTGGTCCATGCCATCGGTTTGGCATGATGATGGGGCATAACTTCTGCCATCTTTGATCAAGGCGAAAACCGCTGTACAGGATTGCCAATTAAGAATTACGTCACAATCGTAATTAATCGACAGTGCTAGATAAGGAGGGGCCAATCAAAATCCCTTGTGAATTTTTATTCATTGAAAGCAATCACAGAGTGCGGTAGCTTTTTTCTTCGCTTGCGAAACACGCTGAATTTGAGTTGTGCTGTACTAGTTTCATCATGGCTCAAACACATACCGGTTCAACCAATCAAACAACAGGCTGTCTTCAACAGGTGAGTGCATCTACTTCGTCTTTAACTTCGATAAATTCATCTTCACCCTTCGAGTTTTTTCATTCGACGCTTAAAAATGGACAACAATTTTCTTTGAATTTGAAGGCAGTAGCATGCAATTTGTTTAGAATTGCCTAAAAAAAACTAGCACGCAAAGCCAGTTCTATCTGATAATATATATGTGAACGATCGCAAAATGGAAATTTTCGAATAATCAGTATTCAAAATTTGGGCCTAAATAACTTCTCGGGAAGAAAGAGGTTGATTTGTTTACATTTGTTGCCATGGTACTGTTGAAACTGTATCAATATGTTGCCGTGAAAGGAGGAGCCTCGATATCGAGTTAGTTAATTAGAAAGCATGAAAAGGAGGCTTTTTGCTATTTATATGTTCATCATTGAAGGCAGCTCTATGCTACGTAGAAACTTTAGTATTTTTTAAAACTTACCCTGTAGGACATGGTGATTAACAAGTGTAAGATTTTCAATGCTTTTCGTGACAACTAATTCAACGAATTACAAATACAGGTCCCGTTCGTCGACTCGAAGAGACAAGACGTCTTGGGCTTCTCTGCCAATTGAAGACAGGCATTGGTAAGATAACATCTTTTCCCTTTCTTGGCACGTACCTGGTATCTTATTACTGAATGATGTTAATGAAAATCGACTTAATTGCAGATCTGATTTTCCACGTCGTGAAGCAACTGTGTGATGAGTATGTCGATGCCGATCCTCAAAATCCTGTTCATGGAACCAAGCAGGCAACTTTCAGGATTCAGGTAATATCGCATCTAGTATACCTACTGCAATAGTGGCCAGAATGCAGGGAAATTGTTGACTCTTCAAACTGTGCCCGCATTCCTAATCCGCCACCTGCCTGCCCCCCCCCCGGCCCAACCAACCAACGTTGTTCCTAGAAGAAGGTGCACACGACCGTGAGAAAGCTGTTTTTGCATGGCAATGGCCAGAGGGCAAGTGGGGTTGGATGAAGCATTCTGCCACTATTGTAAGCACTCTTATCACGCTTGATCGAGTAGTCAAGTTTGCTCATTTCTTAGATGTACTCATTTGGAAAGCCATCATAATCATTCTTACTCATTAATCTAGCTCGTTGACAGAATAAACAGTTGTTTACAAGTAATCAGAGAACTGAAGCAACAGGAAAATGAATACAATTCATAAGTATTTTTAGCTAATATTTCACAAATACATATGAGCATGTCACATTGTAGCGAATTACAGTACGGTCAACAAGTAATCCGCGATCGTTATTAATTACAATTGCGGCATGATTACTTTTGCTCTATCTCAACAGTTGAAGGATTCAGTTCCTAGCGATACCCAATCATTGGTGTGTACTTTGTTGCTGCTCAAGGTCACGTGGAATAACATTCACATGCAATTTCAGCAGGTAAGATGCCACTTGGCCCAAGTCATCAATGTAGATGTCGTAATTTGAGAGATGTGTCTCTCTCTCATCTCTTTCACATTCCCCACGCTAATGACAAGTAACATATATTTCAGAGTGAAGCTCGTGACCGTCAAAATTGGCTAAGAGAGCTGACATCTGCTGCAATGGTAAGTGACTGTTGCAATAAAGCAATGATGTCAATATTCACAAACATTTCCACGTTTGCCAATTATTTCGGTTACGATGATAATATGACAGAAATCGATACAAGGGTAGGCCAAGTGCAAGCCTTTTTTCCCGACCACTGCTGCAGGAATACAGATGTTTCTTGCCTTCTCGATGACAACGTCATCAGAATCATCCATGAAATAACTTCCGGTATTGTAAACGTTCTTCCGGCAAAGGAGGCAGGCGCAGTTGTCAACACAAGCGAGCAAAGTCAGGTAGTAGTATCAGATAAGGAAACTATTGATGTTATTTGTGAAGTTTTAGCAATTGCAGCTTTGGACGATGGTAGCAATGGCAACGAAATGCAACAGCAGCGACGAAATAAAGGTATGTACGAGGAGAAACTAACTGATGATTTTGTTTCAGATTTTATTAACTTCCTAGAAACAAATGTCGACGCAAAGAATGTTCACATGGCTAAAGTTGACCTATCCACCCAAGAGGCTCGTCGTGTAGAAACGACAAGTCAGTTTTAACGACGAAGATGTTGTGGAAATTTGGAACGAGCCGTAGCAAATGAAGGGCCTGGGACGGAAAACGACACCACCTTAAAGCTTGATGAAATAATCAATCTGAAATTGAAGAAGAGGGACAAGGCGGGATGAGGGAGAGGAAATTATGTCGGACATTTGCGCAGGCAATGACGATGAAGGAGAACATACACATGCAAACGAAGAATGGTATAAAGATCTGGAATTAAGTGATGACGAAGAAGACGAGGAAAATGAAGGCGACAATGAAGAAAGTGCTGTTGATAGGCCTGGTTTGGATAAAAAGCAAGACAACAGTGAAGGTGATTACGAAGAAGAAGACTCATACGTAGCAGATATTCTAGACTTTGATCTAGAATATTATACAAGACCTTCGCCTCCACCGAAAGATGCCAGGTTGGATATTGCAAATGCTGAGACAAAAGCTATGGAGCCAGAATGTCACGACAAGCAAAAGTGCACAGAAGGTGACTACGAAGAAGAAGACTCATACGTTGCAGATATTCTGGACTTTGATCTAGAATATTATACAAAACCATCGCCTCCACCGAAAGATGCCAGGTTGGATATTGCAATTGCTAAAACAAAAGCTATGGAGCCAGAATGTCACGACAAGCAAAAGTGCACAGAAGATGACTACGAAGAAGAAGACTCATACGTTGCAGATATTCTGGACTTTGATCTAGAATATTATACAAGACAATTGCCTCCACCGAAAGATGCCAGGCTGGATATTGCAAATGCTGAGACAAAAGCTATGCAGCCAGAATGTCACGACAAGCAAAAGTGCACAGAAGGTGACTACGAAGTAGAAGACTCATACGTAGCAGATATTCTGGACTTTGATCTAGAATATTATACAAGACCATCGCCTCCACCGAAAGATGTCAGATCAAGCAAGTTAGACGAGAAGGAAGAAGAGAGAGAATTGTCCCGGCAAGCAGGATGTAGCAATCATTCGGAATTTTCAGATAACGAAACCCATGCAGCTGTAGAGAATCTTCTTGAATTGGCATCGGAGCAAGACAGTGGTAATGCCATGCACACGGATTCACTTCTTCAGTTTGACTGTCCACTTAGCATCAACAACAGTGCCAACAAGGTCAAAAAAGCAGAGCCTAGATTTCAGATAATAAGCAGAATCATTGAAGATCTACCACCACAAACGCAAGTAAAGAAGAATGAATTTCACCGTCGCTTCATACCACTCAACAACAGTAGCAAGCATGTATCTAATTCTGAGATGCTTGAGCTGCCTACGTTGACTGAGCCAGCCGCGACTTTTGCAAACCAATTCCCCAATCATGCCATGCCCAAAAAATCAAGCATGCCCATAAGGAAGCCAATCAAGCGATCACGAAGAGAGTCAAAATTAAAAGCGCAATTACAAGAACTGGTGAAAGAAGATCCAATCCCTATAACCAAGCCACTTAAAAAGGTACACTATCTACGAGCAACAAGAAAAGAAAGAGCTGGAGAATTTTCCCGAATGCCTCCGGTTCATGAAAAGCACGACGACAAGCGTAGTAGTGCAAGCTGTAAGCGGCAAGGTGAGCATAGTAAGAACGAGAATGTACTTGCATTTGACGCGAAGAAAGCAGCAAAGCAGGTGAGTATTGTCTCCATGAAAAAACTTCAACCAGCTAAGAAGACGAAAGACGCACCAGGATCGGCAACGAAGCAACCAAGGCAAGTAATCGTGATCCCTGACGACGAGAGCGATAAAGAAGATAAAAGCACGGACTCACCTTCATGCCAAGTAGTTAAGTGGGTAAATGCAAACTCCAAAGTAACAGAGGAACAAGAAGCAGCAGCACTTGTCACAACAGCTGCAATGCCAGCTTGTGAGCTAGCCAAAAAATCATCAGTATCAGAGAAGTATGTAGCGGCGAGAGAAGAGGCAATGTTAGTTGACTCGAGCAACATAGATTCGGTGTTGACACGATTGATCCCCAACACAGCCAAAGAATGTGTGAAAGTGATAAATCATGTGAAGAAGTACATAGGTGAAGAGAATGAAAGGGAGAAACAAATGGAAAGAAAGCAAAAAGCAAAGGGAAATACTGCCAGCTCGAAGCTTAAACGAACGAGGCCTAATACACCAACGGAGGAGCGGGAAATCCCGTTGGCAATGAGAGTGTATTTGTCCTTAGGAATATATCAATGGAACGAGAAGAACAAGGCATGCTTACCAGCTGATGACCAGAACTGTGCGGTAAAGTTACCGATTGCGTGAAGAAGGCAGCTCTTCGATATCGTCAATGGTATCCGACAATGCACGATAGTTATATTGTTTCGAAGGTCATTCGTATCATCTGTGTGATTTAAAATTATTTGGTTGCTGGGAATGCATTCGTAAGTATTATAGCGAAATTTATAGATGGGCTTTTAAAGTTGGTCTTGTCAGAGAATCAATGTCTAGTTAATATAAATGACCAAACTGTATTTTTCGATAGGTAAAAATGTATTTAATTTATTATATCCAATAAATGCCAATTTGCTTAGGTAGAAAATTATTTGCTAGAAAATTAAGCATCATCTGATATCACAGGAGGACAGTTGACGGGGGTATGAGGTAAATGACATTTCACAAATTGTTTCATATTATCATTTTTGTGCATACACTAATGGCATTCTTGTTCGTCATCCAGGATTCAGGGTAGTCTGTATGAGATGTCGTGCAACTGACGTGGTCATGCAGTCAGATTGGCAATGCGAGCAAAGGGGAGGAAGAGGACTTCCACGTGATAATAAATCAACAAGAAATAGAATAATTTAATCGTTTTCATCAAATCGCTTGCAGACAAATGGAAATAACTGTAGAATTGCACGTCAGATGCTTCGCATATTTTCATGTATTTTGTCAACCTATGCTCTAGATAACTGTTAGTAGCCAATGTAGGCATAGTAGTGAAAAGACAATAAGTATGATAAAAGACTTTGCCAGTTACAAATCTTGATTTTTTTGCTTCTCATCTGCTGCCATTCAAAGGAATGCATTCGTAACGTTAGCACGGTACTGAATCAAACGTCGAACCAAATAAGTGGTGCGAGTTACCTTTCAAACTGTTACATGAAGTAAAAGAATTTAGCGCACCTTCCAATTTCATTTCCTTGCATTAAAAATGGCGCTTGGAAACACTAAGTTAACAAAATCATTCATAATTATCTAAATAATCTATCCTTTAGGAGACTGATTACATAACTCCTAGTAATCGCTCATAAAACCCAGACCAATGCCAAACCGAGACCGCTCATACTGGGACTTATAATATGACAGAAAAAATTTTGCACTGCAAAAATCACTTTTTTGTCGCCCATTGAAACGAGGCCAATGCGCAGTGACAATTGCTTTAATATCTGTCAGCGAGGGTCATAGAGTTACTTGATAAAGCTCTAATAATTTAACATTAGTCAACTCACCTTTGTCAGGTATTTCACTTCAGCCTTGACAGGGCATAAAAATTTAGATTTTTATGCTGTATTTTGCGTCGAGTTGCAAGTACAAATACAAAGGTCGGTAAAGATTGATGGTTCGATGATACACTCAATTGGCGAGTGCTCGGTGATAAATTCGAGAACGCGGTGAAAAGAGTAATTCAAGAAATATCACGATTGGTTATCAGTAATTATTATCATTATCACTTATCATTAGCGATTTACTGCGACCATGTAATCAGTCTAATGCATTAGGTTAGGCACATGATAAGCGCAAAGTTTGATTCGACATCGTGCCACAGTTTTACTTCTCAACTAGATTGGTCGAGCCAATTTATTCGGGTTGAGCTAAATATTTTGTAATGTACTTAATCAAGTGAAGCGTCGTTCCTCTCATGTGCTTCATTCATGATTGAGTTTTGGGCTTAAAGAGGCATCAACGCAAAAAATGAACATCCACAAAAATGTTGTTTGGTCATTTTAGTGTGTTATGTGAACATGGAAAACAATCACAAGATGACTTAACTTCGTCTGAAATATAACAAGGGGTCAAAATTAAAGGAAGAAAGTTGAAGCGAGCAAGGGTGCGAGTGCGTGCGAGCACGGATATCGGTGAAGTCGACTAGCTCCGAGAACGAAGATTGCTCTAGAAATTGACTTGGTCGCATTTGCTGGAATTTTCATTGAAACAACTGTTATCAACGTGTGCCAGACATTGCTTCTGAGCAAGGGAACTTAGTAAATACACGTCAAGCGAGAATTTTCGATTCTTTTTGGTGTCACATGGTCATTGATTATGTGGTCGATGACCATTGGTCGATGACCATTGAACCGTAAAAATAGTAGGTTGTCAAAAATTCAAACGCGCTAGTCGCTCTCGCTTGTTTCTCACAACACGTATGGGATACAAATCGTGTGGATATATTTTTCGACACAACTTTGGCCCCATTGCATATGGCCGAAGTCTTTTTGCGATTTTCGGGGCCCAAAAATTTGCGTTGATGCCTCTGGGCTCTGCGCCGTGGGCTTTTGGTACCACTCGTTCCTTACTTGAGTAAAGGCCCTTTTTCGCGATGAGAATCGAGGGCAAATCACTCCATGAAAATCTCGTACACCTTTCATGGAAATCCGATTGTATTAAAGGAAATCTCTGGGAAATCCTTTTGTTATAATGGAAATCCCGTACACTTTTCTGAAGAGTGAAATGCCCTTCGATGAGTATTTCTTGAAACTTGCTTGCAACAACGTTGCGAGATGAATTTCCGCAACTATTACAGCTTGTAGCCCCAATTTCAACCTAAACAATATATCAATATAATTTTGTTACAAAGGTTGCAAGAACAATTCACGACAGTTAGAACTTGTTTGTACTCAGGCTACAGCCTGCCTTCTGCCTAAAAGTATTGATTTTGATTATTTAATTTCTCTTACATCTTCTTGGTTAAAATAGACTAAAAACAATAATATCGGGGGGGGGGATTCTCTGTTTGTTTTTCGTGGATCCTCCTCCAGTCAGCGACCGTACGAGCGTAATTTTTCCGGTCTCCGGGGTGGGATTCTCTGTTTGTTTTTCGTAGACCTTCCTCAAATCAGTGACCGTACGACCAAAGATTTTCCGGATTTACAGGGGGGGAGGTAAAAGGATCATTGTCATTTTTCAAGTCACTTAAATACATTGTCACTGTTGTAGTGGAAAAGGGGCCTAAATTACCATTGAAATAAATAGATCCCTGCTCTTATCTGTCGACTCTGAGGTGTCCTTATCACTGTATTTACCTTTTATGACGGCTCGTTGCCAACTCAGTCACATGATGCTCGGGTCTGATAATTTTAGAGGTATTAGGTGTATTAATATTTTGTCATAAATAATAATATGATATATAATGTATGATATAGAATCAATTTCATTTTCTGAAAGATATGAATTTCTGTTTCTTGTTTTCTTTTTTTACTCCATTCAGACATTTGAACGGGACGTGGCCATGGGCATCGCATAGTTGTCGTCGTCGCTGTGATGGATGACACCCTGTTGTAAAAAAGTCATCTGACGTGATAGGAGTCTCTGGCTATGAAAGTTGGCAGCAGTGGAGCCGTGGCCGGGAAAGGGGGGCAGGGGGCAATGCGCCCCTGTTCTGAAGGCATCCGGAATTTTTTTCGGACCATTGTAACAGCGTAGTTGCTACCATATCTTTATTTCATGTGAATCACCAGAATGTTAGGGTTAGTGCTTCTGGGATTACGGGGGGAGATGCTCCACACTCAAAATATCGCAAAGCGTCGATTTACTCAGTGGATATGAGATTTTCAAAAGTTTGTTTCTAATGAATCTGCCCTGCCCAACTCAATTCCATATGTCGAGGGTACCCTATATCTTCGGCAGGAATCGGGAAGGGCCTTTTTCAACAATAAGTTTTCCGGGAATCGTGAATCGCTCCTTTAGGTACAAGGCGGTAATTCCTTAAAAACCGTGGTCGGGAATCGGAAATTGTGCGAAAATCATAGCGGGAATTCGGGAATTAGGGGGGCTATTGGGTACCATCTATGTACTTGTTCTGACAGCAGCTAAAAGTGCGTCAGTTCCTCTCTGAAGGTTATACAAAACCTCGCCTTCTTTAATAATTTCAGTCGTGAAATCAGGGTATGGGAGGGGAGGACCTCTTTCATTGACTGAAAAGCAGGGGCGGAAATTGTGGGGATGGGGGGGTCACTTTTTGCTAAATTGTCGGGAAAATCGCCGTTTTTAGCGCTTTTGTCGGAAAATTTGGCCATTTGTCGGTATATTTGTTTCTTTTTAGAGGCTTAGCCCCCCCCCCCACCTGAGAAAACAAATTTCCGCCTCTGCATGAAAGGGTGAACGGTTTGCCTTCCAAATGTAAGACTTGATCCTACCAATCCTACTGCTATCAGTTCAATCTTTTACAGTAGTAGAAGTTGGAAGAGATGGGGGTGTTGTTGAAGTCTTTGAGTGTGAAATATATGATTCCAGAAAATCAAAATTGTTTAAGCTAAAACTATAGTTATTGGAGAACTGTGCAACAGTTACCTGTTCGTCCAATTGCTACTCAAAACCAAGCAGACAAATGCATGACCTCTCTCGCAGCTTTGGATGCGCATAAACAACCTGTCAAACTGCAGAAGCAAAGAATCTGAATGAGCAATTTCGAAACACCTGGACCAGACGTCTGTGGATCTGTAAAAGAAATATACAGTAGAAACTTGCTTTGCCTATAAGCAATATTTGCGGAAAGAAACCAGAGGTTTGTTCATTTCCTTTATACCTAATAAATGCCCCCTTCCTATCAGGAAAAAGGAGCTTCATAACTCTTAAACTTTGCTGAGATTTCAGTCTCAAACTGGTCCCTTGTTGTTGCTCTTATTTTAGATAAAGATAAATAAAGGAACGTAGTAAGTACAGGTCTCGAGAGTTTTATTGAAAGCGCTGCCTAGTTCACGATTTTTTTTATAAAAAACGCTCTATATAAGAAACCTACCCCTCTGGTGGCAACAAAATTAAAAACCAGAGTACTGATCACACTCAGACCTAGAAAACTGCTCGAAAAGTAGAAATTTCTTTGATTGCCTTTGAGAGCGTAATTTTTTCAACAAATTGTGAAATCTATGTTTATCCACTGCTGCCTGAATGAGATGGATATGTAATACACACCAAAATTGAAATACTAGATGCTTGAAATTGCAAACCCCATTTTTCTATAAAAAGGTAGCTGTTCCGGACTTAAGTATGTAAGAAACTTTTAAGAAACTTTTAAGAAGCTTTAGTATACTAAAATCAACCAAAGAATTAAGAAATTGAGTACTAAATCCGAGCTTAGTTTCTTATAAAAAAATGAGTGTAAATTAACACGTTAAATACAAAAAACGCTACTAACACTAAAACTAACGCTACTAAAATACACCAACAATACTAATGAATTAAATTAATCCTATAAAATAAAAATGTGCTGTATGTAGGGGAATTTCTTAGGGAGGAGCTCTCTCAATAGCTAGGCTAATCGAGGAGAGAGCACCCCCTATTTCGAAAATGGCCGATGAAAACTGGAATAAAGTTATGTGGCGTTAAACATTTTTATTTCAAAAAACAAAAAACAATTTACTTGATCGATTCAGGAATTTATGTATAAGAGATGCGCTCATTAAATTTTGGGAAAAAAGGAATGACAATATGGGGGAAGGGGAACTTGCCCCAGGTCATCCTGATTTAATACTAACCTGTTTTATTGCCAAATCTAAAGGAAGGCGACCGTGTCTGTGTTCTTTTCCTATTAGATTGTCAACTTCATATCCAAGAATTCAGGGAAAATATGAAAGCTGATTGTTTTCAAAAAAGAAAGCTTTTAGTTTCCGAGGAAAGAAACTGTTTTGTTCTTACACAAATCGTGTAGGTCTAATTTCAGTCCAAGTTTGGTTTGTCTAATGTTATTTGTCTTTGAGTAATGTCGGTTTTTTGATAATTGAGAATACATGAGTCAAACCTGTGACGTCATCAATTGAAAACTCAAAAATTGAATATCTCGAGAGTGGAAAGTGATACTGAAAAAATTAAACGTGTAAAAGCAATAAAATCAGGGTCAATTTTTTCGTTTCATAAGCCCTTGAAAGTGGACCTACACGTTGTGAGGAAATTGCATGTGTTGAAAGACCTTCGACATTAAGGAAACATACTGGTATTAAAACTTCAATATTTTTTTCGTTTTCGAGTTATGACAATTTGAAGGACGAAATTGATGACGTCAAAGCAGGAACCTTTTTAAAGCCTCAGACCTATGGATATGTAGTAATTACATAATAGATTGAGAATCAAACGTCGGATAGGCCTCAAATTTAACTGAAAGATGTTGTTTGGCAATCAACGTATTCCTGTGGAATATAAATTCAAAACTAATGACATGGTTTATTCCAGCCCTTATTTTCTAATATTCTTTGGTCTGAGGCTTTAAAAAGGTTCCTGCTTTGACGTCATCGATTGAGTCTTTCGAATGTGCATAACTCGAAAACGAAAAACAATAGAGAAGTTTTGTAAGCATTATATTTCCTAAGTATTGAAGATCATTCAATACATGCAGTTTCCTCGCAACGTGTAGGTCCACTTTAAGTCAGAAAGTGAACATTTTATATCAAAAGGGATGCTATTCCAGCACTTTGCTCCAAAGTATCCCACAGACGTGAGACAATGCTGGAGGGTATTTTTTGAGTAACAAAATTATAATGATTGCAAACAATAAATATTAGATCTAACTTGCTGTGTACCATATTGATGAACAGTTTCAACTAATGCAAAGAACGAATCAAAATAAGAAGGAGAGATCTTTTTCACACAATCAAATACAAAACTTAGAAATTCGAAGACACCACAATTCTACAGAAAGCTTTTACGCCCAAACGTGAGTTCATTCTTCGTTTTCACTTAATTATGACCTACTACCTGATTTTGGACTGTGGGGCGGCCATCATTAAAGGCTCCAGGGGCGGATCTTATCTGGACTTGAAGGAGAGGCAACTTGGAGAGGGCGCCAAAGGGGGCCGGACGAGATGTGCACCATGGAGGCAAGAAAAAGATATTGAACGGTATTGTATGAAAAATCTGGGTCTCTTGACTGAGCAAGGCTTGTATTGCATGTCTTTGCGGAGTCTTGTCTGAAGCAGACTGAAAAAGATTCATTAATTTTCATTAATTTTCACTTATTTAGGCACGGTAGCCCCGTCAATCCATGAGAACCGCTTTTCACGGGGCCGTAGCCAGATAGATTAATTTCATGAATTATGTCCCTTGCAGGCTTTTGCTCTTTTTTGGTACACCTTTTGTTATTGTCCTTTAAATGTTCGATCTATACCTATATGCTGGTGATGGATCTTGGAATTGATGCGAAACGTTCTTACTAATTATGGTCTCGTGTTAAGTTTAAATCTTAGTTTAATACCGATTATGTCTTAGTTCAATACTGATCAATTTTCTCGGGCTTTGCCACACTTGGACTTGTCTTATATCTATGGCTATGTCAATGAAAATTCAAGAAAACGAACAGAGACAGAGGAACTAGGGGGCACAGGGGGCACATACCCCCCCAAGTTACTGACAAGTACCCTTTCAGAGTAGAGAAGTGCCCTTTTTAGAGTAGAGAAGTGCCCTTTTTAGGTTGCATTTAAGTTCATAAAAGAGCATTTCTGCGATATAAAAAGGGCATGGTTGCAAATATTTTCCCGAAGCTCTGCCCCGGACCCCCTCTAGAACCTTGTCCAACTGTCGCTTGCCCCCAAACTTTAAAATACACTGTGGCATCCCTTCTATAAGCAACCTGGCACTGATAACAATGAACATGAAAAGCGCCCTTCGGAATATCGTGCCCCCAAGTTACAAATGCTTCTTACGTCCCTGAAAACGAACAGAAACGTATTTATTTGTCGTCGTCCTTGATATCAGATTTATCGTGAGACTTCGCTTCCCAACGTCCACATACATTGCCTCTTCCTACGCAAACATTACCGCACATTGCAAAATAATGTACATTAAAGAGGCATCAACGCGAAATTTTGTCCCCGAAAATTGCAACAAGATTTCAGCAATAGGCAGTGTGGCTAAAGCTGCTGCCGAAAGAGAAAGAAGCGAGAGCAACTAGCGCGATTGAATTTTTTATAACCTAGCATTTTTACCCTCCGACGATAATCGAACACATAATCAATTTCTCATGTGATACCGAACAGAATCGGAAAATACTAAGTTTCCCTGATCAGAAGCAATGGCTGCATAGGGGTCATTCAAAAAGTACGTACGCTCAAAACTGGTGATTTTTTAACCCCCTTCCCCCTTGTTCGTGTTTGGTCGCTTTGGTCATGCCAACCCCTTCCCCTTCCCCCTTGTTCATTGTACGTTCGTTTTTTCTGACCATGCAAGCCCCCCCCCTACTCACATGTAGACATCCCAGGGGGGCACTCAGTGGTGTTATATACGGGGATCTCCATCCGAACAATTAAAAATCATCTCAAAATTATCAAACTAATTTTTTAATGACGCAAACGTATCATTACAATGAAGCAAAGAATATTAAAGTTAATTACCCTTAATGCACAAAATCTAGTCTAGGTTACATTTACAAACCTAATTTCTCTCCATTTAAAAAAATTTATACACCCAAAAATATCAAAACTTATTTTCATGAAAAGTCCTGACCCAAAAATATAACATTGACTGGCTTTCTTTTCCCAAAAATATCGGATGGAGATCCCCGTATATAAAGCCATTGAGTGCCCCCTGGGGTAGACATACACGCAGACGCGCGCACAACTTTGGCAACCTAACAGATTTACACTGAAATTGCCAAGAAATTCGGATCCCAAGACTACATATAGAACATGCAAAATAATCGGCTCTAAAAGTCGGAACGATACACCAGTTGATATACGGGAGGCCTCAACTCCCAATATTGCTTCACAAAAAATACGTTCGCTTTCAGCTGAATACCCCCTCCCCCCGTTCGTTTTTGTTCGTTTCTGTAGTAACCCCCCTCCCCCTTGAGAGCGTGCGTACTCTATGAATTACCCCATACGTTGATAACAGTAGTTTAAATGAAAAATCCAGCAACTGCGAGCCAGTCAATGCTCAGAGCAACTTCACCGGTATCCCGGCTCGCATACACTCATACCCTTGCTAGCTTCAACTTCATTCCCCTAAATTCAACCCCCTGTCACATTTCAGACGAAATTAAGCCACCTTGTGATTGTCTTCCATGTTCACAGAACAAAATAGAATGAACATATGATATTTTTGTACCGATACCAAAAACAACAGGGTGTAGTATTGAAAATGCATGTTTTCTTGGATCTAGGATATAGCTAGCCTGCGTGCAGACTCTACGGGAGAAGGAAAAGTAGAGTCTGCGCGACGTCGACACTTTTCTTGTCTGGTGTCCCAAGATTTGAGGAACCTCTTTGATTGGTTAAAAAATTCTGCTTTGTTTCAATCACCTTGAGAGTGATGACTTACGGTTTAATGTTAGTGTTTCCTGTTTCCAACATGGTTGAGTCACAACAGCGAAGAGCTTGTCAATACAAATTTTACAGTGTTGCTTCCTTCTTAGGTTGGCTATTGCCTTGTGATTTTTCTTTGAGAATTTCCATCGGTAGCAGAGTGTTCTGACAATATGTCATTGCTATGCAGTTCCCCAGACAAATGTGGTTGTTGTTTCCAAACCGAAATTCGCTGATTTCAGCAGACAAGAAAAGTGTTGACGTCGCGCAGGCTCTACTTTTCATCCTCCCGTAGAGTCTGCACGCAGGCTAGGATATAGCATGCTATGCCATCTCCTGTGAAAGAGTCCCAGACACTTAACAGCTTCAAAAGAAAAATTCAAAGCTACGATTTTGATTGCAGTTGTAGATTGTGCAGATTGTATAAAGGTAATTTAGGGTTTTTCATAGTTGTTTTCTTTAATAGTATTTTCTCGTTTGTAATTTGGAGTTAGAATTGCACAAAAAGCGGAAACCTGGATTTGCACACTTAAGCATACTTTTCCTCCGACACTCCTCAGTGTATGAAACGTCGGATATTTCTGAACGTCGGACTGAAATTTATACCGAGATGTGGATCAAAAGTTGCTTGAGTGAACAATTGCAGCGGCTGATTGGTTATTGTTTTCACCAATTAACGCCCACCTCCCCTCAAGTGGTTGAAAAGCCCTAGAGAAAAAACGAAATCTTTTTGTCTAGACAGAACTGGGTCTTTTGTTTTGATATAGACCGCTTCCAAAACTCCTAAGTGAAAATGCGACCTGGCTTGACCAATTATGCAAAAATTGTCGTCAGAGTATGTTTTAGAGCATTCTGGGTAACGCAGTAAATGTTGCCCAATTGCCGAATCACATTTAACTTGGGTGCCGGATGTTTTACGACCCTGACAAGCTCTAGTTGGCTGGTCTTTTTCTAGAATTGTTTTTTGCCTGATACACGCAGAAACATGTTGTTTTATTCTGTCCACTAGCCTTTGAGTAGTGCGTCCTACATACCGAGCTTCACATCGGCACGAAATTTCATAAGCAGCACAACTTTTTTGGTTGATAGGAACGCAATCCTACCAATTAAAATTTTGTTTGGTTGGTAGGAACGCAACTTTTTTGGTTGGTAGTAACGCAATTTAGATTTAGTTTATTGTAGTTTCCTATATTTAAGTTTCGGTTGGCTTAAATTAGTAAGTGAGCTAGCAATAAGAGCCAACCTTAAATAAAGAAATTATTTATTATTTATTATTATTATTACAAAACAACATTTTTGGGTATGTCGAATTTTTTGCGTTGATGCCTCTTTAATCCTTGAAGGCACCAGAAGAATGACCCAAGATGTTAAAAAAATATCCTCACATGTTCCCGTAAAAGAAGAGAGTCCTGTCTCATAACACAATGAAAATTTTGTCAAGTCATACATTATTTATCGCTGGAAATCTATGGTGGATTTAAGAACTTTATTAATCTTCATTCTTGCACAAACGGCCTTCTTTCTCAAAGTCATAAACAATTCTTTGTGAAATTCCATTTCTATGTCAAAAAGGGAAATATTACTTTATCAAATGAGGACAAAGCCAAATAAATTACATTACCTTTGCACGGCTATTTCTTTTGCAAGAGACAGCTGTTTGAAATAAAATCAGACAATTATGAAGAAAATAGCACTGACCTTGTAATGAATTTCTCGATCTCTCGTTGCAAAAGGTGGCGGCAAATCACTTGACGGAGATTGCTCTTAAAGAGGCATCAACGCAAAAAAATCGACATCCCACAAATGTTGTTTGGTCATTCTAGTGTGTTGTGTGAACATGGAAGAGAATCATAAGGCGGCTTAATTTTGTCTGAAATATAACAGGCCCGGGGGGGATTACTCGCATATATTTAGGATAGCTGTGCTCAGGATTGCAAACGATCAACCCAAAAGAAATAATTAGGGACTGTTCATTATTCATTCCTCAGGTTGGGACTGAAGAGAAATGCTTATTTGGGTAAATTTTTTTTGCTACCTAACCTTGTGGACTATAAAAATAATAGTAACCCAACCAATATAGAGCTATTAAAAATATGCTACCCAACCGACAGAAAAGTGGAACGGAAAATCATCACTAAAAAGAAAAATACAATAATTGATGCCCATACCTTTCAGAAAGTATACTAATGTAACTAATAAATGAATGCAAGTTTCCATGATCCGGCCAATTTGCAACATCGTTTTGTGCGAATAAGTCCATTGTTTACGTTAATTTCCTCTTTCTGAATAAAATTTATTAACCTAACCTTTGAGAGACATAGAAGATGATTTACCCAACCTTAAGACAGCCCGAAACATCATTTACCCAACCTATTTCTCTTTGGCCCCGACCTGAGGCATAAATAATGAGCGGTCCCTTACTTGCATAAAATTTGACCAAAAAAATAGGTTTCCTTGCCATGCACACCTAAAAAACAAAGAAAACGCCGTTCCATTTAATGAAGTAATCATGTAGACAAAGCCAAGTATACTGTTTTCCATTGTTTTGAAGTTTCGCTGTAACATTGTTACCGAAAACCTTTTCAAAGTTTCCACAAGGTCAGCTCTTCTCGGTGGATGAAACATTAAATTTACACTTTGTTCGCATTCAAGACCGAAAATAGTACTTAGAATTTCGTGAAGCCAAATTATGCAACTGAATGACCAAAAAAGTAACGTTTGCTCAAATTGTAGACCCAAAAAAGTAACCCGAGCAGCCCTATCCTAAACAGAGACGTAGGAACTGGGGGAGCACAGGGGGCACGGCCCCCCAAGTTTGTGACAAGTGCCCTTTTAGAGTAGAGAGGTGCCCTTTTAGACTAGAGAAGTGCCCTTTTTGGGTTGCATTTATGTTCATAAAAAGGGCATTTCTGTAATATAAAAAGGACTTGGTTGCAAACATTTTCCCGGGGCTCCACCCCGGACCCCACTAAAACCATATCCAATTGCCACTAGCCCCCAAAACTTCAAAATACGCTGCGGCATTCCTTCTACAAGCAGCCTGACACTTATAACGCTGACCATGACAATGGTCCCTCGAAATGTCGTCCCCCCCTTGCAAGTTACAAATGCTTCCTACGTCCCTGATCCTAAATATTTGTGAGTGCGGATATCGGCGAAGTGGCCTGGAGCCGAGACCGAATATTACTCTGGAAATTGACTGGCTCACAGTTGCTGGATTTTTTATTGAAACAAATGTTATAAACGTGTGCAGCCATTGCTTCTGAGCGGAGAAACTTAGTAAATACACGTCAATCGAGAATTTCCGATTCTGTTCGGTATCACATGACAATTGATTATGGGGTCGATGACCATCGGACCGTAAAAACTATAGGCCATCAAAAATTTGGCCATTTGGGAAGAAATGGGGCGGGAGATGCTGGTGCACTCGTTGTTCTTGTGCTTGGTGTCTGCCGGGTCGGGAACGGAGATTTGCTTTGGGGTTTTCGTTGTCGGTTCTGCGGTGCTCGATCGTTGTAGGAATTTCTAGTCTAACTGCCAGGGGCGGTCATGTGCATATATGGACAGTGGTCCTAGGTCTGTCCTAAAACTTGGCCTTTTTTCTTTCTTTCCGAGCCAGCTATGTCCGGAAAAGTGGTTGTTATTGGCTGTCTCTAAGTTGGCTTTTTCGTCGATTTCTTAGGACAACTGATCATTCGGCAAAGTATGTCTTAAAACTGGTTGAATCATATCATAGAATCAACACAAGTTTCAACACAGAATTTTATTTCCTTACATCTCCTTCAAGAGCTGTCTAAAAACTGGGTAAGATTGTTCAAAAACTTGGGACACAGGACTCAAAGTGTTTTACCCTGTATAGTCCGGTAGCTGAAAGGGGGGTAGTACCACCAGACGAGGTAATTTCAGTTTTCAGTTTCAGTTTCATATATGTTTAAATTCCACTACATACAATTTATAATTACGTATACTAACAAATAACTAAACTACAGGGAAATAATACACTATTACAGAAAATTAATACAATGATATGGAAACTTAATACAACATACAAATAAAGAGAATCGAAATAAATTGTATGGAGGGAATTCTTATAGGAGGAGCTCTCTCAATAGGTAAACTAATCGAGGAGAGAGCCCCCCCCCTTCAATCCTGTGATAATCTGAAATTATTAAAGATGGACGGATTCAAATTGATTTTCGTGCAATTAAATAGAAATCGTGCATATAGCAAGGGTAGCTTTGAATTATTCATTGACAGTGTTCAATAACTTAATCTTCAGTTGTTTTTTGAAGGATATTTTCGACGGAGCATTTCGGATTTCTACTGGTAATGCATTCCAAAGTTTATGAGACCAAGTGATTTTGGTCAATATTGGGGCGCAGAATCCGAATTTCGATGTTCTTTTTATGGGGGAGAGGCCGTTTCGGAGATATGGGGGCAAATGCCCCAAATTCAACAAAAGCATGTTATAGTTAAAACTGTGACTATACCTCTTAAATGTTTGGTTTCTGATTGTAAGGCATTGATTATGGCCTGATCAAGCTTATTGGAGGTTTTTTAGGTTTCACGCCAGGGCATAGAAATTCTGGGGTAACCATGCTCCCGAATGGGGGCAACAAGGTAATTTGTTCAAAAAGTAATCAAAAACATCTCTTCTTATCAATTCGAGGGCGTAGAATCTGAATTTCGATGTTATTTTGACAAGAAAGGAGCTATTTTGGAGATATAGGGGTAAATGCCCCCAGAACAGGGGGTAAAGTGTGCTATTCTCATTTATATTTTTGATGACGTCACACTATTGAACTCTATACCGGGCTTTATTTTGGCAACTTATTGAATTGAACTATGATAGAACTCAGTAATTACCTGAGTTTTCATGCAAGAATATAATTTAGTCATCATCGCTGTCACTATCACTGCTCTCTTCATCCGAACTCAGCATATCGTTTAAGACTTCCTATTCCATATCATCACCATTACGCCTAAAACCTTGCGGTATTTTCCTGTTCCATTGTTGATCAGTATAAGTGCATCGAATTCTCCTGCTACTAAAACCACAGGTATATTGATATCGCCTCAGCTGGAACGGACCACGCAGACAGTACCCTCGGCGTTTTCTCTCTTTTAGACGTCAGTGCATGCACACTGTCACAAAAACAAAAGAGAGCACTGCTTGGGCTGCACTCCTTCACGGGCAACGACTACGTTTCGAGCATTCTGCGCAAAGGGAAGCAACTTTGTTGGAAGCACGTCAAAGAGAATTCAGTATTTATAGACTTAATTGCTTCTTTAGGAAACGGTCAACATATTACTCTCGACCAACTGGCTGGATTGGAACATTTTGTGTGTGCAATTTTTGGAAGAAGGCAGCAGCATTCAGTGAACGAGGCAAGGAAAGAAATATTTTGGCAGAGATTGGAAAAGGATGGAAAGGTCATCGATCTGTCTCTCCTTCCACCATGCCAGACCAGCCTGGAGTTACATTGCAAGCGAGCAAGTTTTGTGGCAAGGATGTGGCGAAATGCATCAAATCCTATTCTAGCATTGGATGATCCATGCAATCATGGTTGGCTACCAAACATGACAATAAATTGGACAGTGGAAGCGTATCCAGAGGAGATAGCTGAGCTCCTGATAGAAGATCGTAATGGTGATGATATGGAAGAGGAAGTCTTAAACGATATGCTGAGTTCGGATGAAGAGAGCAGTGATAGTGACAGCGATGATGACTAAATTATATTCTTGCATGAAAACTCAGGTAATTACTGAGTTCTATCATAGTTCAATTCAATAAGTTGCCAAAATAAAGCCCGGTATAGAGTTCAATAGTGTGACGTCATCAAAAATATAAATGAGAATAGCACACTTTACCCCCTATTCTGGGGGCATTTACCCCTATATCTCCAAAATGGCTCCTTTCTTGTCAAAATAACATCGGAATTCAGATTCTACGCCCTCAAATTCATAGGAAAGGATGTTTTTGATTACTTTTTGATCAAATTACCTTGTTGCCCCCATTTGGGGGCACGGTTACCCCAGAATTTCTATACCCTGGCCTGAAACCTAAAAAACCTCCAAAAAGCTTGATCAGGCCATAATCAATGCCTTACAGTCAGAAACCAAACATTTAAGAGGTATAGTCACAGTTTTAACTATAACATGCTTTTGTTGAATTTGGGGCCATTTGCCCCCATATCTCCGAAACGGCCCCTCCCCCATAAAAAGAACATCGAAATTCGGATTCTGCGCCCCAAAATTGACCAAAATCACTTGGTCTCATAAATTACCTCGTCTGGTGGTACTACCCCCCTTTCAGCTACCGGACTAGTATTGGAGATGGCCAGCTATGTCCCAAAAACTGGGTTTCTTTCAAGTTAGCTCGACCGAAGCTTCACCAAAACTGGGTTGGTTTATTTCTGATCTCAGGAAAAACTTAGGGTCAAAAGTTTTAATGTACTTGTTCGCCCCTGAACTGTTTACAGGCACTTTTCTTTATATAGATAGGATTTACTATTTAGTTTTATATATATATTCATTGTAAGTACTTTTTAGCTGTTTTTCACTTGTATAGTTTGTAAGTTTTTATCTGGAGGTCCCCTTGAAAAGTCAGTCAGTTCTCTGAGGGGTCTGCCTCCTTGATAAATTGAAATGAAAATGAGAATGAATTGAACCGCAAATGTACATTTAACGGGTCAAATTGACTTGGTGAATCGCGGTGAGCCATTTGCTGTGACAGAGCATCCTGCCTGGCTTAGCCTGCGTGCAGACTCTACTGCTAGGCGCACACGAGAGAATTTTGCTAAAGCAAAGTGTCATTCATGCCATTTTGCTTAAGCAAATTTTTCCTGTGTGCGGTGGTAAACTCGTAAGGAATTTGCCTTTTCAGACCGAAAGTAAAATATCTAACATGTTTGATATTTTTGGCACTCGTGCCATTTTGTTCGCCGTGTGCGGAGGTGAAACCAATGTTGCTTACGAGTGTGGGCGTACAGCGCATGAGTCAGCTTTTCACTTGAACAATCAACAGCCCCAAAATTCAACAAAATGTCAGCGAACAGTTCTTCCGATGAAGAATTGTTTGAAATAGAGGAAACAGCACTGATTTTCAGCAATTTCGTGGATGGCCATATCTCGTCTCACTCTGTCTTTAAAATTGGGTGATCGCACGTCATATACGCAAGGGTATTCTGGCCACAGATCTACCAATTTCTCCTCCAAAATAGCTTCATTCAGAAATTCACTCTTGTTCGTCGCCATTTCGATCAGATCATCGGTTTTCAAATGAAAAGCTTACGCACGCGCTTTGCGCCCACACTCGTAAGCAAAATCGCTTTCATCCCCGCACACGGCGAGCAAAATGGCACGAGTGCCAAAAATATCAAGCATGTTAGATATTTTACTTTCGGTCTGAAAATGCAAATTGCTTACGAGTTTACCACCGCACACAGGAGAAATTTGCAAAATTCTCTCGTGTGCGCCTAGCATACGGGAGGAGGAAAAGTAGAGTCTGCGCGACGTCGAGACTTTTCTTGTCTGCTGAAATCAGCGATTTTCAGTTTGGAAACAACAACCCAGATCTGTTTGGAAAACTGCAGAGCAATGACATATTGTCAGAATACTCTGCTGCCGTCCGATGGAAATTCTCAAAGAAGAATGAAATGGTAATGACCAATGTTAGAAAGAAGCAACAGTGTAAAATTGGTATTGACAAGTATTCATATTTTCATATTCATATTAAATTATTTATAACACAAAATCCCTTCAGCATAAAAATGATACAAATTAAAGTGATACTCTATAATACAATAATATATATACAAGGATAAAAACTACTATTAAGGGGCCTATTTGCTGCTCAGTAAGAGCTGAATAGTGGAAGCCTTTTTTCACATATTCAAGGTTATATCTTGAAATTTGGATGTTCTTGCAGTTTCTCGTTCCATAGTTTGAATGCGAGGATATCTGAGGGACTTTGCCCCAAAGGCTCTCTGGGCACATCCTGTTCATAATCTTGTAGGTCATGGATGCTCGATCGAATTTAATTAGTTGCTCTACATCGAGCAAATTACACGACCAATTATCTTTAATTCTAGCTCTCTCAATAATGGTTCGGGCTCGGTCTTTTAGATTTTGTAGGATCTTTATTTTGGAATTAAGAATACTTCCCCATATTACGTTTGCATAGCGTAAATGGCTTTCTACAAGGGCCCTATACACATTATCTAGTTGCTTTTGTGGGACAAGGTTTTTTAATTTCTTAAGAGATGAAAGACCTCCACGAACCTTCCCTTTAACAACTTTAAAATGTTGTTCCCAATTCAATCCTTCATCTACGATGACCCCAAGCGATTTTGTATTCTTTACTCGCTTTATTTCTGAGTTGTTTAGCATTAGCGGTTCAGAGACATCTATTTTATTAACCTTGCGAGGGTGGCCAATCAACATGTATTCAGTTTTCTTAGGATTGGCAGTCAGCTTATTAATTCTCATCCATTCTGTAATATTGAGAAGTTCTCTTTGAGCATTCTCAATTAGATTTTCAACGCTGTTGGATGTTATCGTAGCATGTGTGTCATCTGCATACATGCTGGCTTTCGATAATTCTAGGCACGTTTTGAAATCATTCAGATAGATTATGAACAGGAGTGGACCAAGGCAGGAGCCCTGAGGTATTCAACAAGTTATCTCTTTAGCCGATGACTTGTGCCCGTCCACCGTGCAAAACTGTTTCCTGTTCTGCAAATATGAGACAAACCAGTCGCCTGTTATTCCTCTTATGCCGAATTTTTTTAGTTTTTCTAATAAGATGGTGTGGTCGACTGTATCAAATGCTTTTTTCAGATCAAGAAAGATAGCCAGATTCACTTCTCTTCTGTCCATGGTAGAGTACCAGGAGTCAGTACTGTTTATCAATGATGTTATTGTTGAGTACAGTTTACGAAAAGCAGCCTGGTTATTCGTAAATATGGGCTGTAGAAATTCAAACATCTGGTCATGCACAGTCTTTTCCAAAATCCTTGAGAAAATAGCAATGACAGAGATCGGCCTGTAATTGTTTGCATCATTTTTTGGACCGGTTTTGAAAATGGGAGTGACACTTGCTAATTTCCAAATGTCTGGAAAAACATCAGTTTCCAGGGACGAATTGTATATCATTGTCAATGGTTTCCAGATAAAATCCCCAGAATCCCTTACCAGTCTTGTGGAGATTTTATCCGGTCCCGTTGCCTTTCCATTCTTCAATTTGGATATTGCATTTAATACATAAGTATTGTCTATTAACTTGAACTCAAATTTTTTATTTTGGGCGTTGATATTTATAAAAGGGTCATCCCATTCTTTGATTCCAGTTTTCGGCTAGTTTTGGACCTACTGTAATAAAGTGCTGATTGAGGGCTTCGGCTACGTCCTTCTCTTTGGTAAGGGTTCGTCGTTCGCCCATCAATGTCGAGGCTAGAGATCTCTGTAGAGTGAGTCTCTTTATTCAATACCTTATTTACAGCCTTCCACATACGGTTTGGATTTTCTTTATTCTCATCTATGAGACCCAGATAGTATGATTGCAAAGCATCTCGTATTGCTTTAGTCACTTTGTTACGAAGTGTTCTATATGATTGCCAGAGATCAAGAGAATTCATCGCATCCTTTTTTGCCCTGTCTCTTTCCTTCATAAGTTTTCTTACTTCAGGAGTTATCCATGGTGCAGGATCAGGACGTATTCGCTTTTTCCTCAAAGGTGCATGAAAGTTAAGGATTGATTCAAAAATCTCCTGAAATGTGGCTGCCATACTGTTTGGATCGTTGGCAAGGGGGCTGAGGATGGTTTCCTACTCTATCTGTTGTAGATCATATCGAAAGGCTTCCCTGTCATATTTGCTTAGATTGCGAGATTACAAGCTCTTCGTCGTTGCCACTCAACCATGTTGGAAACAGGAAACACTAACATTAAACCATAAGTCATCACTCACAAGGTGATTAAAAACAAAGCAGAGCTTTTTAACCAATGAAAGAGGTTCCTCAAATCTTGGGAACCTCCATGTGACACCAGACAAGAAAAGTGTCGACGTCGCGCAGACTCTACTTTTCCTCCTCCCGTAGAGTCTGCACGCAGGCTAGCCTGGCTGGTTTCGTAAGTCTTGTTGCCTGTTCGGTTTGAAGCTTAATACAAATAAAAGTTTCCATGGAAGAAAGGAACTTAAATTCTAAACAGAAAACTGCCGACTTTTCTATAAAAAAGGGCACTTTCGCCTCTTTTGAAAAAGGCAGGAGTCTGGACCCCTAGGAGCTCAATCCTAGTTGGGCGCTTAGTTAATTTTGTAGCTACTCTACAACCAACTACATTGTCAAAACCGCATATTTCTATCTTGGCAGATGCAGAATTTGACCAAAGTGATGAAGATTATTGTTCTTTCTATTCTGTTCATGGAGGTTTTTGGCAGGTCGGTCGGTAAGTTCTCTACTTCAGAGACATACACTTAAAGTGGAACTACACGTTGTGAGGGAATTGCATGTGTTGTAAGGCCTTCGATTGTAAGGAAATATAATGTTTACAAAACTTCAGTATTGCTTTTCGTTTTCGAGTTATGCACATTTGAAAGAATCCATTGATGACGTCAAAGCAGGAACTTTTTTGAAGCCTCAGACCAAAGAACATTGCAAAATAAGGGCTGGAATATACCATGCAATTAGTTTTGAATTTATATTCTACAAAAATACTTTGATGGTCAAAAAACTTCTTTCAGTTAAAATTGAGGCAATTCCGACGTTTGCTTCTCAATCTATTATGTAATTACTACTTATTCTTTGGTCTGAGGCTTTAAAAGGGTTCCTGCTTTGACGTCATCAATTTCGTCCTTCAAATGGTCATAACTCGAAGGCTATCGAAGCTATCGAAGGTATTTCAACACATGCAAGTTCCTCAAAACGTGTTGGTCTACTTTAATGATTAACGTAGCCCCAAGAAGCCTCTCTATAAACAATCAGAGCTTTTCTTAGGGAAGATCACTAGAAGGACCATCCATTCTTTCCTTGATTCAAAATGACAAATTGCCAATGGGTGCACTGGTTAAAGCCAATGGATTAAAGAGGGGACTGGGGGGAAGTGCTGGCAGAGTTATTACACATAGTGGAATATAATATAAGTCGAGTATTGCTCAAGTAAAAGAAAAATGGCGGCCAACAGTGACTAACAGCCTACTACTCGCAGTTCACGAGACAAAAATATCACAGTGTGAGGGCTTGAGCCACATCAAGTAGACGGGAAGTATTTTCCATTTCTTCATTTTTAAAATAAAACTAGATGCAAAACAATATTGCGACTTCTTGTTGGAAAAGTTCACAACATTGTTGAAGGAGTGGGGTCAAAACTTGGGGAATACATTTGGACGGTCAGCATTTAATTACAGCAAAAAACAAGCATTTTTCGAAGTTACCTACGATATTCTCATAGCCATATTCTCATGGGGTCTGACGATAGCCGGTGAATGGCTTGCTGAACTGAATTGGCTTTCTCCTCATTAGGGAGCAGTCATTAAGTATCAGGGGGAGGGGGGTGGAAGGAAATGAAAAAATAGCTCCAAAAATTTTGTCCCCCAGTAAAACATGCAAGATTATTTGGAGCCCGAGTCTGAGGACTCAAAATATTTTGATACCCCAGCTATGCAAATAGGATACAATGCAAATGCTAAAGTTTTTACACAACACCTCAATCATAGTTGGAAAGGGCAAAGAAGGGGTTGCAGCCAAAAAGAGGCAAGAGGCTGAGGCTAAGAAACAGTCATCACTTATAGATTTATCGGAGAAAAAAAGTAACGACTTGCAGTACTTAAGCCCAGCTACAAAGTAGAAGAACATATTGCTGACTACCTCATTTATATATAAGTTGTCAAATATTTTAGACTATCCTGAAATTCTATTTAATACTCCAGCTTGAAAAGTGTCATAAAATTCATACCCCAGTACAAACATGCACAAAAATTTCAGACCCCAGCTCAATTCCCTCCACCCCGGTCTCCCTGATACTTAATGACTGCTCCCTTATAGCTAGAATGTTCTCCAAGTTGAAATATATTCTGTTTACATTGGTCAACAATATACTGTTTACATTATACTGTTTACAGTGTTCAACGTTCGTGACTAAGATTTTGACGAAATGGTTGCATTTCAACTCGACAGAATTGTAACCATAATTGAAACTACATCCACGAGCCCAATCCTTGTGCCATGTTATCATGACTTTTTACTGTTTATTGTGTTCAACTTTAAAATCCTAATATCATTGTTTACAGATGATCTGCCAGAAGCTGGAAGTGGTAAAAACCCAGAGAAGAGAGTGATTTTCCCAGGTTTGTACTATTTCGGACGTCAGTCTAAATTACTCTAAAGCATCCTTTTATAGCGATTTCAACATATGAAACAAGGAGATCGAATGACCTGCAGGTACCAAGACCCAGGCTAACTCGAAAAGCCTTTCGTATTAAGATGCGAAGGTGTGGAATGATATCCCAAACAATATAAAAGATGCAGAATCTACTGTACTCTTCAAAAAGCAGGTTCGAAACTATCTTTTGGACCAATGAGATATCGAAAACCCTCCTTAAACATGAACTCCTGGAAGAATAGTATTTCTAAGATATATATTTTATTTTGGATAAATTGTAAATAGTTTGTATATTATCTCTTTATTTGTTGTTTTATAATTATACTGGATCACAATGTATAAAAAGGTTAAACGAAATGAAATTGTTTAAATTTGCCCTCGGTTGGCCTACCGAAAAAAGAATCAGAATTGTCAAGTCCGATTTAAATGTGTTTGCCGCAATTTAGGTACACTATGGTGTGGAATGGGCAACAAAGCAGAAAATGATGAGCAGCTTGGCACTTACGCTGATCTTGACTCATGCTGCAGATCCCACGATAAATGTGACCGCAAAGTAGAGGCATTTTCAAAGGATTATGGGTACAGAAACTGGAGACCATTCACTGTCAACGATTGCGATTGTGATTCGGAATTTTACAGTTGTTTGAAAGATGCCAAAGAACATAAAAAAGCAGCAAAGATTGTTGGAAAGATCTTCTTCAATATTCTCAGTATGCCGTGTTTGCGATTCAACGCTTTTGGGACAAAAGCAACAAAAGGACATTCACCATCTTTCAAGTAAATCATATAAATACAATAAGTACTGAGAGGTCTTTAACAAAATCAATATGAAACTGCTTGTAAATTCAAAGTCAGATAGGTACACTTGCAAATGTATTAGGTAAACCTTGTTATCTATATCAATTATATGTAAGCTGTATTTATTAGGCTTTGTTAATACCGATCATTAATAAAATTACTTAGACCTTTTACAGGCTCAGCTTTGATTTTACGTATCTGTCTCGTGGAATCGGGATTACTTGCTATTCCAAGAAGATGCCAAGACCACCGGTTTGGTATAAACCGGACACAGAAGATTCACTAATAAAAATTAACAAGAAAGGTTTCATTTTTTCTCTTGGGTTCTTTAACCACGTGAGGGGTGATGGGTGATGATTGGTCAAAACAGGCAACAAATCAGTCACATCAATCGCTCAATCAAACAAAATTCGATCCGCATTTGGATGTAAATTTCAAAGTCTTATGTTCGCCATTATCCGACCTTTTATTTTTGATGAGTGTCGGACGAAAAGTAATAGTATGCTAAGTAATGCTTCCGCTTTTTTCGCTGAAAGTTCAGTCTCAATTTGGCCATTACCCGACGTTTCATGCTCTGAGGAGTGTCGGACGAAAAGTATGCTTTGATATACAAAACAATAGTTCCGCTTTTTGTGCAATTGAAAAGTTTTCTACAACCAACAGGTTATTTATTTAAAGTTTCGTAATTACAACAACCCTTTTCCGCTTTCCGGTGTTCGCATTGCAATATCGCTATCTCGTCGCTTGGGTAGTGTATAAAAAACGCCGCATGTTACACTTGGGTCACAAAAACAATGCATTGGTGGGGACTTTAAAACCTGAGTCTGTTACAAACATCAGGGGATCCCGCAAACAATTAGAATATGTTTCAGAGGATAAGAGAGACTGAGACATAAAAATAATGAGTGCTAAGAGAAGCTCTAGACCTTAAAACTGCTAAAGCCGTCTTCTAACATTTGAAGATCATCTAATTTATGATATGCATATTGACGTCACAAAAACCTGGCCGCCATGGTGAGGGGCAAAACTAAGTTCATATGGCGTTGCTGTTTCGGCATTAGCGCATTCGATTTCCCCAGAGAAAGTAACAGGGTAGGAAAAAATTGTGAATTTTTGGTGGTGATCATTACTTTTGAAAGTTTCGGTGTAAAACTGGGGAAACAGGCTAAAATATCCTGACGGATTGAGGCAACGCTGTGAGCAGCCGCCATTATGAACTCAGTTTTGCCCCTCAACAAGGCGGCCAAGTTTTTGTGACTTCAATATGCATACCTTAGTCCTTTCAAAGTTCGCCTGCCTTTAATTTTCGCCCTGGAGGGGGGCGAAAGTTAAAGGGGGCGAATTGTGGAAATATTTTTGGTGGCGAAAATTAGAGGGAGCAAAAATTAAAGGAACACTAAATGACTATTTTCTTTGAAATTTTTGTGCTTATGACATATATTCTCTGACGTATGCAATCGCCGTATTCTTTTATAGTCTAGACTTTCCCATGGTCTATTTTTGATTCATCGGAACTGCAGAGGACTATAGAGAATCTGTCTTGGTTGGAAAAAGTGACTCCGCAGTCACACTTGTCCAGCTCATCCCAGGTTCTCCCTCAGAGAACACAATTTTGCCGAAGCAAAAATAGACTTTGGGAAAGTTCACGTTCTGATAAGTTCACGTTTAGTTGATTTTACTTTGAGGTGTAGTTGTCCTTTAAGACACAGCAGAATCAGATATTTTTCAACTTAAGTCTGCTAAGAATTTTCTGCCAACTCTGCATAAGTCTGCTAAGAATTATCTGGCAATTTTCTAGGAGCCTAGTTCCCAGGATCCAAAACTTTTTGCAACTCTGGATGTGGTTACAGGCTACTAGCCTGCATCACAGACGGCGACACTTTAAAATCGCCGATTGATTTTTCAATTTCATCGTCTGTGGCGCAAGCTAAAAGCTACAAGCTGTAATTTTTATGGTTTAAGTATTTGATGGTACGGAGTAACTAAGAAAGAAAACAATTTTCCATAACGATAATCGTAGAAATAAAAATAAAATTATGTAAACAAGTTCAGAGGACAATGTACCTTTACCAATGTATCTTGCATGTATTTTTAAAAAAGAAAAACATATAGTATTTCCTGAATACCTGGTTGATGCAGACAATAGCAGTGTTGTACTCGTGGCTGATTTTGTGAAGTTTCTGGCCAAGGTCAGCTAAAGCTTTGGATCTCTCGATATTTTCATTCATCGTGTACTTGACACGAAATATGGCAGCGACTGAATCTATGACAATCAATCGAGCATTTGCACTCTTCAACAAGTTTGGAATCCTTTGATTAACGAGTCCCCGTAGGTCATCCTAATGGCAAAGGGCAAAGGGCAGTTGTAATAAAGATTCATAGAAAAGAAAGTACAAGCTGCATAAATACACCGACAAATCTAAAGAACTACTGAAACACATGTCAGACTTTCGAGGGGAAAGGCATGCGATCGCATTCGCACGCCCTGGCATACGCCTAATGCTCCCCAGGTGTACAAAATATCACACGCTTTCATATCTTTTGGAAACAAAATTTTGAATGATTAGTTTGTGAGTTTTTATGATGAGTTCAAATGTTGATCCTTCAAAATTTTGCCAGTATCTTTGTCGTGTTGGTAATTTCTGCGTAGATCTACCACAATTTGCATAAAGTCTACCATAAAGTCTTTGCAAAGAAATAGTCACATGCCATCCCACGCCTGGAAGACTTCAGGCGTGTGGTTGTTAGCACGCCTATTGCATTTTTCCTACGAAAGCCTGAAATGGACAACCTTGAAACGACAGAGTCACGCGCACAATTCATGGAATGCTCAATTTGCAGCACATCACTGCAGCCTCTTGTGAAATACATTACATTCGATGTCCTTTTTAGATAATATGAAATCAGCGAATAGTGATGTAGAGTTAACATGTATAGGTATATGCATTCAATCGTTGCTGCCCACAAGAATGCTTTTGAAATTCACGACGACTTGAGTGACACACAATTGAATTCTCCAAACAACCAAGCCCAAATAAAGACTTGTTATGCTTTGAAAACTTCTTGAAACATCGGCCTAAAGCCCAACTTCGATCATGCAGGCTCCTCAAATATACGAAGTAAACGGTTGAAAAATGCTCGACATCTTGATCAGACAATGGTTTACCTGACTTTGCAAGATATGTGCGTTTGTTGTTCTTCGATGCCAATAAATGCATGCTTCTAGTTAGCTAAAAAACAGATTAAATTCGTCAAGTTGGCCAAAATTCTCTTCACGTGAGAAATATTATTGCATTCTATAGACAAGCTGACGAATGACGAATAACTGTACTTGGCGCGAAAATCGTCTAGGCAACTCGTTCCAGGTTCCTTCATTTTCCCTTTCTTCCTTTGAATGGCAGCAGTTGAGAAGCAAAAAAATCAGGATTTGTAACTGGCAAAGTCTTTTATCGTACTTATTGTCTTTTCACTACTATGCCTACATTGGCTACAAACAGTTATCTAGAGCATAGGTTGACAAAATACATGAAAATATGCGAAGCATCTGACGTGCAATTCTACAGTTATTTCCATTTGTCTGCAAGCGATTTGATGAAAACGATTAAATTATTCTATTTCTTGTTAATTTATTATCACGTGGAAGTCCTCTTCCTCCCCTTTGCTCGCATTGCCAATCTGACTGCATGACCACGTCTAGTTGCACGACATCTCATACAGACTACCCCGAATTCTGGATGACGAACAAGAATGCCATTAGTGTATGCACAAAAATGATAATATTAAACAATTTGTGAAATGTCATTTACCTCATACCCGTCAACTGTCCTCCTGTGATATCAGATGGTGCTAAATTTTCTAGCAAATAATTTTCTACCTAAGCATATTGGCATTTAATGGATATAATAAATTAAATACATTTTTACCTATCGAAAAATACAGTTTGGTCATTTATATTAACTAGACATTGATTCTCTGACAAGACCAACTTTAAAAGCCCATCTATAAATTTCGCTATAATACTTACGAATGCATTCCCAGCAACCAAATAATTTTAAATCACACAGATGATACGAATGACCTTCGAAACAATCTAATATATGGTGCATTGTGGGATACCATTGTCGATATCGAAGAACTGCCTTCTTCACGCAATCGGGTATCTTTACCGCACAGTTGTTGTCATCAGCTGGTAAGCATGCCTTGTTCTTCTCGTTCCATGGATATATTCCTAAGGACAAATACACTCTCATTGCCAAGGGGATTTCCCGCTCCTCCGTTGGTGTATTAGCCCTCGTTCTTTTAAGCTTCGAGCTGGCAATATTTCCGTTTGCTTTTCGCTTTCTTTTCATCTGTTTCTCCCTTTCATTCTCTTCACCTATGTACTTCTTCACATGATTTATCACTTTCACACATTCTTTGGCTGTCTTGGGGATAAATCGTGTCAACACCGAATCTATGTTGCTCGAGTCAACTAACATTGCCTCTTCTCTCGCCGCTACATACTTCTCTGATACTGATGATTTTTTGGCTAGCTCGCAAGCTGGCATTGCAGTTGTTGTGACAAGTGCTGCTGCTTCTTGTTCCTCTGCTACTTTGGAGTTTGCATTTACCCACTTAACTACTTGGCACGAAGGTGAGTCCGTGCTTTTATCTTCTTTATCGCTATCGTCGTCAGGGATCACGATTACTTGCCTTGGTTGTTTCGTTGCCGATCCTGGTGCGTCTTTCGTCTCCTTAGCTGGTTGAAGTTTTTTCATAGAGACAATACTCACCTGCTTTGCTGCTTTCTTCGCGTCAAATGCAAGTACCTTCTCATTCTTACTATGCTCACCTTGCCGCTTAGAGCTTGCACTACTACGCTGGTCGTCGTGCTTTTCATGAACCGGAGGCATGTGGGAAATTTCTCCAGCTCTTTCTTTTCTTGTTGCTCGTAGATAGTGTACCTTTTTAAGTGGCTTGGTTATGGGGATTGGATCTTCTTTCACCAGTTCTTGTAATTGCACATTTATTTTGACTCTCTTCGTGATCGCTTAATTGGCTTCATTATGGGCATGCTTGATTGTTTTGCCATGGCATGATTGGGGAGTTGGCTTGCAATAGTCGCGGCTGGCTCAGTCAACGTAGGCAGCTCAAGCATCTCAGAATTAGATACATGCTTGTTACTGTTGTTGAGTGGTATGAAACGACTGTGAAATTCATTCTTCTTTACTTGCGTTTGTGGTGGTAGATCTTCAATGATTCTGCTTATTATCTGAAAACTAGGCTCTGCTTGTTTGACCTTGTTGGCACTGTTGTTGATGCTGAGTGGACAGTCAAACTGAGGAAGTGAATCCGTGTACGTGGCATTACCACTGTCTTGCTCCGATGCCAATTCAAGATGATTCTCTACAGCTGCATGGGGTCGCTATCTGAAAATGTCGAACGATTGCCACATCCTGCTTGCCAGGACAATTCTCTCTCTTCTTCCTTCTCGTCTAACTTGCTTGATCTGACATCTTTCGGTGGAGGCGATGGTCTTGTATAATATTCTAGATCAAAGTCTAGAATATCTGCTATGTATGAGTCTTCTTCTTCGTAGTCACCTTCTGTGCACTTTTGCTTGTCGTGACATTCTGGCTCCATAGCTTTTGTCTCCGCATTTGCAATATCCAACCTGGCATCTTTCGGTGGAGGCGATGGTCTCGTATAATATTCTAGATCAAAGTCCAGAATATCTGCTACGTATGAGTCTTCTTCTTCGTAATCACCTTCACTGTTGTCTTGCTTTTTATCCAAACCAGGCCTATCAGCAGCACTTTCTTCATTGTCGCCATCATTCTCCTCGTCTTCTTCGTCATCACTTAATTCTTGATCTTTATACCATTCTTCGTTTGCATGTGTATGTTCTCCTTCATTGTCATTGCCTGCGCAAATGTCCGACATAATTTCCACTCTCTCAATACCGCCTTGTCCTTCTTCTTCGATTTCAGATTGATTATTTTCATCAAGCTTTAAGGTGGTGTCGTTTTCTTTCCCAGGCCTTTCTTCATTTGCTAATGCTCGTTTCAAATTTCCACCAACATCTTCGTCGTTAAAACTGATTTGTCGCTCTACACGAGCCTCTTGGGTGGAGAGGTCAACTTGAGCTACGTGAACATTTATTGCGTCGACATTTGTTTCTGGGAAGTCAATAAAATCTATAGCAAAATCATCAGTTAATTTCTTCTCGTACATACCTTGACTTTGTCGCTGCTGTTGCATTTCGTTGCCATTGCTACCATCGTCCAAAGCTGCAATTGCTAAAACTTCACAAATATCATCAATAGTTTCCTTATCTGATACTACTACCTGACTTTGCTCGCTTGTGTTGACAACTGCGCCTGCCTCTTTTGCCGGAAGAACGTTTACAATACCGGAAAAATTTCAGGGATGATTCTGATGACGTTGTCATCGAGAAGGCAAGAAAGATCTGTATTCGTACAGCAGTGGTCGGGAGAAATGGCTTGCACTTGGCCTACCTTTGTATCGATTTCTGTCATATTATCATCGTAACCGAAATAATTGGCAAACATAGAAATGTTTGTGAATATTGTCATCATTGCTTTATTGCAACAGTCACTTACCATTGCAGCAGATGTCAGCTCTCGTAGCCAATGTTGACGGTCACGAGCTTCACTCTGAAATATATGTTACTTGTCATTAGCGTGGGGAATGTGAAAGAGATGAGAGAGAGAGACACATCTCTCAAATTATGACATCTGCATTGATGACTTGTGCCAAGTGGCATCTTACCTGCTGAAATTGCATGTGAATGTTATTCCACGTGACCTTGAGCAGCAACAAAGTACACACCAATGATTGGGTATCGCTAGGAACTGAATCCTTCAACTGTTGAGATAGAGCAAAAATAATCATGCAGCAATTGTAATTAATAACGATCGCGGATTACTTGTCGATCGTACTGTAATTCGCTACAATGTGACATGCTCATATGTGTTTGTGAAATATTAGCTAAAAATACTTATGAATTGTATTCATTTACTTGTTGCTTCAGTTCTCTGATTACTTGTAAACAACCGTTTATTCTGTCACCGAGCTAGATTAATGAATAAGAATGATTATGGTGGCTTTCTAAATGAGTACATCTAAGAAATGAGCAAACTTGACTACTCGATCAAGCGTGATAAGAGTGCTTACAATAGTGGCAGAATGCTTCATCCAACCCCACTTGCCCCTCTGGCCATTGCCATGCAAAAACAGCTTTCTCACGGTCGTGTGCACCTTCTTCTAGGAACAACGTTGGTTGGGGGGGGGGCAGGCAGGTGGCGGATTAAGAATACGGACACAGTTTGAAGGGTCAACAATTTCCCTGCATTCTGGCCACTATTGCATGCAGTAGGTATACTAGATGCGATATTACCTGAATCCTGAAAATTGCCTGCTTGGTTCCATGGACAGGATTTTGAGGATCAGCATCGACATACTCATCAGACAGTTGCTTCACGACGTGGAAAATCAGATCTGCAATTAAGTCGTTTTTCATTAACATCATTGAGTAGTAAGATACCAGGTACGTGCCAAGAAAGGGAAAAGATGTTATCTTACAAATGCCTGTCTTCAATTGGCAGAGAAGCCCAAGACGTCTTGTCTCCTTCGAGTCGACGAACGGGACCTGTATTGTAATTCGTTGAATTAGTTGTCACGAAAAGCATTGAAAATTTTACACTTGTTATTCACCATGTCCTACAGGGTAAGTTTTAAGAAATTCTAAAATTTCTACGTAGCATAGAGCTGCCTTCAATGATGAACATATGAAAAGCAAAAAGCCTCCTTTTCATGCCTTCTAATTAACTAACTCGATATCGAGGCTGCTCCTTTCACGGCAACACATTGATACAGTTTCAACAGTACCATGGCAACAAATGTACCTAAACAAATCAACCTCTTTCTTCCCGAGAAGTTATTTAGGCCCAAATTTTTAAGCAATGATAATTCGAAAATTGTCCATGTTGCGATCGTTCATATGTATACTCTCAGATAGAACTGGCTTTGCGTGCTAATTTTTCTTAGGCAATTCTAAAAAAATTGCATGCTACTGCCTTCAAATTCAAAGAAAATTGTTGACAACTTTTAAGCGTCGAATGAAAAAACTCGAAGCGTGAAGATGAATTTATCGAAGTTAAAGACGAAGTAGATGCACTCACCTGTTGAAGACAGCCTGTTGTTTGATTGGTTGAACCGGTATGTGTTTGAGCCATGATGAAACTAGTACAGCACAACTCAAATTCAGCGTGTTTCGCAAGCGAAGAAAAAAGCTACCGCACTCTGTGATTGCTTTCAATGAATAAAAATTCACAAGGGATTTTGATTGGCCACTCCTTATCTAGCACTGTCGATTAATTACGATTGTGACGTAATTTTTAATTGGAAATCCTGTACAGCGGTTTTCGCCTTTATCAAAGATGGCAGAAGTTATGCCCCATCATCATGCCAAACCGATGGCATGAACAGGGGCGGATCCAGACTGTATCGACCATCGACTGTAGCTCAAGCTACAGTCAAATCTGTGACGAGATCTCATTGAGATGCGAAATTTAAATGCAATTTGATCTAAAACAATAGCAAACCAAAAATTGAATATAGAACACAATCAAAAATAGTTTATCATTCTTGAAACCTTCCCGCAGGCATTTCTCGTAAAATGCAAGGCTACTGTATGCCAACTTCTTCACAAGCCTTTAGGTACTATTCGCAACGCCGGTTTGCCAATTTCTTTAGTCTTTTTCGGCTCAGAGGCCAGGGTCCTTAGCAAAGGGCCTACGATGAATAATTGCGGCAACACTAACTTTGCCCCTGAGCCTTAAAATCCTTCTACTCTTGTGTGCATAATAAACGGGGGGGGTTAAAATAAACGGGGGGTGGGGAAAAGTCCTCAAAAACTAATAAACGGGGGGTCAAAATAAACAGGGGGATGGAATCTCCAAAAAGCAACAGAGGGGGATGCACAGTACTAATAAATGATCTTTCTTGATGTTGAAAATCTAGAAGTGCTACTAATATAGAAAATGAAAAATTAACTATGTTCATGGAAAAATAAAAATTAACATAATTTAAGTAAACAGCAGTGCAAAACCAAAAATTCTAAAATTGAATTGTCAAAAACAATAAACGGGGGGTCATAATTAGCTCCGGGGGGGTGGGGAAATTTTTAAAAAATTAATTAGCGGGGGGGGTGCGTTTATTATGCACACAAGAGTAATGACTGAAAAAATTCTTTCGAGTGAAGCGATCCAATTGCTGGGCAGTTGTAGAGTGTAGCAAACCAATCGTGTGATGGCGGCGATCCTCCTCAACAACATGTTATGTTTCTGTCCAAAATGGCGGAGGAAAGCGATCGTCTTGTGAATGTGTTGGGTAATCCCGACCTTTCAGTAGCAGAGAAAATAGCCTTAGTTTCAGAATTAAAGATAAAGTTTAGATCCAAGATTGTAAATACTTTTCAAGATGGAAAGAGCCAACGTGCGCAGTGGCGTAGTTAGAGGGGGGTTAGGGGGGCGAAAAACCCCCTGTAGAGCTAAACTGCCGTTTTGTCGGAAAATTGCTGATCTTGTCGGAAAATAAATATCTTCTTTTTACGTTTAGTTCTAGCAAATTTCTTTTCTTATATTCATAGTCTTGAAGAAATATGAAATTTTTGTCGGAAAATCTGAATTTCTCGCCCCCCCCCCCTATAAAATTTCCTATCTACGCCATTGAACGTGCGCCACCACCAAGCCTTGCGAAGTTTCCAAGCTACAATTTCCAATCAATCAAATTGGTCTGGTGGGTAGAGCTCAGGAATTTTTACCCGTTAGGTTAGTACCTACCTATAGTACATAAAGCCAATAATGACACTACGTTTTGTAGCAGTGTAAGTAGAATCAGAATAAATCAAAGGCTAATAGAAAGTTAGTAAAGGTTCGTTAGGACATACTGATAAGCCAGATTTTTCAGATCTTCATTAGTTTGGAGTTTGAACAGTGTAATAGAGGTTAAGCACATGGCCTAGCACATTCACAAGATCAGATTTTGGCCTTTGTCTTTCTGAATGGAGACTGTGACACAGAATTACCTTTATTATGAATTTTGTGTCCATTCTTAACTGTAAAATAGTACCTTCCCATCTCTTATGAGTACCCCATGATGGGCCTTTCTGTACCCCTATCCTATGATAAATATTATCACAATCTGATGATCTTTCAAATATTTTTCACAGGACCTCTGGAGATGGAAATTGCTTATATAATGCATGCTCCATATCATTAATATGTAGTGAGAGCTTATCTGCCTGTCTACGAAATCTAACTTCTATAGAGCTGTTTAGAAATGCAGAGTATTATGCCAACCATCCAATTATTTATGGTCAATCACTTAATGGAAAGCTGCTGAATGAAAACACCATCTTCTCAATCCTACTCTCCCAGTCTGCCTATAATTTGTTTAGCAAAGATGACCGCATCCCTGCTGTGTTTGAAGAAGCAAAAGCAATTGCCAAGTCATTCACATATTCATCATTTTTGTGCTTGTTGGCTCTGTCTTCTGTTATTGGCATGCCAATTGATAGTTTCTGATTAAATTTGGCTTTCCTTATCAGTTATGATGCTTCAACTACATATGTATTGAAAAATAAAATACTTTGCTCTGCTTACTTCATTTACACAGATCATTGCTACTTAGTTCAAAAGGGTTACAATTGCCAAAGTTGTCTCAAAGACTTGAGTTTTAAACACTGCTAGAAGCTTCGAGTCATTAGAACCGGTTGCAGAAAAAGATATACAAGTTTGAATACACAAATTATGAATTATGAAATTATGAATATAATATTTTAGAATGAGTTGTGTTTTAGCTATGCAAATGTTACTTCAATTGCAGTTGCAGAGTTTTTTAAAGAATGAAAAAGAATTTCTCTTTAAAAGTATTGCAATTTTCTTTTATGCAAGTAGATGGGAGATCTATAAAAAATAAGAAAAACCTGAATGACCTTTTTCAAGTAAACACTACACCAGGAAAACAGAATATATAGCTCATCATATGCATACCTGATCACTTTGGATAGGTTCTACAGAAGCTTGAATCATTTTCTCCTTTGCATCTTCAATTAATTCATGTGACACACCTCTGCATGCATCCTCTATGATGTATGTTTTAAAACCATGTTGTGCACAGTCAAGACAAGTGAATTGAACACAGAAATCTGTGGCCAAGCCACAAACAAAACATGTTGTGATCTTTTTATCACAAAGAAGACGGTAAAGCTCTGTTTTGGACAACTTTCCATTGTCCCAGAATGCAGAGTAACTGTCAATGCGAGAGTTGGTTCCTTTCTTCACTTTAACTTCATCTTCGTTCACCTTAAATAAACAGAATGGCATGCTCTATTTGGAGCTGACTTGGAACCAACCAATTTATGAACCTTTTTAAAATATAAGCCAACCTTATTATGAAAACAACTGAAAAGAAAAATATAAACATGTTCATAATTATAAGCAAACCTCTAATAGATGATGTAGTTTAGCACCATCACTTTCTTGTACACAGTGATCTGGCCATAGAATTTGTTCTTGAGGAGATTCAAAATCATAAATAACATGATCATTCAGTTTGGCATTGCATGCTTGAATCTCTGATGTTTTATGAATTGGATATTTGTTGACATTAGACAAAAATGAACAGTGGTCTTTTGGGTGCCAATCAAGTGAATAGACAACCAAATCAAATTTGACTTCCTTTTTCAGCTGATTAATCACAGCAATTATTTCTTCACCATCTTGTTTTGCTGGGCAATCTTTCAAGGCAAGAGATCCAGAAATGAAATCATTCTGTACATCAATTACAAGTAATGCAACCTTTTTACTGATTTTCTCAGCCATCTTGCAAGCAATTTAATTTTTTTTGAGTGGGGTCAGCTCATCCTTGTAATGTCTTCCTGTTTACAGCTTGCATATTTTCCTGTTTACAGCTTGCATATTTTCCTGTTTGCAGTTGCCATAGGGCCAGGGTGTGCCGTAGAATTTGCGTCCTTCTAAAATAAGTGTCTTTTCATGTACGGTAACAAGGGTTTTATATATGCAAAGACAAGGACTTTATCGCGATTCGCAATGATGAGACGATTATTGCATGTATTGCAATAATCACATATAGGGCTGTTTCAGCTGACGTCACACGCGCTTGTCACGTGACCCTTTGGTGGCACTGGTGGGCAAAAAGACAATATTCGCCATTGATATTGTATGCAATGGCGAACTAAGTAATCTTCTTTGCGGAGTTTTGTGCACATTTTACTGAAGTAAACGCAATATTTTGTCTTAGCTAAGTTATTTGTTTTCAATTTAAATAATGGCCAATAGCTGTGTTATGATAGAATATGCGGATCGGCAAATAAAGGGAATTTACTTGAGCTTCTTGCTGCGGCCTAACATGGGCCTAACTGAAGGGCTTTCTAGACCATCCGCCCACCTAGCGATCCGCCCACCCTATCAAGTCTATCCGTCCACCCTATGAAGACTATCCGCCCCACATGTTTTCCCCATGATTTGGATGTGTATCTCTACTGCAATTACTTTACTGATCATCCTTTTCGTAGCTAAAGCTTTTAGCTCATAAAATATTTAGTTTTTAGCTCACAAAATTTTTCAGACCACTTAGGCCAACCCAACTTCAACGCAAATAAATGAGATGCGCCGGAGCGGGAGCTCTAAAAAGGTGGGAGGGTTTGAGTGAAGGATATTGAAAAGGCGTACGTAAATTTATACGCTTGAAATCATAAACTTGAAAGTTGAAAATGTGAAACAATCTATCTTGCACTTTTGATGTATGCAGATCGTGTGCTTGATCTCAGCAAACAATTTAAAAATTCAAATCAATGGAAAGCGCAAAAGGTGGGAGAGTTAAATGAATGAGATGTTTGTATTCTGTAAACTGATTTTCTTCAAAAAAACTCCAATTCTTGTCTAATGGTAAAATATTATGTTATGTTATGTTAGGATAATAATATATAGATATAATAATTTAATATAGTGTTATAATTTAAAAGTTTATTCAAAAAATGTAAAATGAAAATCATGACTTATGAGGTCCATTCAAATGACCAACAGCCTTTAGCAGTGCTGCACTGGTTAGTTCTCCTTGGGATATCGCTTCCAAAGCTCAAAGAAGCGACCTTGCCTGTTTTTAAAGGTTTTTCTTTGATATCTTGACAGTTTATCGTTTTTAACCAATCTTGCTTGCAATGATACCAGGCAGGATTCTTCGTACAGTAATGGCAACAGCAAATAGAACTGGAGTGAGCTTCTGGAAGCTCACTCCAGTTCTTGTCTTGGTCTAACTTCGTTGTTACAAAATGTACAAAGTGAGGCCATATTGATAATTCGTTCGTGTTCGTAGAGTTCGCGTTAGTAGTAGTGATCGAGATCGTAATCAAAAGTGATTGAATTATCAGCAACAAGCCTGATCATTTATTGATTGTGGTGCATCGAAAATCACGATTCATTGTATTTATTAGCCAATAGCGTTTCGAAGAAGTGATGTGATTGAAATCTATTGATACGCTATTATATCAGGGTGCTAACTAGTACAGCCCCAAAGCTCCCCTCATATTCTATAGCTATTGTTTACCTGTGTCGTCCCAAGAGCGTTGAGGAGGTGACTCATCATAACTTATTGTCCTGCTTTGTTTTATTGTTTAATAATGATCGCAGGCCTCTTTCGGCGACAAATTATTATAAGAAAAAGAATATTGAAATATTTGACAAAAGATGGCAAAATATATTCTGGTTATAGTTCTTTAAGAACATAGATGGTTTTTTGTCATTCGTATCTCCCACCTTTAAAGAGCGATTTTGTTAAGATGGCAGAATCTTTCTTTTTAGTGTGTGTAGTTATCAGTATGATATTGAGCGGCATGTGACATTCGACGAAACATTTGATAACATATTTTAGTACTTTCAGAACATACGGTGTCATGTGTCGGTCTCTTGATCATTCAACTCCCCCACCTTTATCAAATTAAGTGTGTCGAAATTCAACTAGATAGGCCTGTTTGAACATTTTTTGCACTTGGTCGAGAATTCTAAATAAATTTCCAAAATCAGTTTTTATTATTAATGTACAGAGTAAGTAAAGTATTATTTGAGATAAAATTTCTAAACATAAGCTATATTACACAAAATATAGATCTAGTAGCCTTATATAAAAATGTGACAGGGTGGGCGGAACGACTCAGAAGGTGGGCGCATAGTTTTAGGTGGGGCGGATGGGATGGAATACATGCTTTAAATTGTAAGTATCGATTTATTGCTTTATATTGCAGATTATTTCTGTTATATAAACTTATTTTGCATCTTGGCGTAATAGGCCCGTTATTTAGCAGAGGCGCACATACTGAAGTTTTGATTTTATCTTTCAAAGGTGTTGCATCCACTGATAAATGCAGTCCAGTTTACTTTTCTTTACTTCAAATGGGATAATCATGTTGAGGATTTTGGTTATCGAAATGTTCTTACACTTCACACATGGATTGTCTACAAAGTTTGACAAGATCAGAGAATTTTAGATGCATCATAATCAGATCAATTGTCTAAGAAAAATGAGATTATTTCAAAACATCAAAGATTTGCTAAGATGCAGATGAAGTTTGTGTTCTAATTGGAATTTTACCAACTGGTACCATTGTATTCCTATCCAAAGTCTTTGTCAAAAGCATTTCAGACATGGTTGTAAAATAGAAAAACAGCTGCTTGGAACTCATGGAGTACTTCATTGGCAATATCATATTTGGATGAAAAGCAAAAGTCAGCTAAGCCAAAATGAAGTATAAACCAGTTGACTAAAAGTGTGAGCTCTATGCTGAAGGAGCAATTGGTTACATCAATAATACTGGCACCATTGAGATGCGGTTGAAAATGATGCCTAATTCTGACAACAAACTGTGATGCACATCTACTGCTGATGTAGTCCTTCAATTGGCCTTGCTTGGTATTGATGTTCTGAAATGATTGCTAAATGGACAAGGACACTGCTCTTTAAAATCCTCAACTAAAGTCAATGGCTTTTGCTTATAAAAAGCAATATGGGATTTTCTTCGTTCTGTTGAATAGTGTGCATGGGTGCAATTTGTTGGTTCTTAGTGATCACATATCTATGACAAAAAAGGAAAAATAGTGATGTTTTTTTTTTAACAATTTAAAAGAGATACGTGCCTACAGCCTAACATGCTCACTTCACTGATGATAGACTTGCTCGATCAGACTTTGCAATGTTTAGACTCAAACATAATTATATTCAATATAAAATTATATCTATAATGAATTTTTATATATTGAAAAGTGCATTTACCAGTTGTATGTCTCAAGTGATTTATAGGTCTTTAATTCTTTCTTCTCCCGAAGGTACCAAGCGACGGGCCAGGCCACGGGCGTCTTACCAGATGAAAATATTTGTCGTAAAATCTTATATTAGGCCATCTCCTTGGTTTTTTAACACGCTATTTAATTAAAAACATGTATCCGGCAACGACTTATACTTTAATTTTTTTAAATATCTTCGTTTTGCAACGAAATACGGACTTTGGTAGTGAAAAGACGCAGCTTTCACTGTTGCCGCAGTCGCCATTTCAGTTCTTTTGCCCACCAGCGCGATGCGCATGCGCGAAAAATGGCCTTGTTATTGTTTACTGAAACAGCCTTATACCCAACCGTATATCACATATCACTGTTTTTGCCACAGCCGGCTTGGCAATGTTCTTCCTAGTGTTTTTACCATCAATAACATTATTCTTCAATGGTGGCAGAAGCTGGTTTCTGCTGGCCCAAGAATTGGCTACTTCCCGAAACCGACCAAATCTTGCCTGATAGTTAAGCCTGACAAATATGATTGTCATGTGACAGTTTCGAAGCTAAATAAGTGATTTCCCCTCAGTCAAAGGGAATTTACCCAAAATAACTCCATCACAAGTTTTGCACCAACCTAGAGTTTTCAGTTTTTCGTTTGCCTTTACGCCGCCATTTATACGCTACAATTTTGAAATGTTTAGACTGCTTGATGTGCAGCTTCCAGGATTCACAGCTTTTGTGAGTGACTTTATCTTTATTCTAAACTAATATTTGTTTTGTTTTGTAATATATTGCTGAGGAAATTTACGAACTAATCACAGACTACACTGATCGCTGTTGAACGTTGTAATCACTATATAAGGCTCTTTCAATATTCATGTTTTTTGTGTTGTTACCGATAGCTTGTACTTTCTCCTACATTTTATAGAGTATTTCATCATTATTATTATTAATCTAGAATGTAGCCTTGGAATTTGTATTTTTATTTTCAGTTACCATTATAATCATTGCCGATAAACATTTGCGTGTTTGTCTGAGGTTTATCTGCTCGCCAAAGGGATAACGAACTATCTTGGAGGGCGTGACAGTAAAAAAGCTATCCTAAAGCTGCAAAATGTCAACAAGACAGGGAACAGTGTACGGCCATCTAGGTGATGACGTCGGCCCCTAATTATTAGTAACAAGTCACCAAAGCAGTATTTCGGGTCACCAAAGATCAACACTGAATTTAAAGTGCCTCTACACCTTATTTTTTTATTGGCTAAAACTATAGATTCGAATGCGCTGATTCTGAATCCGTTTATATTTTTTCGATATGACAAGTAGTTTTTGAGATACGAGGCAGCGCCTGCCACTTTTTCGTGGATAACTTTTAGGACTGGGTCGATCCAACTATGACATCATAGTTGAGCCTAGTTGTGCCCCGTTCATTTTCCCGTACTGAAGCAACAAATTTGACATCGATTTCCTCTCACACGATGGGCTCGATATTTGTTTTTTTGACTTTGATGATTAGAAACAGGTTAGCGCATTATGGCATTGGAGTTTGAAAGGCGTGCGATGAGTTTGCAGCTGTGGGGAGGAATTACAAAATTCCCATGTAGTGCATGCTTGTTGTGCTCAGTGGCGGCGGGCGTAGGCCTACATTCAGTATAATAAATAGTGTTTGCGCTTTGGCGTGTCTGTCTCGTTATGTGTATTCGTGGGTATCTGTGCAATGTTGGTGATCAGAATTGAATAGAAAGTTTCCATAAATTAACATTGTTAGTCGGATAGTAGTTCATGACAGTAGGGATTGCAGTGCCGAGGAATGCGAAGATGGCGAGGGGATAAGATTGTTGGTATCGTAGAGTAAAGCAGACCGATGATAGTGATACCGATGAAGGAGAACCTGAGATGCATTTGATCCTATGGCTGAGAAAACTGTTTCACTCAAAGCCATGGAAGAGATTTGAGCAAGAAAAGAAATACTGAAAGAAAACGTTCTGGGCATTTGACTAGATCTGAATTATTATCTTTTTGTTGTGTATCTGATGAAGTAAAAGTGTGTATCAAAATTCAATATACGCAATATAATTTAGGCCATCATATCCGTGTCAGTCTAAACCTTTGGGGTTTGAAGAAGCCTGAAAAGATTCGGTTTTCATTTGGAACAGCAAGTGTAGAAAATCTGCAACACAATTCCTTATTACTACACATGAATTTCGTTATTGTACCGAAACTATTGCGCTTTGTTGTTTGATTTATTTCATTCATGATGATGCGTGCGTCCATAGAATTTCTTCCGTTGTTGCGAATTGATGAAATATATCCATCTCCTTCTTCTTACAGTTTTAGGGCGATCATCCTGATAAAGCAATTCTGATTTATCGGGTGTATTTCCATGGGCTAGCAAAACACGTCGATATGGCATATTTTCCCAGTTTCACACATAAATCTAATCTAACAATCTTTAATCATGTTTTGATGCTCTTCTTGTCATCCCCGTCCAGTTCCCGTACAGTTTTAACATGCACGGCCTACGCCCGCCACCGCTGAGCACAGCGAGCAGCCACTACATGGGAATTTCGTAATTCCTCCCCACAGCTACAAACTCATCGCAAGCCTTTCAAACTCCAATGCCATAATGCGCCGACCTGTTTCTAATCATCAAAGTCAAAAAAACAAATATCGAGCCCATCGTGTGAGAGGAAATCGATGTCAAATTTGTTGCTTCAGTACGGGAAAATGGACGGGGCACAACTAGGCTCAACTATGATGTCATAGTTGGATCGACCCAGTCCTAAAAGTTAACCAAAAAAATGGCGAAAATGGCGAAACATCGACACTTCCCCACGTTATAACTCGTTAAATAGACGTCAGATTTAAAAAGTATTTTCGGATCTAAAATCAGCGAAGAAAGTTTTATCGATATAAAGAATAAAAAAATAAGGTGTAGAGGCACTTTAAGTCATATCGAAGAAGACCAAGCGAGTACGAGTTCGAGGAAATCTAGTCAAACCTCCTCCTCCGCAGCATCTGTCCGAGCAAAGGCAAAAGCAGAAGCGGCAAAAGCAAATCTACAATTTGCAAAGAAAAAAGCAGAGTTGGTATGGCAAGAAGCTCAAAGAGCAGCACAGCTGGAAGCTCAACAAAAATCCTACCAGGCGCATTTTCAGGCCAACTTAATGGTTCTGCAGGCAGAAAAAGAAGCTGCAGTCGCTAGTGCCGAATAAAGAGTTTATGAAGCAGCGGAACGGGAGGGTTCAGAGCGAATTAACATAGACGTAGCACCAACCAACGTTATGGACAGAACTAGGGATTTTATCACAAATCATTTTTCAGAAAAGGATCATAAACATCCTAAGGATCCCCCAGTTACTAGTTTCTCTACCCAATCAACAGCGCCACACCCAACAGGATTTTCCGTTCAAGCTGGTTCAAGCCCAGAATTTATCAGCCCTCAGACGCATTTTAGTCAAAGCCAGACTCTCCCAGTCGTTCAACAGCCAGTGCACCACCAAACCTTTCACAGTGCCCCGGCCATACGATCTGAGCACCCATTAAGAAATCAAGTTTCCAGTTTTCAGCAGCCAGGTATAAGCCATAGTCAGCCTATGCCAACCGTTTATCAGCCTATGCCAACCGTTTATCAGCCTATACCAACCGTTTATCAGCCCGTACAGACACAGCAGCCTGACCCATTTACGTCGCTGACAAAACATCTCATGAAGAAAGAATTAATTTCAACAGAACTTCTCAAATTTGATGATAACCCAGCAAATTTCAGAGCATGGAAAGCATCTTTCAAAGCAGCCACTGAAGATCTTGAACTCACTGAAGCACAAGAGTTAAATCTTGTGATGAAGTGGCTTGGGGAAAAATCATTAAAAATAGTGAACCCCGTACGTGCAATAAACATCGAAAATCCACAGCTTGGATTAAAAAGGGTGTGGGAGACTCTTGAAAAAAGGTATGGAACTGCGGAAGTGCTAGAAGATAACTTCATGTTCAGGCTGGAAAGCTTTCCGAAAATCAGCTCTAAAGACAGAGAAAAATTACAACAGCTGTCACACTTATTGCTAGAAATCCAAGCTGCCAAACAAGCCGGAATTTACCGAGGGTTAGCTGCACTTGACTCAGCTAGAGGCCTCAGGCTCATGATAGAGAAACTTCCTTACCCCTTGCAGGAGCGGTGGAAGAGAGTTGGAACCAACTACAAAAGAGACCATAACGTCACTTTCCCGCCCTTTGAAGTATTCGTGGACTTCATCACCAAGGAAGCAGATATGCGAAATGACGTCAGCTTCATTCTATCGTCATAGACAGGAGAAAGAAATCCGCCATCAAGATTTCTCCGTGCCAATTTCGCAAGTGTTAGCAAAACTGCAGTCGAGTTTAATCAGCGAGCCCAAGCCGAGACTGACCCTTCAAGAACTTGCCTTATCCATGGTAGCAGTCATGCACTGCGTGACTGCAGAGCCTTTCAGAAGAAATCAATAAATGAAAGAAAACAGCTTCTTTTGAAGAACAATGTTTGTTTCAAATGCTGCTCTTCCACCTCACACCGGGCTCGTGAATGCACTGTGGCGGTCAAATGCTTGACTTGCAACAGTGACAGACATCTCTTTGCTATGCATATTGGCCAAGCTTACAAGTCAAATTCCCGGCCACAGGATGGTGGGGAGGATGCTGAGAGTCAACACCAGCAACAGACAAATGACGTTTCTACTGCGGTAACAGAAATCACTAATGCCTGTACAACTATCTGTGGATCAGTACCAGGAGGGAGATCGTGCTCCAAGATTTGCAAAGTCAATGTATTGAATGACGTAACTGGTGACTCTATGACGGTTTATGCTGTTATAGATGACCAAAGTAATTCAACTCTAGCCAAACCTGAACTACTAGATAAGTTCAACATTACAAGCAACCCGGTTACCTACAAGATGAAAACTTGTGGAGGAGTATCAAGCATCACTGGACGAAGCACGGAGTCTCTTTCTGTTAGCACCTGCGATGGTTGGCTCAGCATAAAGTTGCCATACGTAAGAGAGTGTAGCAACATACCAGATAATTACTCTGAAATACCAATACCAGAGATAGCAAAAGCCTATTCACACTTGTCTAACGTTGTTGACAAAGTAAAACCCATCGAACCTGGTGTACCAATTGCGTTGCTTATAGGCAGAGATGTGCCACAAGCTCACAAAGTCAGAGAGTAAGTCGAAGGGCCTGACAGTGCACCATTTGCTCAGCGTCTTGACCTTGGATGGGTTATTATTGGAGAAAGCTGCTTAGATATTACAGCAAAGAATGCAGCTACATCATGTGAAAGTTATGTAACGATTATGGAAGACATATTTGCAACTAATGAAGACGACAATGTTCCTGCAAATTCTGTTGAAGATCGAGAATTCATGAAAATTCTTGACACTGAAGCAAAGAAAAACGAGACAGGAAACTGGGAAATGCCACTGCCCTTCAAAACAGAAAGAGAACGGCTCCCTAACAACAAGCCAGTGGCAATACGGAGATTCAACAATGTTGCTCATAGAATCAAGTCTAATCCAAAGCTGGCAGAACAATATCAAACATTTGTGCAAAATCTGTTTGACAAGGGGCATGCTGAACCCGCACCACCTCTCAGAGAGAAGTTTTCTATTTGCCGTTCTTCGAGGTTTTTCATCCGAATAAGCCAGAGAAAATCAGAGTTGTATATGACTCGAGTGCAAAGTATAAAGGAGCGTCTCTAAACGATGTACTGATGGGTGGACCCGACCTCAACAACTCGCTGCTTGGGGTTCTTTTGCGTTTCAGGAAAGAACCAGTGGCAATCATGGCGGACATTGAACAAATGTTCTACAATTTCTATGTCAGAGAAGATCATCGTGAATATCTGAGATTCCTCTGGTTCAAAGACAATGACCTGTCCAAAGAGCCGATAGATTACAGAATGAATGTTCACGTATTTGGTAACAAACAATCGCCATCTGTGGCAATTGGTCTTTTGGCTAAAGCAGCGGATCAAGGAAGGCCGTCATATGGAGAAGACGCGGCTGCTTTCATCAAACGCAACTTTTATGTTGACGATGGGTTGACCAGCACACCGACTCCGGAAGAAGCCATGGACATTTTAAAGAGAACAAAGGCGATGCTGGCGGACAGCAATATCAATCTGTGCAAAGTAGCGTCTAATGCAGACACGTAGCAAAATACCTCAAGAATGTCAATCTGTCAAATGATGAACCTCCCTTGCAGAGAAGTCTGGGTATTTATTGGGATGTGAAAGATGATATGTTCCACGTCAAGGTCTCCCAAAACAGCAAAGAGTTTACCCGCAGAGGCATGCTTTCGATAGTCAACAGTCTCTCTGACCCACTCGGCTTTGCATTGCCTGTGACCCTGAAAGGAAGACTGTTGATGAGAGAGCTAGCTGCAGGGACAGTAGACTGGGACGATCCCATCGAAACAGAAAAGAAAGTAGAATGGGACGCATGGTTGAAGTCTCTTGAAGCGCTAAACAACTTAGCTGTACAGAGATGCTACATCAGTGTATCGTTACAAGCTGCAACTAAGACAGAATTAGTAATCTTCTGCGATGCCTCATCAGTTGCAGTTGGGGCTGTAGGTTATTTGGTAGTTCATCATGGTGAACAATGCAGAACTGGATTTGTGATGGCTAAGTCGAAAGTAGCACCGAAGCCAGCCCACACCATCCCAAGGTTGGAACTTTGCGCAGCAGCTCTCGCTGTAGAAATGAAGGAAGCCATTGTTAAAGAGATTGATATTGAGTTTGATGACATCAGACTCTACACCGACATCAGAGTTGTACTCGGATATATCAATAACACTTCACGTCGTTTTTATACCTACGTGGCCAACAGAGTTAGCCGGATTAGACAGTCAACCAACCCCAACCAGTGGAATTATGTTCACACTTCCGACAACCCAGCCGATCTTGCAACACGGCCAAATTCAGCTACAGAGTTGAGTGCCAGCAACTGGTTTGAGGGACCCGCATTTCTGAACCAAACTCCTGACAGCCATGAAAGCGTCGAAAAAGAATTCAGTTTGATAGAGCCCAACGCTGATATAGAGGTATACCCTGAAGCTACAACTTTGATGACAAACCTAGAGAGACCGCATCTCGGCAGCCACAGATTCAGCAGGTTCAGCAGGCACCATCGCCAAACTGATTCAAGTTGCAAGAGGTTTTCAAAACGGAAACAAATGAGGATGGAAGCAATTTCAGGAACCGCCCCAGACTTCAACACTTCAGTCAGCCATGTGTGTCATCCTGTCTGTCATTCAGAAAGAAGGGTTTTCTCAGGAGATAAAATGCCTCCAAAACAATCAACATGTCAGTAAGAAAAGTTCTCTCAGGAGCCTCAGTCCATTCATTGGGGAAAAAGGCCTCATGCGTGTCGGTGGACGCTGTGAAAGACAAGAGGTATCTTACAATCAGAAACATCCCATAATCCTCCCCCAAAAATCCCACATCACTGACCTGGTTGTGCGCCATTTCCACGAGGATGTATATCATCAAGGCCGCAAGTTGACAGAAGGTGCCATTCGAAGTGGAGGATACTGGATCACAGGGAGCAAGAGGCTTTTGTCCACAATGATAGGCAAATGTGTGACATGCAAGAAATTACGAGGTTTGCCAGCAACCCAAAAGATGGCTGATCTACCCGCAGATCGCATCGAGCCATGCCCACCATTTACAAGTGTCGGAGTAGATGTTTTCGGGCCATGGGAAGTAATCACCAGAAAAACACGTGGAGGCTCTGTCAACAGCAAAAGGTGGGCTGTGATGTTCACTTGTATGTATTCGAGAGCAGTGCATATCGAACTTCTTGAATCTATGAAGACTTCAAGTATGATAAATGCCCTCCGCAGATTCTTCGCATTCAGAGGCCCTGCCAAAGTCCTACGCTCTGACCAGGGAACCAACTTCACGGGAGTAGCGAACGAGCTGAAGCTGTTAGCTGAAGACATCGACGTCAAGCAACTTCTCCAAACCAAACGCTGTAATTGGCTTTTCAATCCACCGAAGGCCTCCCATATGGGAGGTGCGTGGGAGAGAATGATCGGGACAGCAAGGAAGATCTTAGACTCCATACTTAAGAATCAGAAAGGAATTTCTCACGAAGTCCTTACGACGGTGCTCTGTGAAGCAATGGAGATCATCAATTCAAGACCGCTCGTTGAAATATCGACTGATCCGGATCTACCTACTGTACTTACACCTGCTACACTACTCACACAGAAGTTTGACAGAGCTTCTGCCCCAGAAGTAAATCTGCAGAAAACCAGCTACGCATACCAAGACCAGTGGAAGCGGGTGCAGATCCTAGCTGATGTTTTTGCCGAAAAGTGGAAACACGAGTATCTGTCATCCATGGCCTCGGGACCAAAATGGATGGAGGAGACACCGAACATCAAATCAGGTGACATCGTGTTATTGATGGAAGATAATGAGAAGCGACGCGAATGGCCATTGGGAAAAGTGATTGAAACTCCTCAAAGTGAGGATGGTAAAGTGCGTAAAATCAAGTTAAAGGTTGTAAGAGGAGATGATATCAGAGAATACACGCGTCCAATCAGCAAGATAGTAAAGCTCCTTTCTGAAAATGAATAGTGGCCTTTATGACCAGGCCAGGTGGGGAGTGTCATGTGACACTTTCGAAGCTAAATAAGGGATTTCCCCTCAGTCAAAGGGAATTTACCCAAAATAACTCCATCACGAGTTTTGCACCAACCTAGAGTTTTCAGTTTTTCGTTTGCCTTTACGCCGCCATTTATACGCTACAATTTTGAAATGTTTAGACTGCTTGATTTGCAGCTTCCAGGATTCACAGCTTTTGTGAGTGACTTTTTCTTTATTCTAAACTAATATTTGTTTTGTTTTGTTATATATTGCTGAGGAAATTTACGAACTAATCACAGACTACACTGATCGCTGTTGAACGTTGTAATCACTATATAAGGCTCTTTCAATATTCATGTTTTTTGTGTTGTTACCGATAGCTTGTACTTTCTCCTACATTTTATAGAGTATTTCATCATTATTATTATTAATCTAGAATGTAGCCTTGGAATTTGTATTTTTATTTTCAGTTACCATTATAATCATTGCCGATAAACATTTGCGTGTTTGTCTGAGGTTTATCTGCTCGCCAAAGGGATAACGAACTATCTTGGAGGGCGTGACAATGATCTTGCTAAGTCGGTATTCAAGGATACTAACATTAACGTTACAATGGAAGGTAAACGACATCTTGGTGCAGTCATCGGTAGCCTCGAGTTCAAGAATAATTATGTATCCGATTTAGTTGATTCTTGGGTTAAGCAGTTTCTCATTCTCTCTGATATCGAAAAGTTCTACCCACAGTCAGCCTATTGCGCGTTTACGGCAGGATTCAGACACAAGCTCAACTATGTGATTCGTACCATCAACAACATTGAACATCTCCTTGAGCCAGTTGAAAACGCAATCAGAAACAAACTGATTCCATCGCTATGTGAAGGTCGATCTTGCAATGACTTGGAACGCGATCTATTATCACTTCCAGTTATCAAAGTGCCCTCTTGGCAAACTCAGAGTTTGCAAAGTGCCCTTGCTGCAAATTTGGGAGATTGGGGGACATTGATAGGATGTTTTGTTACTGGCAGGAAGTTGTGAGCAAATTGCTGTGGTGACACTCGATTGCGATTAGGGATTAATCGCGGTGTGCGCAGAAATTAGAAATTGTTTCCCTGCAGCATACATGACTTGATTTAATGCAAAAAGCTAACACATTACCAACGGTATTAAAATAACAGTAATCGAAGATACAAAAAGGCTAACAAGACATAAAACCTGGTTGTGAAAAATACTTTTATATATATAGTACTGTCGAGCCTTCAAGAGCGAGCAGAGAAGCAACAAGCAACACAAATCTAATCATTCGCTTTGTTTGTTCACTTGCAGGATTCACTGGCCAGCCTAGTCTAGATAAATGAAACAGCCTAACTTTAAAAGCAAAACAAAAACAAATTAAAAATGAAATATAATATCCAGTGAAGGTTCTGCAGGTACAGGTACATGTAGTAGCCAGCTAGGCCCAAGCTAGGCCAACCAGGTTGACTAACCCTCAATCTGTCTCTGCAATAAATCATTAAAATATTGATTCAGATAAATCCTATTTTCGCAAAAACCAGCAAAATGTAATCAACGCTTCATGTCCCTCTATGCACAGAGATATAACAACAATTAATAAAAAATTAATAAAAAATGAAACGACAACATACCTTTCTAATTTGCCACTCCCAAAATTTCTGATTATCCAGGTATCCCAAGCAACGCAATTTTAGATTTTAAATTTTGGTGAGTTAAATTGTTATCATTGTAAATTGAATTGCTTAAATGAAATTAATTGAATTGAATTGAATTGATTTCTGCACTGCAGAGCAGCAGCAGAATATGGCAACTGATTGCAACATTCAAAACATTGGACCACAAAGGCCTGTGGGTCTCAAGTCGCAAGGGCATGTGGGTCCAACATGAAAGAGACCGACGCGCTATTGTTTCAGTGAAGACGATTTGGTAATCTCACATTTTCCATTTTCTGGAAAACTGTGAGGTAAAAATGGGTGGCTTGGGAATAATAAATGTTAAAAAGATCTCAAGCATTGAATACGAAACTTCAAAGCGTTATACTGAATCGCTCGTCAACAAAATCGCCAATCAGAATGACACTGAGAAGGTTATGATAAACCATCAACCTCGAAATGCTGTTTTGACCAAATCTTCTTATGAATCTCAACTGCTATCTAAGATCAGAACAAAGTTAAATCAACAGGATCTGAATGCCAACGATATAGCTTGTTCCGATGGCGCTTCTGCATGTCTATCGTCACTGCCACTAAAGGATGAGGATTTCTCCCTTACGAAGAGGAAATTTTTCGACGCTCTTTACTTGCGATATGGATGGAGCATGAACCGTCTGCCATCTGAATGTGTTTGCCATAACAAGTTCTCTGTGGATCATGCTCTCTCGTGCAAACTAGGAGGATTTGTTACACTTCGACTTAACGAGCTGGTCAACATCACAGCCAATCTGGTCTCCAGTGTCTGCAAGGATGTATGCAAAGAGCCTGTTCTGCAACCTTCTCCAGGTAATGATGATGATCTTCGAGCTGACATCTCAATGAGGGGCTTCTGGCAAAGGCAGCAGCGTGCATTTGTTGATGTAAGGGTTTTCTACCCTTTCGCACGTAGCTACCAAAACCAGTCCCTGAAACCGCTGATGAAGTCAATGGAGAACATCAAGAAGAGGAAATACAATTCCCGTATTCTTGAGTCTGAACATGGAAGCTTTACCCCATTGGTTTTTTCCTCAAACGGTGGCATGAGTCAAGAAACAAAAAGATTCTACTCAAGGCTTAGTGAGCTCGTAGCCGAGAAAAACAACTCCACTTTCAGTAATACTGCAGCGTGGATTAAGCGTAAGCTTGCTTTTAGCTTGGTTCGTTCTGCTGTCATTTGTATCCATGGCTCACGTTCCAGAAAGTACTGTGTTGGGTTCGACAACATTGCTGATGCTGACGTGAAGATGAACAATTCTCTGATTAACTGAATTTTGACTTTTTGAGCCTCTTTAATTAATTTAATTTTGTTTTAATATCTATTCTCCTGTTATTGCATGTATTTTGTTTGATGATGAGTTTGATTGTTTCTCTCCCTATTCTGTGGTGGTGGTTTGTTTGATGATCATTGCAAAATGGAAGACACAACTTGTAGCACAAGTGCGTTACACGGAAAAAAGATGGAAAAATAGGCCATTTACTTTGTATACACAACGCTGCATAACAAGTTAAATAAAGTTTCAGCTTTTCAATCATGCAAGTTTTTGTGGGTTTTAATTAACAATATAGCTGACTTAGGCCGAATGCTGTGCCGATCGATATTTTCACTTAGGCCCATATTTTGTAGGGTTTTCTTTCTTCTCTTTTGATTTATATTAAGTGAGCGTGGGCCAGCATACTAACCACCGTGGTGTACGTAATATTAATTAGCTGGTCATGTACAGTAGCGCATTAGAGATAGATAGCTAGATTTACTGCCTAGGGTTGGTCTAGCTAGTGTATTCGCATTCACAAGATGAGCTAATTCGTTTTTAATTTTTTCCATCACAGGTCATCAAGAAACAAAGATCTGAATTCTCTTTCAATGTAAATCTGCATCTTGTCTCTTACAATGTTTTACATTGGGTAGCCTACTATAAATCTGTGTGCTTGGACAATTATCTGTATTGGCAGCAACAAAAGAGCATGGGATAATACCAGTATTTAACAAAGACATCTGAACAATTTCAATTTCAATTTCATGTATTTTTCAACAATAACAATATTTAATTACAATGATACGAAAAAACGATATGATGAATATTTAAGTTAACTTTTAATCGAACAGAGAAGAATATAGGTATAACATCAATTTACAAAGTTATTGCTGAAGGACATATGGAAAGAGCTCTGGAATAAGCTATCGAAGCGTTGTATTGTTGGATTTTTACGTATATTTTTCAAGAATAGATTGTTTTGGAAAACGTGAAAATACTTTTTTGGAATTAGTACATTTGATAGTATTTGGTATACTGTTCCAGATTTTTACACCAGAATTTGTAATAAAGAGCGACTTGTAATTGGTTCTGAGAGAAGGTTGGGAAAAATTTCCGCTATTAGCCTGCCTCGTTTTGATGGCGTGGCTTGTACTGGTAAGATGAAAGAAATCACAAATGCAACTATCAACATTTCCCTTTGAAACATCAAACATAAATTTTGCGCATTCAATTTTGTAAATATCATTTTGTTACATTCTGAATGTGACACTTCAGTTCTAGTTTGCATTTTGGTTATTATCTTATGTTTATAATATTTCTAGCAAAAGCTTAATTCAATTAATGTAGCAACTGCAGTTTTATGAAATTTTGTATTTGTTGTAATGTTGTTTAACATTTCAGTGAAATGTTTTATCTTTTTCGAAAATGTGTATATGTGAAATTGATAAAAATGTTGTATCAAATGAACCAGAAACTACACAGCAATGTATATTTATTTTTAGAAATCTATTTTTAAGGAACTTGATTCCAAAATTTGTGTTCAGGCCTAATATCAATAATTAAGAATGAAGTACATCCACTGACCATTGTATATCGTCAATTTTTGCAATTGTACAAGAATGGGGGGACTTTCTTGTAAATATGGCTTGTAGAATATGACTTGAATTTTCAAAGTCACGTGATCACAGCTTATCCTTATCTATATATAGAAATGTTTTCATTTTGTCGTTTTTTGTTTCAACGTAAGCTAATGTCACCAAAAACGTTAATAAATACTAAACTAGAATCAATGAAGTGACGTACGGCAATTGTAATAGAATATAACGATCAATTATGAATAAACAAACATGCCAGGATATAAAAGAAACTAAACGCATCGGGCATAGCCCTTCCTCAGTAGTGGTGAAGAAAAGAACGCAAAGGGCGGTTAAGCCGCAGAAATCGAAAGTACGAAAAATAGAAAAATAGAATGTGCAATGGAATAAGACGTCGCAAGGAAAAGAGTAGCATAAGTAAAGCTGCGAAGGAGGAATAGATGACGTAAAAGTAAAAAATGTCTATGAAAAAGAAAAATGTTTATTGAGTCCAACAGGGAAAAGCGTCCCAAGCTTAAAAATTAAACGTTTTTCTAAAGTTTTTCTCTGTTTACTGCAAACAGGCGCCATCGTTAAACCGAGAACAGACATATCATCTTTCGAGTGGCCAGGAAAATTAAAATGCTTTGACACGTTGCTATCTGCATTATCTGCGCGTTCCTCATTTTCGTGAATTTTGTGTTCTACGTTCCTCAAATGTTCTCCGAAGCGATTGTTAATCTGGCGGGAAGTTTCGCCAATGTACAGTATACCGCATCTCGTACACGTGATGCAATATATAAGGCAGGATGATGTACATGAAAAACTTTGATCAACAATGAAGGTTGAACGGGTTGTGGTAATGATTGTATCTCTGTTGATGTAGTGGCAAGTACTGCAGTTGGAACGGCCACACGCGGATGTACCCGGATCCTGTCCTTCCTCAGTCAAACGGGATTTAACAAGAATTTGACGAAGATTGGTATCACGTCGAAAGGTCATGAGAGGTAGTGAAGTAAAAATGCTCTTTGCCTTTTTGCCTTCAACTGTTGAGATAGAGCAAAAATAATCATGCAGCAATTGTAATTAATAACGATCGCGGATTACTTGTTGATCGTACTGTAATTCGCTACAATGTGACATGCTCATATGTGTTTGTGAAATATTAGCTAAAAATACGTATGAATTGTATTTATTTACTTGTTGCTTCAGTTCTCTGATTACTTGTAAACAACTGTTTATTCTGTCACCGAGCTAGATTAATGAATAGGAATGATTATGGTGGCTTTCTAAATGAGTACATCTAAGAAATGAGCAAACTTGACTACTCGATCAAGCGCGATAAGAGTGTTTAAAATAGTGGCAGAATGCTTCATCCAACCCCACTTGCCCCTCTGGCCATTGCCATGCAAAAACAGCTTTCTCACGGTCGTGTGCACCTTCTTCTAGGAACAACGTTGGTTGGGGGGGGCAGGGGCAGGCAGGTGGCGGATTAAGAATACGGGCACAGTTTGAAGGGTCAACAATTTCCCTGCATTCTGGCCACTATTGCAGTAGGTATACTAGATGCGATATTACCTGAATCCTGAAAATTGCCTGCTTGGTTCCATGGACAGGATTTTGAGGATCAGCATCGACATACTCATCAGACAGTTGCTTCACGACGTGGAAAATCAGATCTGCAATTAAGTCGTTTTTCATTAACATCATTGAGTAGTAAGATACCAGGTACGTGCCAAGAAAGGGAAAAGATGTTATCTTACCAATGCCTGTCTTCAATTGGCAGAGAAGCCCAAGACGTCTTGTCTCCTTCGAGTCGACGAACGGGACCTGTATTGTAATTCGTTGAATTAGTTGTCATGAAAAGCATTGAAAATCTTACACTTGTTACTCACCATGTCCTACAGGGTAAGTTTTAAGAAATACTAAAATTTCTACGTAGCATAGAGCTGCCTTCAATGATGAACATATAAATAGCAAAAAGCCTCCTTTTCATGCTTTCTAATTAACTAACTCGATATCGAGGCTCCTCCTTTCACGGCAACACATTGATACAGTTTCAACAGTACCATGGCAACAAATGTAAACAAATCAACCTCTTTCTTCCCGAGAAGTTATTTAGGCCCAAATTTTTAAGCACTGATAATTCGAAAATTGTCCATTTTGCGATCGTTCACATGTATACTCTCAGATAGAGCTGGCTTTGCGTGCTAATTTTTCTTAGGCAATTCTAAAAAAATTGCATGCTACTGCCTTCAAATTCAAAGAAAATTGTTGACAACTTTTAAGCGTCGAATGAAAACACTCGAAGCGTGAAGATGAATTTATCGAAGTTAAAGACGAAGTAGATTCACTCGCCTGTAGAAGACAGCCTGTTGTTTGATTGGTTGAACCGGTATGTGTTTGAGCCATGATGAAACTAGTACAGCACAACTCAAATTCAGCGTGTTTCGCAAGCGAAGAAAAAAGCTACCGCACTCTGTGATTGCTTTCAATGAATAAAAATTCACAAGGGATTTTGATTGGCCCCTCCTTATCTAGCACTGTCGATTAATTACGATTGTGACGTAATTTTTAATTGGAAATCCTGTACAGCGGTTTTCGCCGTGATCAAAGATGGCAGAAGTTATGCCCCATCATCATGCCAAACCGATGGCATGGACCACCTTGAAACGACGGAGTCACGCACACAATTCATGGAATGCTCAATTTGCAGCACATCACTTTAGTTTCTTGTGAAATACATTACATTGCATGTTCTCTTTAGATTGTATGAAATCAGCGAATAGTGATGTAGAGTTAACGTGTATAGGTATATGCATTCAATCGTTGTTGCCCACAAGAATGCTTTTGAAATTCACGACGACTTGAGTGACACACAATTGAATTCTCCAAACAACCAAGCCCAAATAAAGACTTGTTATGCTTTGAAAACTTCTTGAAACATCGGCCTAAAGCCCAACTTCGATCATGCAGGCTCCTCAAATATACGAAGTAAACAGTTGAAAAATGCTCCACAACTTGATCAGACAATGGTTTACCTGACTTTGCAAGATATGTGCGTTTGTTGTTCTTCGATGCCAATAAATGCATGCTTCTAGTTAGCTAAAAAGCAGATTTAATTCGTCAAGTTTGCCAAAACTCTCTTCACGTGAGAAATATTATTGCACTCTATACACACGCTGACGAAGGTTGATGATCGATACCAATGAGCAAAAGGACGCTCGCCGAGAATTTTTAACTACCTTAGGTGTATTTAAATTCGCGCTGTACTATTTTTCGCGCACCCCCGACTGCGCAAAATTAAGTACTGCGCGAAAATTAAGCTGCGCGAAAAAGGCCACGCATGCGCATAACGCAAAGGCAGAATATCGTCATAAACTCAACGAGAAAGTATTTTATGCTATTGCAAAAAGTAATACGAGAAGCTTCCACATGTTTGATTTAATATTAAATCAAAATTAAAAACTATATATTCAATCGCAAATTCCAGCGATCATCATCAGAGGCTATGCCCGAATTAACATATTTTATGCTATGTTTTCTGAAAAATAACGAACTTGTTTATTATTTTAAATGTCAATACCATCTAAAATTTTGGTCGTTGAATTTAATTTGATCCGTCATCCGGACTACACATTTCCAAAGGAATTTCACATCACACACACTGAAAACCATTGGTCCAATGAAGAGAAATCCAAGGAATTCGTGCTGAAAATTCTAATGCCATGTGTAGAAAAGAAGAGATAAAAGCTGCAACTTAGAAGATATCAAGAGTGGCTTTTGCTAGCCGATGTTTTTAAGGGCCAATGGACAGAATGTGAAACAGTTGGTACTTAAAATTAACGGGAAAAGGGTTCCAGTGCCAAACAACATGACCCATATTTACCAGCCCTTGATTTCACAGTAAATAAAGGTTGCAAGGCATTTCTCCATAAAGAGTCGCAAAACTGGCTTGCAGAACAAGTCCAGCAGCAATTTCAAAATGATTGTGAAGCAGAACAAGTTAAAGTAGACTTGAAAATCTGCATTTTGAAGCCGATACAGGCAAAGTGGTTGACATCTTTTTATAACCGCATGCAAAACCGACCAGATTAGCTGTCAAAGGGTTTAAGAGGGCTGGGATTATAGAATTCTTAGCAAAAGAGCGCCAGTATGAAGACCCATTCTTATAAAAATGTTACTTTTAGTCAAGAGTAACTTTCAGAAATATATTTTTCTTTGAACTGAGTTTTTGTATTATTCTGCCTACTTGCTCGTGTGCGCGAATTCAAGACTGCGCGAAAATATGAAAGATTTGTGCGCGAATTTAAAATGCGCGAATTCAAGTACGCGCGAATTATAATACACCACGAAATTTAATACACCTAAGGTAAGTACTCGGGAAACGATTATCGGTAGACCCGAAGTTGGCGTGAATACGAAGAGTCCACACCGAAAATAATAATCGTCGTTGTTGATTTTTGGCGGGAAACTTAATTCCGGTTATTTTGTCTTGTGCGTTGCTTGATTTTGCAAATGCGCATGTTTGTAAATATGCATATAATATAACTACCTAATTTCGTAACAATTAAAATCGGTAAGATAGCTTGCGAAGACTCTATGATATGGGAGGAGAAATGTAAATTGTTATGATGAATAGACACGTCTGAATTGTTCTTGTCCAGACACTAATGTCTATTTGTTACCTATTTTACTATTTTGGGATGATGGGGGTTTCTTCTGTTCATACTATTAAATGGTTCCCTAAGCAGTTGAAAGTATAAAATGCTTGCAATTTTGCAAAACTTTGGCGGTATCCACACTGTTTTTGGTTGCTAAAAATGGCTCATTGCTGCAGCTACAGGAAATTGCGTATGTTGTGGTGGGAAATTTTTAATTTGCACGTACGGGGGTCATTGTTTACAACAACAAAATTTTTCCTTGCCTAGAGAGCTATTTGTAAAAATAACAGGATCATTTGCCCGCAGATATTTTAGTATTGGTTTAAAAAATTCTGGACTGTTTGTCCAGAAAGTAATTGTTTATGGTCTAAATGAAGTTTTGTAATGGTGCATGGCAAAACACGAGCTGTAATTCCGAAGCTATAACATGAAATATTTTTGCAGTTTTGGGCTTAAACTGTAGCCCATTCCTAAATCTAATAGGTATTTTATGATTTGTTAAAAAATAACTTCGATTTATTTGATTTGAGACCATTGTTCACGGCCTTGTGGGTTGCGTAAGTTGACAACACAACACACGAGCTGTTAATGCTTCAAGATTACCTGGAATATAGTTTCGACTTTTGGTTCATATTGAACCTTATTGATATATCTAACAGGTATTTTTAGGTTGGTTTTGCTGTATTCACTATTAGATGCCTGAATTATTGATTGAAAATAGAATTTTGTCGAATCTGAATCTTGTCCTGAATCTTGTCCTGGCGACATTAAAATAAGCATTTGCTTGCTATGTTTTTGTCTAGGCAAATGGCAGAGTACAATCAATGTCAGAATCGGTATCACAGGATGTGTGAGAGAATACCAGGTCAGGCATTCCATGACACAGATGTTGAATGGAAATGCTCCCACTGTCAGAATAAACCTAATAACTAGTATATTAAATAAGCAAGTAGGGCATTCCTGCAGAAGTCTGCAGGTTAAAAACTTCCCGGCAACCAGTATGCTCTGCTGGTAAGTTTGCTCAGGCGTTACTGTTATTTTCTATCAAATTGCGTTTCTATCTCTATCTCTATCAATATGTAACACGAACGTTTTTTCGTATTACATATTTTACATTTCACGTTGGCAAGAGTCAATAAAAAGTAACCAACTTCCCAACTTTGTGCAGCTTCGTAACTTTAACTCTTTTTAGGCCTGTCCTATCCTGTCCATTTAGTTGTGATCGTGATGTTATTGTATTGTCGTTCGGACCGCGGGGGCACACTACCAAATACCGAATGCTCGAAATTTTACGACAAAACTCGGACATAAAATTTTTCGGTGAGGGTCCTTTTGCTCATTGGTATCGATCATCAACCGCTGACGAATGACGAATAACTGGACTTGGCGCGAAAATCCTACAGGCAACTCGTTCCAGGTTCCTTCATTTTCCCTTTCTTCCTTTGAATGGCAGCAGTTGAGAAGCAAAAAAATTACAAGATTTGCAACTGGCAAACTCTCTTATCGTACTTATTGTCTTTTCACTACTATGCCTACATTGGCTACAACAGTTATCTAGAGTATAGGTTGGCAAAATACATGAAAATATGCGAAGCATCTGACGTGCAGTTCTACAGTTATTTCCATTTGTCTGCAAGCGATTTGATGAAAACGATTAAGTTATTTTATTTCTTGTTGATTTATTATCACGTGGACGTCCTCTTCCTCCCCTTTCCTCGCATTGCCAATCTGACTGCATGACCACGTCTAGTTGCACGACATCTCATACAGACTACCCTGAATCCTGGATGACGAACAAGAATGCCATTAGTGTGTGCACAAAATGATAATATGAAACAATTTGTGAAATGTCATTTACCTCATACCTGTCAACTGTCCTCCTGTGATATCAGATGATGCTTAATTTTCTAGCAATTAATTTTCTACCTAAGCATATTGGCATTTATTGGATAATAAACTAAATACATTTTTACCTATCGAAAAATACAGTTTGGTCATTTATATTAACTAGACATTGAATCTCTGACAAGACCAACTTTAAAAGCCCATCTATAAATTTCGCTATAATACTTACGAATGCATTCCCAGCAACCAAATAATTTTAAATCACACAGATGATACGAATGACCTTCGAAACAATATAACTTATCGTGCATTGTCGGATACCATTGACGATATCGAAGAACTGCCTTCTTCACGCAATCGGGTATCTTTACCGCACAGTTGTTGTCATCAGCTGGTAAGCATGCCTTGTTCTTCTCGTTCCATGGATATATTCCTAAGGACAAATACACTCTCGTTGCCAACGGGATTTCCCGCTCCTCCGTTGGTGTATTAGGCCTCGTTCGTTTAAGCTTCGAGCTGGCAGTATTTCCCTTTGCTTTTCGCTTTCTTTTCATTTGTTTCTCCCTTTCATTCTCTTCACCTATGTACTTCTTCACATGATTTATCACTTGCACACATTCTTTGGCTGTCTTGGGGATAAATCGTGTCAACACCGAATCTATGTTGCTCGAGTCAACTAACATTGCCTCTTCTTTCGCCGCTACATACTTTTCTGATACTGATGATTTTTTGGCTAGCTCGCAAGCTGGCATTGCAGTTGTTGTGACAAGCGCTGCTGCTTCTTGTTCCTCTGCTACTTTGGAGTTTGCATTTACCCACTTAACTACTTGGCACGAAGGTGAGTCCGTGCTTTTATCTTCTTTATCGCTATCGTCGTCAGGGATCACGATTACTTGCCTTGGTTGTTTCGTTGCCGATCCTGGTGCGTCTTTCGTCTTCTTAGCTGGTTGCAGTTTTTTCATAGAGACAATACTCACCTGCTTTGCTGCTTTCTTCGCGTCAAATGCAAGTACCTTCTCATTCTTACTATGCTCACCTTGCCGCTTAGGGCTTGCACTACTACGCTGGTCGTCGTGCTTTTCATGAACCCGAGGCTTGTGGGAAATTTCTCCAGCTCTTTCTTTTCTTGTTGCTCGTAGATAGTGTACCTTTTTAAGTGGCTTGGTTATGGGGATTGGATCTTCTTTCACCAGTTCTTGTAATTGCACTTTTAATTTTGACTCTCTTCGTGATCGCTTAATTGGCTTCCTTATGGGCATGCTTGATTGTTTGGCCATGGCATGATTGGGGAGTTGGCTTGCAATAGTCGCGGCTGGCTCAGTCAACGTAGGCAGCTCCAGCATCTCAGAATTAGATACATGCTTGCTACTGTTGTTGAGTGGTATGAAACGGCGGTGAAATTCATTCTTCTTTACTTGCGTTTGTGGTGGTAGATCTTCAATCACTCTGCTTATTTTCTGAAAACTAGGCTCTGCTTGGTTGACCTTGTTGGCACTGTTGTTGATGCTGAGTGGACAGTCAAACTGAGGAAGTGAATCCGTGTGCGTGGCATTACCACTGTCTTGCTCCGATGCCAATTCAAGAAGATTCTCTACAGCTGCATGGGTTTCGTTATCTGAAAATTCCGAACGATTGCCACATCCTGCTTGCCGGGACAATTCTCTCTCTTCTTCCTTCTCGTCTAACTTGCTTGATCTGACATCTTTCGGTGGAGGCGATGGTCTTGTATAATATTCTAGATCAAAGTCTAGAATATCTGCTACGTATGAGTCTTCTTCTTCGTAGTCACCTTCTGTGCACTTTTGCTTGTCGTGACATTCTGGCTCCATAGCTTTTGTCTCAGCATTTGCAATATCCAACCTGGCATCTTTCGGTGGAGGCGATGGTCTCGTATAATATTCCAGATCAAAGTCCAGAATATCTGCTACGTATGAGTCTTCTTCTTCGTAATCACCTTCACTGTTGTCTTGCTTTTTATCCAAACCAGGCCTATCAACAGCACTTTCTTCATTGTCGCCATCATTCTCCTCGTCTTCTTCGTCATCACTTAACTCCAGATCTTTATACCATTCTTCGTTTGCATGTGTATGTTCTCCTTCATTGTCATTGCCTGCGCAAATGTCCGACATAATTTCCACTCCCTCAATACCGCCTTGTCCCTCTTCTTCAATTTCAGATTGATTATTTTCATCAAGCTTTAAGGTGGTGTCGTTTTCTTTCCCAGGCCTTTCTTCATTTGCTAATGCTCGTTTCAAATTTCCACCAACATCTTCGTCGTTAAAACTGATTTGTCGCTCTACACGAGCCTCTTGGGTGGAGAGGTCAACTTGAGCTACGTGAACATTCTTTGCGTCGACATTTGTTTCTAGGAAGTCAATAAAATCTATAACAAAATCATCAGTTAATTTCTTCTCGTACATACCTTGACTTTGTCGCTGCTGTTGCATTTCGTTGCCATTGCTACCATCGTCCAAAGCTGCAATTGCTAAAACTTCACAAATATCATCAATAGTTTCCTTATCTGATACTACTACCTGACTTTGCTCGCTTGTGTTGACAACTGCGCCTGCCTCTTTTGCCGGAAGAACGTTTACAATACCGGAAATTATTTCAGGGATGATTCTGATGACGTTGTCATCGAGAAGGCAAGAAAGATCTGTATTCGTACAGCAGTGGTCGGGAGAAAAGGCTTGCACTTGGCCTACCCTTGTATCGATTTCTGTCATATTATCATCGTAACCGAAATAATTGGCAAACATAGAAATGTTTGTGAATATTGACATCATTGCTTTATTGCAACAGTCACTTACCATTGCAGCAGATGTCAGCTCTCTTAGCCAATGTTGACGGTCACGAGCTTCACTCTGAAATATATGTTACTTGTCATTAGCGTGGGGAATGTGAAAGAGATGAGAGAGAGAGACACATCTCTCAAATTACGACACCTGCATTGATGACTTGTGCCAAGTGGCATCTTACCTGCTGAAATTGCATGTGAATGTTATTCCACGTGACCTTGAGCAGCAACAAAGTACACACCAATGATTGGGTATCGCTAGGAACTGAATCCTTCAACTGTTGAGATAGAGCAAAAATAATCATGCAGCAATTGTAATTAATAACGATCGCGGATTACCTGTTGATCGTACTGTAGTTCGCTACATTGTGACATGCTCATATGTGTTTGTGAAATATTAGCTAAAAATACTTATGAATTGTATTTATTTACTTGTTGCTTCAGTTCTCTGATTACTTGTAAACAACTGTTTATTCTGTCACCGAGCTAGATTAATGAATAAGAATGATTATGGTGGCTTTCTAAATGAGTACATCTAAGAAATGAGCAAACTTGACTACTCGATCAAGCGCGATAAGAGTGCTTAAAATAGTGGCAGAATGCTTCATCCAGCCCCACTTGCCCCTCTGGCCACTGCCATGCAAAAACAGCTTTCTCACGGTCGTGTTCACCTTCTTCTAGGAACAATGTTGGTTGGGGGGGGGGACAGGCAGGTGGCGGATTAAGAATACGGGCACAGTTTGAAGGGTCAACAATTTCCCTGCATTCTGGCCACTATTGCATGCAGTAGGTATACTAGATGCGATATTACCTGAATCCTGAAAATTGCCTGCTTGGTTCCATGGACAGGATTTTGAGGATCAGCATCGACATACTCATCAGACAGTTGCTTCACGACGTGGAAAATCAGATCTGCAATTAAGTCGTTTTTCATTAACACCATTGAGTAGTAAGATACCAGGTACGTGCCAAGAAAGGAAAAAGATGTTATCTTACCAATGCCTGTCTTCAATTGGCAGAGAAGCCCAAGACGTCTTGTCTCCTTCGAGTCGACGAACGGGACCTGTATTGTAATTCGTTGAATTAGTTGTCACGAAAAGCATTGAAAATCTTACACTTCTTACTCACCATGCCCTACAGGGTAAGTTTTAAGAAATACTAAAATTTCTACGTAGCATAGAGCTGCCTTCAATGATGAACATATAAATAGCAAAAAGCCTCCTTTTCATGCTTTCTAATTAACTAACTCGATATCGAGGCTCCTCCTTTCACGGCAACACATTGATACAGTTTCAACAGTACCATGGCAACAAATGTAAACAAATCAACCTCTTTCTTCCCGAGAAGTTATTTAGGCCCAAATTTTTAAGCACTGATAATTCGAAAATTGTCCATGTTGCGATCGTTCACATGTATACTCTCAGATAGAGCTGGCTTTGCGTGCTAATTTTTCTTAGGCAATTCTAAACAAATTGCATGCTACTGCCTTCAAATTCAAAGAAAATTGTTGACAAGTTTTAAGCGTCGAATGAAAAAACTCGAAGCGTGAAGATGAATTTATCGAAGTTAAAGACGAAGTAGATGCACTAACCTGTTGAAGACAGCCTGTTGTTTGATTGGTTGAACCGGTATGTGTTTGAGCCATGATGAAACTAGTACAACACAACTCAAATTCAGCGTGTTTCGCAAGCGAAGAAAAAAGCTACCGCACTCTGTGATTGCTTTCAATGAATAAAAATTCACAAGGGATTTTGATTGGCCCCTCCTTATCTAGCACTGTCGATTAATTACGATTGTGACGTAATTTTTAATTGGAAATCCTGTACAGCGGTTTTCGCCTTGATCAAAGATGGCAGAAGTTATGCCCCATCATCATGCCAAACCGATGGCATGGACCACCTTGAAACGACGGAGTCACGCACATAATTCATGGAATGCTCAATTTGCAGCACATCACTTTAGCCTCTTGTGAAATACATTACATTCCATGTCCTTTTTAGATAATATGAAATCAGCGAATAGTGATGTAGAGTTAACATGTATAGGTATATGCATTCAATCGTTGCTGCCCACAAGAATGCTTTTGAAATTCACGACGACTTGAGTGACACACAATTGAATTCTCCAAACAACCAAGCCCAAATAAAGACTTGTTATGCTTTGAAAACTTCTTGAAACATCGGCCTAAAGCCCAACTTCGATCATGCAGGCTCCTCAAATATACGAAGTAAACAGTTGAAAAATGCTCCACAACTTGATCAGACAATGGTTTACCTGACTTTGCAAGATATGTGCGTTTGTTGTTCTTCGATGCCAATAAATGCATGCTTCTAGTTAGCTAAAAAGCAGATTTAATTCGTCAAGTTGGCGAAAATTCTCTTCACGTGAGAAATATTATTGCATTCTATACACACGCTGACGAATGACGAATAACTGCACTTGGCGCGAAAATCTTACAGGCAACTCGTTCCAGGTTCCTTCATTTTCCCTTTCTTCCTTTGAATGGCAGCAGTTGAGAAGCAAAAAAATTACAAGATTTGCAACTGGCAAACTCTCTTATCGTACTTATTGTCTTTTCACTACTATGCCTACATTGGCTACAACAGTTATCTAGAGTATAGGTTGGCAAAATACATGAAAATATGCGAAGCATCTGACGTGCAGTTCTACAGTTATTTCCATTTGTCTGCAAGCGATTTGATGAAAACGATTAAGTTATTTTATTTCTTGTTGATTTATTATCACGTGGACGTCCTCTTCCTCTCCTTTCCTCGCATTGCCAATCTGACTGCATGACCACGTCTAGTTGCACGACATCTCATACAGACTACCCTGAATCCTGGATGACGAACAAGAATGCCATTAGTGTGTGCACAAAATGATAATATGAAACAATTTGTGAAATGTCATTTACCTCATACCTGTCAACTGTCCTCCTGTGATATCAGATGATGCTTAATTTTCTAGCAATTAATTTTCTACCTAAGCATATTGGCATTTATTGGATAATAAACTAAATACATTTTTACCTATCGAAAAATACAGTTTGGTCATTTATATTAACTAGACATTGATTCTCTGACAAGACCAACTTTAAAAGCCCATCTATAAATTTCGCTATAATACTTACGAATGCATTCCCAGCAACCAAATAATTTTAAATCACACAGATGATACGAATGACCTTCGAAACAATATAACTTATCGTGCATTGTCGGATACCATTGACGATATCGAAGAACTGCCTTCTTCACGCAATCGGGTATCTTTACCGCACAGTTGTTGTCATCAGCTGGTAAGCATGCCTTGTTCTTCTCGTTCCATGGATATATTCCTAAGGACAAATACACTCTCATTGCCAAGGGGATTTCCCGCTCCTCCGTTGGTGTATTAGCCCTCGTTCTTTTAAGCTTCGAGCTGGCAATATTTCCGTTTGCTTTTCGCTTTCTTTTCATTTGTTTCTCCCTTTCATTCTCTTCACCTATGTACTTCTTCACATGATTTATCACTTGCACACATTCTTTGGCTGTCTTGGGGATAAATCGTGTCAACACCGAATCTATGTTGCTCGAGTCAACTAACATTGCCTCTTCTTTCGCCGCTACATACTTCTCTGAGCAAGGAAATTCCGTTAGCTGTCAGAGTTTCAGTGTTCTCACTCTCCTTCATGTAAAATTCCTCAGATTTTCACGAAAAATTCCTCAGATTTCCTGAAAATTCCTCAGAATTGCAATATCCTGTTTCTACAACCCCTACACTGCGAAAATGAGTGTCTTTAGAGGTGTATGAAATACGAATAAGGAAAATAAATTGTAAAAATGATACAAGTTGTAAATAAGGAAAAATTGTAAAGTCTTATTCGCTCCGTCAAAAGCAATGCAACTGAAGAGCTTTTGTGCAGAAACGCAAATATCTCAAAATATTTGACCTTTGACCCCATCTGTCATCACCTGCGTTTATAACTGTCAACATGTGGGTTGCTCCTTTGTTAATCTGTCACCTCTTTCACCACTAATTTTTATTATTCCTCGGTGTTATTTTATATGAGAAAATTGCCATACTGGAAAAGGGGAACAGGATGTAGGTCCAGGAGAGAGGACCCAGGATTCAGCGCTGGCTATTTTGCTGGTTACATTACGTATCTATACTTTGCATTCTGACTACATTATTACACCAAGGAGTTTTCTAATGTTCAGAAATTGCTTGCTGTGTAGTAAAAAATCTAGTTCACGTTTTCTTCGCAACAATACATAGTTATCATGATAATGGACAGTTTCATTTTGGGGATTTTATTTCAATGCTGCCTAATTATTTGAAAGGTGATTTCATTTCCAATGTTTCCATGTTTACAACCACTATTCGGATTTTAGTGTCTCGATTTTAACAAAAGTCACGTGAATGCACTACTGTACCGGAATCGAAATAAAACTGTTGCGAAATAAAAACTTGGTATTGTAAACAAGGGCTTTGTTAATAGCATAGCCAATATGAATTGAACAACTGCACTGAAAACTCCATATTTCACTACAAAACAGTTCAATCACTCTGTCCCAGGCCCATGTTGATAATGATTATGAACATGCTCTGCGCATAAGTCCCCCCCCCCCCAAAGAAAGTCTTTACTTGCTAATGTGATCAGGGTTGCCATATTGGCTTTTTCTAAGCCAAATTCCAGAAATTTGGCTTTTTTGAAAAGTGCTTGGCTTAGAAAAATTGATTTGGCTTAGAGCTGAAATTTGGCTTAATTTGGCTTTTTCCAGAAAGTTGGCTTAATTAAGCTAATTTGAATGTTCAAGGCCGTTTATAAGGATTTTCAGTATTGGAAAGGATGTTCAGGTTGTTCAATGCAGAAAAATTGCACACGGAAGGCTCGATTTATGGGTGAAACTGTGCGCATTCTTTGAATTCTGAACAATCATGTAATATTTCTTTTATTCTCTTGTGTTTTGATGGCATCATCACAGCCTCGTTTTCAGATTCTATTGTTTTTCAACCTCATTTTCAAATTTGGCTTAATTTGGCTTTATTTTATGACCCATTTGGCTTAGCGGGCTAACTGACATCTGGCAACCCTGAATGTGATGTCCCCTTACTTTGGTGACATGAGATAAATTCCTTTATCTCATCAAGTCTTTTTGAGGAACAAAATAGCGAAGCATTACATTAGGTTGCCAGACCAGAGTTTTTTTACTGATTACGTTAATAAATAATTTTGATATTGATAGTAATTTAGTTCAGGGTATCCTCTTTCAATTATTGCCATCACGTTGTGGTTTGAAGTGAAATGTGATATTCAATTCGTGAGCACTCCCGAAAAGGTAAATGGATGAATGATGAATTAATCAAAAGACTTTTCTCATTCTCAGCTACAACAGCATCTGCAGAGACCAAAAATGTAGAATGAGGAGACTGCTAACTATGTTATTTAAATGATATGGGTGGCATTGCATTGGCAGGCATCGAAGAAAAACAAACGCGCATTATATCTTGCAAAGTCAGGTAAACCATTGTCTGATCCAATTGTCGAGCATTTTGCAACTGTTGTTTACTTCGTATATTTGTGGAGCCTGCATGATCGAAGTTGGGCTTTAGGCCTATGTTTCAAGAAGTTTTCAAAGCATAACAAGTCTTTATTTGGGCATTGTTCTTTGGAGAATTCAAATGTGTGTCACTCAAGTCGTCGTGAATTTCAAAAAAATTCTTGTTGGCAGCAGTGATTGAATGCATAAGTATACCTATACATGTTAACTCTACAACACTATTCGCTGATTTCATATTATCTAAAAAGGACATGGAATGTAATGTATTTCAGAAGGGGTTGAAGTGATATGCTGCAAATTGATTTGAGCATTCTATAAATTAAAGGTCAGTCATTGCCCATTCTATTTGCGCGGGCATTTGCAAAGCACATTTCGCGGGAAACCTGCCCAATCGTTTAAGACCTGAAAAAATAATCGCCTGCATTTGCTATATTTTTTATACTCAATTTGTTTTCAAACAATTGCTTATTTACTCAAAGATCAAAGCTAAATAATATTAAATTTTTCACAATTAAGTGATATTAACCCTTCTTTTTTCCTAGTTATTTATTATTCATGATTTATTTTTTTACAAAACAAAACAAACTTTGAGAAATGTAGGGAGTTGTGTTGCTGATTTTTTTTATTACTTTATATATTAGCCCACGTGTTTTGTCTGTGAAAAATGAGTAAAATTCACTCCATTTTAGATTTGCATGATGGAAGTTTCATTATTAATGGGGCATCCCAAAGATTGCATTTGCTGAAGCAAACACATTTGCTGAAGCAAACACATTCAAGAGGCATTACAACTCATTATTCTTCAAAACACTTTGGAAGCACAAGTAAAAACTTGATTAGTTTGAGTTTTACTTTTTTCCTTGAATGGCATTTTGATAAAGAAATTTCAAATCATTGGAATCACCTCAGCAACTTTTTTAATTTCCTAGATATCTGTAATTTGAAACACAAGAAATATTGAGAAGATAATTTGATAGCTTAATGGGACACCCTTCTTTGTGGTCAGCCAAAAGGGATGCAGTGTCAGCATGGAGAATACAAACAGGCACGCGCCAAGGATAAGAGAAAGATGAAGAAACAGCAGAACCAGGTCAGATTGGTTGTCTAATTTACATTAAATAATATGCAATTTTCATTCAAAGTCAAACATCACCAAGACAATATAAATTTCAGCTGTTGATTACTCATCATCATTACTCATACAACATTTGACCAACCTACTTTATGTATAGGGACATGATCAGAAGTATTGATGCAAATACACTTTAGTACAACATGCAAAAAATATTTGCCTGTCCTGCAGAAATAATAATGCATGAAATCATCCAATTTCCTGAATATGAGGTTAGTGAAATCTAACAGAATCAAGTGCAGTTGTTCTTGCATGTAGTTTATCATATTGATGCTGAAAAGGTTGATTTATATTCACAAGAACACTGAAAGAAGAAGTAAAAATACTGTAAAAAAAACCAAAGAGGCCATTGCCAGTGAAACAATTCAATTAAAGAAAAAGTTCATTGTTCAAGTACTGGACTTAGCAATTCACGCTAATCATCCGATAGGATAAGTAAGTTTGCATTGAAATAATATACTTGACACAAAATATGGTAATAATAATCAATAATAAATCATAAGATAATACATATTACATTCAAGTTCAATCTATTGGACATGTTTTTTCACAGATAGCTGGAGTCTCACAAGAAATTGACCCTCGCTTGGGGAAAAAAATTGATCACTTTGTGAAAGACGGTGTCACCAGTGTTAGTGAGATGCGTCGACATCTTTGTCACAACGGAACTGTTTGGAGAAGACGAAGTGCCCCCTGCTGGAAGTCGGAGGTTTTTCCAGCGTCCAGTGATTATTGGTGCTCACATGGCACAAATAAAAAAAAAACTACTGTATTCTATCATCGACCAAGAAAATCTCGCTGAAAAAATAAAGCAGTGGAAAACTGCAAGTAACGATACCAGTATTGTGTCAGAAATCGTCCTTTCGTTGACCTAACTTCTGACTTCCCGTTAGATTGTAAACTCGAATAAAATAGACTTTTGTGACTTTAGGAGACTGTATTAGTTGAATCGTGTGACATGAAGATCCATCTACACTGGAGCTTAGAATGTTATAACTGATAAATTTACTCTAAACGGTTTCTTTTATAGCTCTAAAGAGTGTGTATATTTACTGCGTGACATCATACAAGTTACATCATGTTACGCATTTGGCTCTGTATTGCTTAGTAACAACATGCATGCAGCTAAATATTGACACCTACGTACGGTACACTCTGACAACAAAATACAACAAAACAGACGTTATTTTTAGCCTAAACGTAATCAGCTTACATAATCGACGAAATTAAACAATGACAAAATATAAATGTAAATGCGATTGAGAGGTGTCTAGTCTGAGTCGATCAATAGTGGATTTATTCATCACAATTGAAACGACGATTGAAACGTTATGGAAGTGAGCTGGCATTTTTTGATGCCACTTGTAAAAACACACGGTATGCACTTCCCTAGTTTTTTTTAGTTGTCCAAACGAACGTAGATTTTTACGAATTATGCTCCTAATATAAAGAGGCCTGCGTGTGTGTCTATGTCCATGACATGGACATGGACATATCTCTATGTCCAGAGAGGGATTATCCAACGAACGCTGTGTTCCATAATGTGTGTTTCACTGGCAAGGAGCACGGAACCAGAGAGAAACGATACAGTGTGTTGATTTTGAATGACTGACTCTGACTGACTAATTACAATAATTTAAATGTATTTATATTACTCTTAAAATCATGATGACGAAGCAAAAGTGTTTCTAGAAGGATGAGAGTGATGATGCAGAAATAAAAATAGAATGATGTCATTTGAATGACGCCAAATGATGAAATAGAGAAAGTGGTCGAGAAGAGGGCAAAATAGAATTTCACTACGAGATTGTTGGTACATTTGGGTGCGAACGTGAAAAGCCAGAAAGCATGGAAGAAGCGCTGCGCATTATAAAGCAGTGGAATCCACATTGTTCTCCCAGGTATTTTATGACAGACTATTCAATTTTAGCAACAGAGAATGTATTTGAAGGTATCATTCTTCTTACTATAGTTATATTTCATTTTTCAAATAGCATGTCCAATATACGAATGACATAGTCCATATAGTTGAGCGCTTTTAATGTCTTCATTGTAGGATGTATCACTTTATCATATGATTTTCATCGGGAACAAGCCTGGGACAGATGGCTTCGAACAGGAAGAAATGGATGTGATGGCATCTTTCCATGTTACGTCACATGGCAAGATCTCGAACTGAAGAATCGTGTATGATAGCTGAAAAAGAATTAAAAGAATACGAAATATGGAAAAACCCAGCTCATTCGAAATTAGTGACTTACATAGAAACATACTGGCTACCAATAAAAAGGGTAAAGACAAAAGACTTACGTAATTGTAGCAAGCATTACAATACCAATGAAAAATGCATTTTCTGAGATGATATCTTTTTCACTTGTAGAGATGGGTTCAGGCATATCGAAAAGATAGAATACTGGTCGATTGTAACACCAATAGTGGCACTGAACGGCAGAATACTTCATCAAAATACCAGTATTTGGAAAGACTAACTAACTCCTTGTCAGTGATTTTGACTAAGGTCATATATCATTTTTTGCCTGGGAAATACGAGATGTGAGTTGGAAAGTAATTGAGCTCCTTTGAAATTGATCAGGCAGGCCAACCCAACAGTGAATGGTCTCGATGGAATTGCACTGATTGAACTCTATGGCAATACTTCCACATCCGATAAAAAGCAATTCATCCAAATTATCAATATTTGGAATAACCATTAGATTACTCTGGGAAAGTTTTACACAGAGCTGCGTAATATTGAAAAAAAGTATGATGCACAAGAAATATGCCAGTTATACGATGTCACGATTTACTCATGAGCATCGAGCCCGTTACGTAATCTCTATATTTAGTATCCTCCGCAATGTTTTTATATGGAAACTTAACCTGCTACGTTTACGAAATTGTTTGCACACGTACCTATGTTATTTTTATAGTTTATGTAATTCCTTCCACGCAATGTTTATTTTTAGTTTTCCCTTTTATATAAATAAGTGAAATTGTGTCAGTAGAGAGATATACATTCGAGTAGCAGACTGAGAATCTGGTTGAACTTTATCTTGTCTATTCCTCTCGGTATTGGGGTCTGTGACAATTTAAATTGGTGACAGGAGCGGGATACTGATCGAGAGCAAGACTCGACGAACTCAAAATCAACATGGCACGACGATACGAAGAAAACGAAGCTATACCTGCAGTTCAGGAAAATATTCGAGAGAATGCTAGGCCACAAAGAACGATTGTTGACATTCAGACATTCTCTGGGAAAGATGAAGAAGATATTGCTGAGTGGTTGATTCGCTGGGAAGTCGCAGCAAATGCAAACAACTGGACTCCACAGCAACAACTGACGATGATTCCTGTCTATCTGACCGGAAGAGCTGGGCGTTTATTTTGGAGATTCCCAGAAAACGTCAGAAATAGCCTCGAAGAATTGAAGGATTCCCTCGATGAAACATTCAACACGGAAGAGAAGCGCTATTTGGCCAGACAGAAACTCCACGAGATAAAACAGGGATCCAAAGAGTCTGTCATAGAGTTTTCTGAACGAGTAGACAAACTCGTTATGAGGGGCATGATGGCTTGGACAGTGCAGCGCAAAAAGATCGAATCGCCAGTGAATGCTTCATCAAAGGACTGCGGCAAGAGATAAAAGAGACGGTGTGGGAAAAGTGCCCCAATTCCTTTCAAGAAGCTATCCAGTCCGCAGAAAGAAGGGAGGTTTTCCTTAACTCGGTTGGCAAGCGGTCTGCTGGTGTGAATGAAGTTTCAGAAGACCTGATTGGCCTGATCCAGAAGTTTAATAGCGATAGAGAACGCAGTAATCAGGAAATCTGGAAAGCAATACAGAGCTAACGACCGCGGTACAGGAACTAGCAACAGCCAGACGAAATGATAACACCTGGAATCACCCCCCTGGAGCAGAAAGAAGAACCCCTATCGTGTGTTATGGATGCAATCAGACTGGTCACATAAGAAGAAATTGCCCCTTGGCTCAGCACAGACAGCCCATGCACGTGAACCCAGCATTGGATAGAAGATGCCCAGCAGCCGAAGAACCGATTTCAGAACAGACCACGCCCAGATCTTGATGCCAGACGGACGGAGAGATTGAAGAAGAGCAGCAAGTCTCTCCGGAATCAGAAATTATCGATCTAAACTGCTCGTTGATTTCAAGATTGGCAAAGGAAGGAATTTGGGTTAGGGGTAAGACGAACAATGTTGATGTGGACATTTTTGTTGACACTGGGGCAAGGTATAATTTAATTGACTATAATTTTTGGAATGAGGTTTGCATGGGTAGAAAATTTCGTGATACTTTAATTTCGCTTGTTGGAGCTGGCGGGAAGAATTTGGCTGTGATTGGTGAAGGGAACGTTTCGCTTTGCATAGGAGGAGCTTATTTTGACTTGTTTGTTGTTATTGTAGATGATTTTAAGTTTGATTTGTTATTGGGAGATAAATTTTTAAGAGGAGGAAATTTTGTCATTGACTATCGTGAAAAAGTATTGAGAACACATGGGGTAGAGGTTGGTTTTGAGCCTTTGCCTTCTGAATGTGTGGCTACGTTGAATTCTGTAGTTGAGCTACCTGTTGGGACACCCTTGCGTGTAAGAGCAGATTTGTCTGGTAATCATTGTGGATTGGTTTTGTTTGGGGAACGCCAGTTGGTCAAGACTGACGAGCGTGTTTTAGTTGCCCCTGTCGTGACAAAAGCGGATGATGACAATTCTGTTTTACTCGAGCTGGTAAACACAACTCGCAGCAAGGTTTCGTTACAGCCTGGTACCAAAGTGATGCACCTACAGCCCTTTGACGCAATCGTGGACGACTCAGTTCAGACGATGGTTGAAGGACAGCAGAACACCGCTGAAGTGCCGATTGGAGATTTCAAGCTAGAACACCTTTCAGATGACGAGCAAGCAGAGCTACTCAGAGTTCTCGAGCGACATCACGTTTGGCCGAAGTCGGAGAAGTTGGGAACAACTCACCTAGTACAGCATCCTATCGATGTGCAGGGAGCTCAACCTGTCCGCCAAAGGCCATACCGTTCCGGAAACGAAGAGGAAGATCATTGCTCAAGAAGTTCAGAAGATGCTGCTTTCTGAAGTCATCCAGCCATCCGCAAGTCCGTGGAGCAGTCCAGTCGTACTGATCGAAAAACCGAACGGGGAGTATCGTTTCTGCGTGGACTACCGACGACTAAATGCTGTGACCAAGAAAGACGCATACCCTCTACCCAGAATTGATGAGACTCTGGACGCTCTCGGAAACGCAAAAGTCTTTACGACCATTGACTTGCAGTCTGGATTCTGGCAAATCCCCATGAAGCAAGAAGACCGAGAGAAGACGGCATTCGCGACACACAATGGCCATTACTCGTTCAATGTGATGCCTTTTGGATTAGCCAATGCTCCTGCGACTTTCCAGAGACTTATGGATTTGGTTCTATCCGGCCTCCATTGGACGCATTGTCTCGTATACCTCGATGACGTCATCGTTTTTGCTCCAACTGTGGAAGAACATCTAAAGCGATTGGACGTAGTTTTGGACAGAATTGAAAAAGCCGGACTCACTCTGAAACCAGCGAAATGTCAATGGCTTAGGCGATCGGTGAAGTTTCTTGGACACATTGTCTCTGAAGAAGGAGTGACTGTGGACCCAGCCAAAGTCAGCTCTGTCAAGAATTTTCCGATTCCTCAGAACAAGACAGATGTAAGAAGTTTCCTTGGATTGACGGGTTATTACAGAAGATTCATCGCCGATTATGCAAGCCGATCCAAACCGCTGGTAGATTTAACAAAGAAGAAACGTCTCTTTCAGTGGACGAAAGACGCTGACGATGTGTTTCAAGAGCTAAAAGACTGTTGATTTCTGCACCTGTTCTACAATGCCCAGACTTCTCGCTACAGTTCAAGCTCTACACTGATGCTTGCGACTACGGCCTTGGAGCAGTTCTCGCTCAAGAAACAGATGATGGTGAAGCAGTAATTGCTTACGCAAGCCGAATATTGAAGCCATCTGAAGCCAAGTATGCTGTATTGCAAAAGAAGCCCTTGGTATTGTCTGGGCGTTGAAATACTTTTATCCTTATTTGTATGGCAGACATTTCACCATTGTTACCGACCATCGCCCGCTGAAATGGCTGAAGACTATGGACGCCCCAAACAACCTCTTTGCGAGATGGATCAGTGAAATCCAAGGATATGATTTTGACGTCATCCATCGGCCTGGAAAGCTCCATGGAAACGCTGACGCTCTTTCCAGATGTCCAGTTCAAGACGATCTTTTGGCGGTAGCAACTGGTGACGTCATCCAGCTACAGAAACAGGACGAATACGCCGGAAAATGGATTGTCTTTTTGTCAGAAGGAGAGCTGCCATCTGACAAAGATCTAGCAAACAAGATGGTGAAAGAGAAAGAAAGCTTTGTCGTTGGAGATGACGGAATGCTGTACCGAAAGTGCAAGACCAAGACTGGCCATGCAAGAAGACAGCTTGTGGTGCCGAAGCTGCAGGTCGGACAGATATTAATGCGGATGCACGACCATCAGTTATCCGGACATCCAGGTTTCTTCAGAACATATCGAAAAGTACAACAGAAATACTTTTGGCCGAAAATGAAGAGCGACATCAAGAGACACATCCGGCACTGTGAAGAATGTGCGAAGTTCAAATCGCCAAAGCCGGCCGGAAAAACACCCCTGAAATCTATTGTAACATCAAGGCCATTGCAAGTTGTGGCTATGGATTTTGTCGGTCCCTTGCCAAAGTCTGACAGAGGAAATACGTATGCTCTGGTAATGGTGGATCATTTCAGTCGTTGGCCTGTCGTGTATTCAGTGGACAATATAGAAGCTGAAACTGTCGCTGTAAAGTTGCAAGACTTCATTCACACCTATGGCTGCCCTGAAGAATTGTTGTCTGATAGAGGAAGTCATTTTACAGCCCAACTGATAAAAGCACTTACAAAGCAAACCGGGGTAAAGAAGATATATACGTGTGCATTTCGACCTTCGACCAATGGCCTAAATGAACATCTGAATGGCACGCTATTTCAAGGAGTTAAGATATATGCTTCGAAAAGGCCATCAACATGGGACCAGTATCTACAATCATTGACAAAAGGTCTTGAGACATTGAAAAATTTGCGTCACTTTTCAATGAGAAACATAATATTTTTGGAAAATAAAAAGCCACCCCCCTCCCCCCAAATCAATGTTGTTATTTTTGATGGACAGGTTTATCAGGGAGTGCTAAAAACACTTTCTAAACATCCTCAACATTGAATAGGGGGAGGGGGGTCTGTTTTTTTCGGGACATATGAGATATTTTTAACTGTCTCACACCTTATGGCGAGGATTGTCTTTGGTGAAAATTCCTAAATATAAGGCCAGCATGCCCGATTTTATCTACTGTGGGCAATTTCAACCCGCTGAGTTCGAATCTGGTGCTCAAAGTGGTGTAACTAATGTTGATTAGCTTTTGTGACGAAGACAATTAGAAAAAATGCTGTGCAACACAATATCACGAGATTGTCAAAGCAGGAGTTTCAGGATAGAATCATTGAAACTATGAACAGAATACCAAAGTGGAAAATAAACAAAACAATTAGTCTGGCCAACGAATAACACGGTTAACGGACGATTAACGGACGGATAACACCATGGTCTATAGTTATTCAGTACTAAATTTAACGATTAACACGGTTAACGGCAATTATTTTAAAATATTAGTGATAATATTTATAAGAATATGCCGTTAACCGTGTTATTCGTCAAATTTAGTACTGAATAACTATAGACCATGGTGTTATCCGTCCGTTAATCGTCCGTTAACCGTGCACTGTTGCCACGATTCCAAGTATTCAACATGGTGGGTGGTGCCACGTTATGGACGTTTAGTATGTGTCACTGATTGAAATGACCTTAGGATGCTAAAATTAAACTGTCATGTTCAACAGGGGTGATATTCCACTGTCTGTTTGTTTATGACCTTGGCACTGCATCAGTGCATGTTCTCTCAAACAAAACTTGCATTTCTCAGAACAGCCAAATATTTGTGTGCGTTGCAACTGTTTTTTTTTTTTTTAATGGATCACGGTGATTTCGAATCGAAATTTAAGGTTTTGCGCAATAGGTGTCTAATAACCGTACAGCAGGGCAGATTTGACGAAGTTTCCCAGCAGGAAATCATTTGGAAAGTCTGTTGTGGAGGCTTTTACTCAAACGAATCTCGCGTGAGTGTGGCTATCGGGTGTGTAGTCAAGAGAAACATCAGGATGGGGAAGAGATGGAGAAATTATGCATTCTTACTTTATCCCACAAGCTTGGCGCAGCGCTGCACTTTGCTGGAGTACTTTAATTTTAAACATATGTGTGGCATCAATTTTGTATCTGAACACAGACGAGAATAGAAAAAAGTTATGATGTGACTTGTTCAAGCACAATTGTATATTATCTATAACCACAAATGCCTAACAGACCTTTTTGAACGCAATAATGTACTCAAAGAGAAGCAGCCTCGTTTTCAAAATGTGTGACGTCACAAAAGCTAATCGACATTAGTTACACCATTTTGAGCACCATATTCGAACTCACAGGTTGAAATTACCCACAGTAGATAAAATCGGGCATGCTGGCCTTATATTTAGGAATTTTCACCACAATCATTGACAAAAGGTCTTGAGACACAATTTGCGTCACTTTCCAATGAGAAACATAATATTTTTGGAAAATACCGAGCCACCCCCCCCCAATCAATGTTGTTATTTTTGATGGACAGGTTTATCAGGGAGTGCTAAAAACACTTTCTAAACATCCTCAACACTGAATAGGGGGAGGGGGTCTGTTTTTTTCGGGACATATGAGAAATTTTTTAACTGTCTCACACCTTATGGCGAGGATTGTCTTTGGTGAAAATTCCTAAATATAAGGCGAGCATGCCCGATTTTATCTACTGTGGGCAATTTCAACCCGCTGAGTTCGAATCTGGTGTTCAAAATGGTGTAACTAATGTTGATTAGCTTTTGTGACAAAACAATTAGAAAAAGATGCTGTGCAACACAATATCACGAGATTGTCAAAGCAGGAGTTTCAGGATAGAATCATTGAAACTATGAACAGAATACCAAAGTGGAAAATAGACAAAACAATTAGTCTGGCCAACGAATAATACACGGTTAACGGACGATTAACGGACGGATAACACCATGGTCTATAGTTATTCAGTACTAAATTTAACGATTAACACGGTTAACGGCAATTATTTTAAAATATTAGTGATAATATTTATAAGAATATGCCGTTAACCGTGTTATTCGTCAAATTTAGTACTGAATAACTATAGACCATAGTGTTATCCGTCCGTTAATCGTCCGTTAACCGTGCATTGTTGCCACGATTCCAAGTATTCAACATGGTGGGTGGTGCCACGTTATGGACGTTTAGTATGTGTCACTGATTGAAATGACCTTAGGATTCTAAAATTAAACTGTCATGCTCAACAGGGGTGATATTCCACTGTCTGTTTGTTTATTTGGCACTGCATCAGTGCATGTTCTCTCAAACAAAACTTGCATTTCTCAGAACAGCCAAATAATTTGTGTGCGTTGCAACTGTTTTTTTTAATGGATCACGGTGATTTCGAATTGAAATTTAAGGTTTTGCGCAATAGGTATCTAATAATGTACAGTAGGGCAGATTTGACGAAGTTTCCCAGCAGGAAATCATTTGGAAAGTCTGTTGTGGAGGCTTTTACTCAAACGAATCTCGCGTGAGTGTGGCTATCGGTGTGTAGTCAAGAGAAACATCAGGATGGGGAAGAGATGGAGAAATTATGCATTCTTACTTTATCCCACAAGCTTGGCGCAGCGCTGCACTTTGCTGGAGTACTTTAATTTTAAACATATGTGTGGCATCAATTTTGTATCTGAACACAGACGAGAATAGAAAAAAGTTATGATGTGACTTGTTCAAGCACAATTGTATATTATCTATAACCACAAATGCCTAACAGACCTTTTTGAACGCAATAATGTACTCAAAGAGAAGCAGCCTCGTTTTCAAAATGTGTGACGTCACAAAAGCTAATCGACATTAGTTACACCATTTTGAGCACCATATTCGAACTCATCAGGTTGAAATTACCCACAGTAGATAAAATCGGGCATGCTGGCCTTATATTTAGGAATTTTCACCAAATCATTGACAAAAGGTCTTGAGACAATTTGCGTCACTTTCCAATGAGAAACATAATATTTTTGGAAAATAGCCACCCCCCTCCCCCCAAATCAATGTTGTTATTTTTGATGGACAGGTTTATCAGGGAGTGCTAAAAACACTTTCTAAACATCCTCAACACTGAATAGGGGAGAGGGGTCTGTTTTTTTCGGGACATATGAGAAATTTTTTAACTGTCTCACACCTTATGGCGAGGATTGTCTTTGGTGAAAATTCCTAAATATAAGGCGAGCATGCCCGATTTTATCTACTGTGGGCAATTTCAACCCGCTGAGTTCGAATCTGGTGTTCAAAATGGTGTAACTAATGTTGATTAGCTTTTGTGACAAACAATTAGAAAAAGATGCTGTGCAACACAATATCACGAGATTGTCAAAGCAGGAGTTTCAGGATAGAATCATTGAAACTATGAACAGAATACCAAAGTGGAAAATAGACAAAACAATTAGTCTGGCCAACGAATAACACACGGTTAACGGACGATTAACGGACGGATAACACCATGGTCTATAGTTATTCAGTACTAAATTTAACGATTAACACGGTTAACGGCAATTATTTTAAAATATTAGTGATAATATTTATAAGAATATGCCGTTAACCGTGTTATTCGTCAAATTTAGTACTGAATAACTATAGACCATAGTGTTATCCGTCCGTTAATCGTCCGTTAACCGTGCATTGTTGCCACGATTCCAAGTATTCAACATGGTGGGTGGTGCCACGTTATGGACGTTTAGTATGTGTCACTGATTGAAATGACCTTAGGATTCTAAAATTAAACTGTCATGCTCAACAGGGGTGATATTCCACTGTCTGTTTGTTTATTTGGCACTGCATCAGTGCATGTTCTCTCAAACAAAACTTGCATTTCTCAGAACAGCCAAATAATTTGTGTGCGTTGCAACTGTTTTTTTTTAATGGATCACGGTGATTTCGAATTGAAATTTAAGGTTTTGCGCAATAGGTATCTAATAATGTACAGTAGGGCAGATTTGACGAAGTTTCCCAGCAGGAAATCATTTGGAAAGTCTGTTGTGGAGGCTTTTACTCAAACGAATCTCGCGTGAGTGTGGCTCGGTGTGTAGTCAAGAGAAACATCAGGATGGGGAAGAGATGGAGAAATTATGCATTCTTACTTTATCCCACAAGCTTGGCGCAGCGCTGCACTTTGCTGGAGTACTTTAATTTTAAACATATGTGTGGCATCAATTTTGTATCTGAACACAGACGAGAATAGAAAAAAGTTATGATGTGACTTGTTCAAGCACAATTGTATATTATCTATAACAAAAATGCCTAACAGACCTTTTTGAACGCAATAATGTACTCAAGAGAAGCAGCCTCGTTTTCAAAATGTGTGACGTCACAAAAGCTAATCGACATTAGTTACACCATTTTGAGCACCATATTCGAACTCACGGGTTGAAATTACCCACAGTAGATAAAATCGGGCATGCTGGCCTTATATTTAGGAATTTTCACCAAAGACAATCATTGACAAAAGGTCTTGAGACATTGAAAAATTTGCGTCACTTTTCAATGAGAAACATAATATTTTTGGAAAAAAAAGCCACCCCCTCCCCCCAAATCAATGTTGTTATTTTTGATGGACAGGTTTATCAGGGAGTGCTAAAAACACTTTCTAAACATCCTCAACACTGAATAGGGGGAGGGGGTCTGTTTTTTTCGGGACATATGAGAAATTTTTAACTGTCTCACACCTTATGGCGAGGATTGTCTTTGGTGAAAATTCCTAAATATAAGGCGAGCATGCCCGATTTTATCTACTGTGGGCAATTTCAACCCGCTGAGTTCGAATCTGGTGTTCAAAATGGTGTAACTAATGTTGATTAGCTTTTGTGACAAAACAATTAGAAAAAATGCTGTGCAACACAATATCACGAGATTGTCAAAGCAGGAGTTTCAGGATAGAATCATTGAAACTATGAACAGAATACCAAAGTGGAAAATAGACAAAACAATTAGTCTGGCCAACGAATAACACACGGTTAACGGACGATTAACGGACGGATAACACCATGGTCTATAGTTATTCAGTACTAAATTTAACGATTAACACGGTTAACGGCAATTATTTTAAAATATTAGTGATAATATTTATAAGAATATGCCGTTAACCGTGTTATTCGTCAAATTTAGTACTGAATAACTATAGACCATAGTGTTATCCGTCCGTTAATCGTCCGTTAACCGTGCATTGTTGCCACGATTCCAAGTATTCAACATGGTGGGTGGTGCCACGTTATGGACGTTTAGTATGTGTCACTGATTGAAATGACCTTAGGATTCTAAAATTAAACTGTCATGCTCAACAGGGGTGATATTCCACTGTCTGTTTGTTTATGACCTTGGCACTGCATCAGTGCATGTTCTCTCAAACAAAACTTGCATTTCTAGAACAGCCAAATAATTTGTGTGCGTTGCAACTGTTTTTTTTTTTTTAATGGATCACGGTGATTCGAATCGAAATTTAAGGTTTTGCGCAATAGGTGTCTAATAACGTACAGCAGGGCAGATTTGACGAAGTCTCCCAGCAGGAAATCATTTGGAAAGTCTGTTGTGGAGGCTTTTACTCAAACGAATCTCGCGTGAGTGTGGCTCATCGGATGTGTAGTCAAGAGAAACATCAGGATGGGGAAGAGATGGAGAAATTATGCATTCTTACTTTATCCCACAAGCTTGGCGCAGCGCTGCACTTTGCTGGAGTACTTTAATTTCAAACATATGTGTGGCATCAATTTTGTATCTGAACACAGACGAGAATAGAAAAAGTTATGATGTGACTTGTTCAAGCACAATTGTATATTATCTATAAGCAAAAATGCCTAACAGACCTTTTTGAACGCAATAATGTACTCACAGAGAAGCAGCCTCGTTTTCAAAATGTGTGACGTCACAAAAGCTAATCGACATTAGTTACACCATTTTGAGCACCAGATTCGAACTCAACGGGTTGAAATTGCCCACAGTAGATAAAATCGGGCATGCTGGCCTTATATTTAGGAATTTTCACCAAAGACAATCATTGACAAAAGGTCTTGAGACATTGAAAAATTTGCGTCACTTTTCAATGAGAAACATAATATTTTGGAAAATAAAAAGCCACCCCCCTCCCCCAAATCAATGTTGTTATTTTTGATGGACAGGTTTATCAGGGAGTGCTAAAAACACTTTCTAAACATCCTCAACATTGAATAGGGGGAGGGGGGTCTGTTTTTTTCGGGACATATGAGATATTTTTAACTGTCTCACACCTTATGGCGAGGATTGTAGACGCGTTAGTATTCGCATACAGAACAACGCCTCATTCAGTGACACAACATACCCCAGCGTTTCTCATGTTTGGAAGAGAATTAAACTCACCACTGGATATGAAACCGCCTACAAGGCTATATACTGATGATCCAGTGAAGAATATGCAGAATGAACGCCAGTTGGCTTACGAAATTGTTAAAAACTTGGTTTCGAAAGAACAAGCACGTCAGAAAAAGCATCACGATAAAAACCTACCAAGAGTTAAAGTTACTGTCGGTGAAAAAGTATGGCTTCGTGACTTCATTATAAAGAAAGGAACCTCGAAGAAGTTTCACCAGCCATGGAAAGGACCCTACGAAGTTGTGAAGATCGTAGGAGAAAACAATGTCGAGATCAATATTGGCGGAACAAAGCGCGAGAAAACGAAAAGAGTTAATTTGGAACAGATCAAGAAAGCTAATGAAATCGATGGAAGCCCAATGATATTGCAAAAGTAATGGACAAAATGCGTACTAGAATTCCTGGACAGAGGCTCGTTACAAAATACTTTGTAGAGTTTAATGACGGACATACACAATGGATAGACTCCGAGTTCGTTCCTGATGAACTGTCTCAAGAGTTCAATACGAAGAAATAACTGCTCGAATTGTTCTTAACTTGTTGCTTCGTAAATCGTTATTTCTTTTGATTAATTAATATTTGGTAAAATAGTAATTATTTTAGGGGGGAGATGTGTCACGATTTACTCATGAGCATCGAGCCCGTTACGTAATCTCTATATTTAGTATCATCCGCAATGTTTTTATATGGAAACTTAACCTGCTACGTTTACGAAATTGTTTGCACACGTACCTATGTTATTTTTATAGTTTATGTAATTCCTTCCACGCAATGTTTATTTTTAGTTTTCCCTTTTATATAAATAAGTGAAATTGTGTCAGTAGAGAGATATACATTCGAGTAGCAGACTGAGAATCTGGTTGAACTTTATCTTGTCTATTCCTCTCGGTATTGGGGTCTGTGACAACGATGGTATTAACATCATAGCCCTGAAGTACTTGCTGCCAAATTGTGAGTGTAGCATCAGCTGCATGCCTGCTGAAGAAATATATACAACAAAATATGTCAAAGGAACAGAACTCTACTTGGCGTTACGCACTATGACGCAAGCATAGATGAGTTGTTCATTGTAATATTCGATCAGCACGAACAGGGAGGTAAACTAGTTTTTGTTATTCACTGTTTTTCCTTACACCTGAAGACAAGCAATTACATAGTGTATACCTCAAGTGTATTAAATTTCGTTGTGTATTAGCGCGTGCTTGAACTCGCGCATTTTAAATTCGCGCGCAAATCTTTCATATTTTCGCGCAGTCTTGAATTCGCGCACACGAGAAAGTAGACAGGATGATACAACAATTCAGTTCAAACGAAACTATATTTCTGAACGTTTCTTTTGACTGAAAGTAACCTTTTTATAAGAATGGGTCTTCATACTCGCGCTCTTTTTCTAAGAAATATATAATCCCAGCCCTCTTAAACCCTTTGACAGCTATATCTGGTCGCTTTTGCATGCTGTCATGAAAAGATGTCAACCACTTTGTCTGTATCGGCTTCAAAATGCTAATTTTCAAGTCTACTTTTACTTGTTCTGCTTCACAACCATTCTGAATTTGCTGCTGGACTTGTTCCGCAAACCAGTTTTGCGACTCTTTCCGGAGAAATGCCTTGCAACTTCTATTTACCGTGGGGCTGGTAAATATGGGTCATATTGCTTGGCACTGGAACAATCTTTCCGTTATTTTTAAGCACCAATTGGTCAGTCCGGTTGTCTTGAAGATTTTTAAATCTGTGACACCAGACAGGGTTTTCGACATTATGATAGAAGTTTGTTATTTTTTAAAAAAACATAGCGTAAAATACTTCTCGTTGATACTTTCGCGCAGTACTTAATTTCGCGCAGTCGGGGTACGCGAAAAATAGTACAGCGCGAATTTAAATACACCTAAGGTATTTACATGTTCATATGGCACAGCTATGTTTATATTCCTTCCCTCTGCACAGGCTCTATGCTGGAGACAATCATCCATGAAATGGCTCATGCTATTCAAAGCAAAAATTCTTGTCACAAAGACAATGGACATGGAAAAGAGTTCAAAAAAGTAGGCAAAAAGTTGACTTCAACACCAGTTGCCAGAGCCATACTGTCATGTCAATCTTTTCTTCAGGCGCGTAGTTGCGAGCAAAGGCTCTGGAAAAGTTGATTTTTGAATTTTTGTTGCTTTGCTATACTTCAACCTAGCTAAATAATCGTTTTCCTGTTCGGTTTGCCATTTTTATTTAATCTATGTGTTTCGCTTATCTTTTTATTGCTTTGCTGTAGGCAAGGTGGCAGCATAAACAACTCTCGCCCTATTTTGCACATCACATTAACATTTGGCACATAAGTGAAAAATACTCAAGGTAGAAAGAAAGGTTTCGATGCTTGAATCAACAATGAATTTCTTTCCGACATGTCTTACTAATACCTTACTAATATAATTGGCCATGTTGCTACTCAATGATTGCTTTGATGATGACTAATCCCGTTCGTCGACTCGGAGGAGACAAGACGTCTTGGGCTTCTCTGTCAATTGAAGACAGGCATTGGTAAGATAACATCTTTTCCTTTTCTTGCCACGAACCTGGCATGTTACTACTCAATGATGTTAATAAAAAACGACTTAATTGCAGATCTGATTTTCTACGTCGTGAAGCAACTGTCTGATGAGTATGTCGATGCTGATCCTCAAAATCCTGTCCATGGAACCAAGCAGGCAATTTTCAGGATTCAGGTAATATCGCATCTAGCATACCTACTGCAATAGTGGCCAGAATGCAGGGAAATGGTTGACTCTTCAAACTGTGCCCGTATTCTTAATCTGTCACCTGCCTGCCCCCCAACCAACGTTATCTCTAGAAGAAGGGGCACACGACCGTGAGAAAGCTGTTTTTCCATGGCCATGGCCAGAGGGGCTCCTTGACAAAAAACAACAGCAAGTTTTAGTAAGCCAACCAATAATTTTTCAAGTAATGAATCAAACTAATCAACTTCGGAAGCGTCATTGTAAAAATTTGCCTGCGGAATTTTTTCCGTTTTCAAATTTCCAAGACGTTTCAAATGTTTCTTAAATCTGTACCGGCACAAAGAGTATTTCCAAGCAGCAGTAATCATGTGATCTAATGAGATGGGCATACATGTGTACCAGCTTATCTTAGAAAGTTAAAACCATTACGAAGTTTTTCCCAACAAAACTATAAATTATTGTGCACGCATGCACGGTGACTTAAATTTGCAATAATAGAAGAAAAGTAAACTGAAATATGTAAGACTTTAGGGCACTTCTAATGCCAAGAATGTTTAATTGTGTTTCGTAACTTAAAATATTTAAATATGCGTTGTGAAGACGATCATGAGATTACAATTTTAGAATTCTGTCTCATCCTTGGGAAGCATGACAATGTTCCCATTACAAGACATTAGATTTAGAGAGATTTTTATAACAATTTTTATTTCAGTTATCTTTTACATACGGATTACTTTGTTCATATTAGATAAAATTCGAACTACAGGAATTCAAGCCATGAAAATTTGACCGTATCCATATTCAATGTCAGCGGAAAATATTCTTGATTTTCAAGACTGCGAAGATAGTTGTTGTTGAACCGAAAGGCAACATTTATTTATCAATTTCCAAGCATGTGTTACCAACAAAATTGCAACACAACTGACCATGCCAGAAGAAAGCCAAATAAACAATTTAGCGAAATGATTTATATCAAGTGAAAAGAAATGATTGATC